>JBBPDA010000021.1:9365731-9380673 GCA_037974385.1 Arnoldichthys spilopterus | reverse complement strand
TTCTTTCATTGACTGAAGGGTACCAACAATTTTGTCCACGTGTGTATATATATATATATATATATATATATATATATTTATGGAGAGGTCTTTTTTAAGAGATAGCATCACTGACCACCATATATATAGTATGATCAGCACTACAATATTCTGCTTGGAGGGCTTTGTCTAAGCTGTGCTGTAATCATTATAATGCTGTCTGTATTTTTTCTAATTCATAAAGTGATGATTTTGTTAAAGTGTTTCCAAATGGTGGGGGCAAATATTATTACATTGTTTCACATATCAAATCGTGTTATCTTTTTTATAGTATAGATCCCTATGTTTATTTTTGCTATCCACTTACATTTGCATAAGCGGCCTGCAGGTTGACTGATTAGATCCATCCCCACGGAACCAATGTATTGACCTAATTAACAGGCAGCAATGAATGTTTATTCTGCACATAACGTGTTTATGATAAACAGTTTTGCCACTGCTGATGATGGTGAAAGCTTTAAAGGTTTCCATCATTTAAATTAAACTAATTACATTCTGTTCTAATCTGCCTCATTAGTGGAACAGGATAGTTTTATTTAGTATAATCTATGAGGATTTTTGCATCCTCTTGTCATTACATGATTTACTGAGGGATTAATATGTTATTTTCTACTAATAATAAAAAACAGCATGAACTTTGGTTAGCTAGGAGTGTTTGAATAACTACATGTGCATGTTTTTGCTTTATTTAGCTGTATACATGAAGGTCTTCTCACACAATAGGATATGTACAATAAGACATGCTTCATAAACACCAAATGGGATATGCTTTTTCTTTGCATAGTGTAGAATACTGTTCTTCCTGTGTGTGCTGTCTGACACTCTTCGGTCAAGCCCTACTGCTCCACTGCTCTGGACTTATTGCGCTCCACTTTACTGTCATTGTGTCTGCCTCTGACCCTGAGTCGTATAAGTGCAACTGATACTATTGCATAATGTCATTGCATAATTCACTTCTTCTTTCTACAATGGGAGTTATTTTGGCTGACTCTCTAACTGTTGTAGTTTCTGTAGGCTCAATAGTGCCAGTGGTAAAATATTAATGACAGGAGTGAGTACATACCCTATAGGACATTGCCAAGCCACAGCAGGATACATTGCTACTTGCTGTGTGATCTGATTTAAATTCCACTCATCAAACCCCCCAGACCCCAGCTGCTGTGACTGATACATATGAACCAGAGCAATGCACCACAACATGTCACCACTATGTCAGTGTCACTCCTATGCTGAAAATAGTTTAGTACCAAAATCATTTTTGGTATGCAGTGGTCCTGTGGTGGTCTCTTTTCACTGATGGACAGAGTAGAGGGAGGCTGATAAAGTGTGCAGCAGATAAGCTATTGTCACTTTTTAAACTTGTTACCTTTCATTGTTTTAGACTTTAATGTAAGGAAAATAAATCTTTATTAAACAAAATACAGATAAAAGACCATTTCTTTTAATGAAAAAAAAGGCTGCTCTGTGTGAAAAAGAATTTGAGGTGGCTATAGAGTAAGGGGGCTTAGTTACTAAATCAGCCAGTTTATCATATTTAATCAAGATGTGATGGGCCAAACATCTCTCTCCAGGAGTGCAGCAATGACATAACCAGGAAGTCACTAAAGAACCAAAATGAACATCTAAGGAGCTACAGACCTTGCTTGCCTCAGATAAGTTCATTATTTGTGATTCTTCTATTAAAAAGAGACAAATACTGATAACTATCTTTCTGTCTGTCTACTTGTCTGACTGACTAATTGAATGTGCACTTGCTGCCTAATATATCCCTCCCATTGACAAGTGGCACTGTAACAAGATAATATATGTTATTCGCTTCATTCATCACTCATTTTACTGCTCTGGCTTATTTGGATGGATAGACAGACAGACAGACAGATAGATAGACAGATAATGTTAATGATAATTGGATTAGAAAGGAAGCAAAATAGATAAATAAAAAACTGAATTATATGCTAGACTACACTATTTTTTCTTGTAAATTTAATTGATTGCCTCTTGACTCTTTCAGTCTGTATTAGCTCTGCATATAATTAATTTCAGGATATCACCCAAAACCTGACAGAGTAACTGCTCTAATGAGAAAGAAATGCGTTGTACAAATTTCATCATGACATCATTATAGCACTTTGCTGCTTTTTGAGTGCTGAAGTTAGGAATTGGAGCAGTATTATGCATAAATGAAGCGACTCCCTGTACAGTGAAAGTAGCAGGAGCTGAGGCAGATTAGAGCACCATGGGAAATTTTTCTCCTGTCAAAGCCTGATGAATCATATATGTTCAAAGCCCTGATTCCTCAGAGAGCACACAAGAGTTTCACATGTTCAGAAGGAAATCACTAGTTTCAAAAATGCCAGTGGGAAAAGCAATTGTATACATTTGAATTAGTGGGCCAACAACCAAATAAATATTCAGCTCTGTTCACATGTTTGATATGTACACAGAACATTTCAGATCCCCTGCTGCCAAGAGGAAGCATTAATGACATGAATCTGAATTCAGCCTGTGAGCCTCCTTCTGTTCCATTCATTCTTCCAGTTTCTCCAAATAAATAACTATTTTTGAACTTGAGTTTGATAACATGCAAGCATAAATTAGACTTCCCTCGGGCTGCAGGTTTGCAGTGAATCAGCCTTGGCTCTGATTATCCGCACATGAGAATGAGTAGTGTGTTGCTTGTGAGATCCAGGGTGGGCCCCAGTCACAGCAGTGTGGCTTTGAAAAGCCCAGTGGGAGTGGGCATACTCAGTGCAGTTGCATTGGCAGAAGTGAAAGAACTGCCCAGGGAGGGAAGGAGGAAGAGAGAGAGAGAGAGAGAGAGAGAGATTCATTCTCATTAGCAGGGCAGGGATTTGAGTGGCACAGCTGGTATAACACTGAACACTGAGTCCCAGCCCTCCTTCACCAATTAGAGGCCTGCTGACGAAAGTGTCTGTGTGTGTGTGTGTGTCTGTAGGGGTCTATCTATTCTGTTAATGTCACTGCGATGGTAATTTCATCAATCATATAACAATTTTTTAATCAGAAGCTTCCTTCTTACATTGTGTAAACATTTCTTCTTGTACTTCAGACGATACTATGGACTACAGCATGTTGTGACATAACACGCCACAATAATGACAAAGTGTCATATTGTCCCCCTAATAAACATAGTCCAAAATTACTTGGCAAAAAATCTAATTTCACTAGCAAGTTTCAGTTTGGAGATACAGGTTTTTTTTAATGGCAGTGATGAAAGTTCATAATTACATGTAAATTTAAGAACATGTATTCCTGATAGAAGGTAATAATAAGGTTTGTGCTCAAAAACTATTTTTTTTTGTGGTGTATTTATGTGGCCTTCTGACAACATCAGCTTCTATAAAGCCAGTTTGTGAACTGTGGTGACTTTCTCCCTATGTCCTCTCAGTTCCACTGGGTGCTGTCAAAACCCCTTTAAGCATCTCTGATCAGCAGACATCTGTACTCAGACCAGGGAGCAGCAGCCCTGAATTATTCACCAGCAGTCCAGCCTCTGCCTTTTAATGGGCAGATATTGAGGCAGCGGACAGGTAGAGACGATTCTCCAGGTCTCTGAGGAGAGGTGAGAGAGCTATATTAACTGAGGAAAATGCTGCCTCATGGCTTTTCCTGCCGAGTTGTCTCCTCTGTAGTGAAGTGCAGGGAAGCACACAGGGGTTACTCTTTATTTGGGATATAACTCATCCAGTCAACAGAAGTGTGGGCCAACACTGCTCATGAGCATGCTCATCTCAGGCAGCCAGCTGCAGTATTGCATGATATTGCTGGAAAGTGTAGGCGCAGTTTGCAAAGCGGAAGAATGTAATGTTTTAGGAGCTGTTTCTCCATTCAAATTGTAATGTCGATTCATGAATTTCTGACCTTAGCTCTTGAGCTCCGAAATGCTCATACATAATGTAAGATACTGCAGAGGTCCCTGTCTTCACTTTGCCATCATGAACAAATTAATTATCACATGACCATTAAGCCCTAGGCTGAAATGAAAGTATGATTTAACAAGGGCCTGCAAACACTGCTGTACTCTTATGCTGTACGTAGGCCATTTTTTAATTCCTAAAATGTTTAGCATGTAACAAAAATGGGAACATCACATGAAAAAAAGGTTGCAACTTTGAAGTGAATGATTCACAGTTACAAAGGCAGCTACAGAAGTGAGTCATATTAAATTAAATGCCAATTAGCAGTGTGTCAGCTATGAAAAAAAGGTCTGGCTTTCAGCACTTTGCTAAGTATGTTCAAAGCAACACAAATCAACTACAAGAGCTCAAAAGAGGCCAAACAGACAAATACTCTAAACTGCAAAAGTTTTTTAACAGCATATATCACATTGTCCAAGATTCTAAGACCACAATAAAATTTTCAATTAATCCTGGAAACACAGAGAGAACGTTTCAGAATTTTTGAGGAAAGATGTTAATAAAATTAAATAAATAAGAAATATTTTTACACTAGTTCTACACAATTTCTAGCTCTCCATCTCAGATTTTGCAAATTAATGACACTAAGCATGTTGAGCCTGGTCTTATCCCTTCCTTTGGAACATGATTCTCAGATAGATTTCTTCTATTCATCAGGCTTTTGCACTGACTTGTGGAGTTCATGCCAGCTGTTTTTGCATAAGGATAGAAGAATAGAAAGAAAGACTTTGTGTTTAAGGAGAAGTGCAAAATAGAGCTATTTTTGCTAGTGGTGTTAGACTTTTGGACCCCACTATCTGACTTACACAGACAACAAAAACACTGGCTGCCAATTCAAAGATAGCATAGGGCAACATACAGCTGGGTTCCCCAACTCTGGTCCTGGAGGGTCAGTGTCCAGCACCAGTTTGGTGATTTTCCTCATCCAACACAGCTGCTTTAACTCATTTTCTGTTTATATCAAAAGGTGACACACAAGTACACTTTACTTGTAAAGACCACCAGCCTTTATGGAAATTACGATGTCTATCTCCAGCACATAAGGACGGTCCAGTTCTTTAGTGGGTACAAGTTCATTGTTACCCATTTTTATTATTGTATCTCATTATGCTGCATCTGAACTGTACACTTGAAGATTGCTCTGGAAGTGGAAAATAAGTTTGTCACGTATGTTGTAGCATGTGTTGTCTGATTGCTCGATTAACAAGATATTAATGAATATTTTGCTTTGTGGTTTGCAGTTGCAGAATGCTTATCATGTCGGTATAAAAGCCATTGTTTCAGGATGCATCTGAAACATCTGTCTCCAGGATGCATCTTTTGTCTGAAGCTACTTTTAATGAGACGAAAGATAATGCAAACTAAATAGAAAAGGATGATCCATGCTTACCTGTAATTTTGCTTCTACGCGGTGGGAGTCTTCTCTTTTCTGTTCCGTTATTTATCATAGCCTTGAATTTAATCTGGTGTCTGAGCCACCAGTGAGCCTGTCCTTACCTAAGACAGATGAAATACTAATAAGATTATCCCACATGCTCACGGCCACGGTTATGCAGATGTGACGGACATTCACACAGCATTCATAATGAAATTGGCCGCCACAGTGCACCTCTCCGACACACAGTACACAAAGCACTGACTCTGATTCTGCCCTCAGACAATACATGAATCCAGAACATGCTGTGGACACCAGCTGGAATAAGTAATGAAATATATTCATTAGACCTTAATGATTCGAAACTAAAATGGTTATGCTGTGATCACCCATACGGTAAATGTATAACTTAATCACAACAACCAAGCAAACCAAAATATTGTGTAGTCACCAGCATTAATGTCTGAAACCAGTGCAAGATGATATTAAATTTGACTTAGAGCCAGATCGGGGTTCATGAACCACATGCTTTCGAGTAACTCTTGATAGTTCTGATTGATTTGACAGCTCCATCAGACTGCTGAACCGTGAAGTACTGTCCCTTTTTTTGAAAGGTCAAGCTTAGCATGATGCATTAAGCCACAGGCGGATTAACCCCACTGCTTTCTTTGAAAACAGCACAAACAGAGTTGGTCTCAACTAGTTAAAGTTAAAATTTGATGTGCAGAAATAAACTGTCAGAATTTATCAAACATAATTACATATTTGCCATTCAAAGAGATCAGAGTGCATCATTCTTGGTACCGAATTACAGTAGTTGGCATGTGAATGGGATAGCTTTTAATACTGAACCTGGTGCCTTTATTACAGAAATTCCACCCTCTGAATAAAAGCAGTAATTTGCTTTGTTAGTAAAGGTGTAAGAGGGAAATGTACCACACTAAAAGCAACCTGACAATCCATTTTTATAGTTTTATAGTTGATAAGTCTCACCCAGTTCAAGTAGACAGGTGCCTGGTCTTGTATAACTGAAAATAACTGCTATGGGGATTTGCTAAGTGGACGCACTTTCCTGGAAGGACTTAAAGAACATGGGACATATGAGAACACTTGTTGCTTTATTTTGAAAAGAATGTATGTTGTATGTCAGCACCAAAAAATCTAACAGAAAGGAGGTTTTTCCTTTATGGAAATACTTCTCACATTATTAACAGTTAACACTTCATAGAGAACATTATAAATTACTGATTAGTAAGATTGTCAGCTGTACCAGGAAACATGTTGAAAACAGTCTTCTCAGCCATGAAGTTAATACCAGTGGAACTCTCTCTGCTCCACCTGCTTGTACAGTATATGTAAAGATTCAGCAGCCTCTTTGAATAAAATCCCTGAAATGTGAAATCCCTGTCAAGTTAATTTTATGTGCATAGCACTTTCTGTAATGATACAGCAGGAGCTGAGTGTGTGTCTGAGTGTGTGCCACAGGCTGTGCCTCAGCAGACAAGCATGCCGTTAGTGTGACAGGCAAAGACTCTCTGAGGGCATGACTCATAGATAACCTTGAAAGCACACTGTCAAAAGACTATTTACCAGATGACCATTAATAAACATTATGTGCTGTGTTTTTTAAAAGAGGCAGGATGCGGCTTTCTGCTAAACATCAATAAGGCAACACAGTAATTTCAGCAGCCTCTGCAATACATTGCACTATGCATAGAATGCATAGATGGAGATGAATGTGGCCCTGAATATGGCTTAGGCCTCACCCGAGAGGACAAACCACACACACACACACAAACTGAGAGTCAGTGACATGCTCCAGAGGAGCCCAGAAGGCAGGCGATACGGATGGCATCTTGCAAAGATAGGGCTTGTTAAAAGGTAATACAAAGAAGATTCGATAAGGGAGCTCATCTTCTTTAATATGAGGAGCAGGATGGCAGGGATCTGGAGGATAAGGCGGAGAGAAAAATGAAGAGGGAGAAAGAAAGCAGGGTATGGAGAGAGGACAGGGTGGGGCAGAGATTTAAAGAGATAGAGAAAAAGAAGAGGGTGAAGAAAAGATGAAAACAAGAGAGCAAAGAGGGCAAGGGATGCAGCTACAGGTTCAAAAGAGAAAAAAGGCAACAGGATTAAAGTGGGAGGAACAGGAAGAGGAGCTGCAGAGAGAGATGAAGATGTCAGGAGGAGCAGAAAGAGAAAGAAGAATAAGGTCCTGGAAGTGGTGAGAACTGACCTGTCCATACTCTGTCCACAAAGGGTTTTTTTTCATCGATACTGGTTGAGAATTTGAATGAGCTTTACAAAATGCTAGTAAAAATTAAATTCAGCCTAATCAGAAACTGTGTTTAGAGTCACTATGGCAAGTTGCAAGTTTGTAACTACAAATTTGCTACCATATTGATGTTAGCTTGTACAGGTAACTAGAAGGGTATATCCAATCTATCCTACATGAACATATACAGGATGTGTATTGGATACATGTATAGAGAACGTAGAAAAAGTTGGTTTCATATAAATCCATTTTAATATTTAATATTAATCCAATTCTTTTTAAAATTTTTGTGGCCTTAAATGGTGCTGCTGTATTCCGCTGTGGCTGGCATCAAAATGTAACTGCTGCACCCATTAAGGTGGAATGGAATTTGACCATTTACATTCAAAATTTTTGATTGGCTAACATTTTAGTGCACTCTTAAGTGTCACGCTCATTATTTATGTAAATGTACAAGTTTTCATTGGGCGGAGCATGAACTGGTGACAATTGGGCAACACTGTTGGAGTGTTTGGGTGGAAGAGGTGGGAGGTGTGGGATTGTTGGGAAGTGTTGGGTGGTTGGGCTCTGACTGATGAAGGCTTATAGCTGCCGACACTGCCAGATGGCGCAGAAGCCACTGACCAGACCAAAGGCTAAAAATGGAACAGATATCCAACAGATCTACACAAAATGTCAAATAACAGAGCCACACTGCACCCAGCACAATTAGACATGACTCCAACACACCCAAACACAGATGCAGCTTTTGATGTTAAAGGAAAGAATGATCTTAATACTGGGCACTGCAGCAATGTGACATCATATGTGGAGTACAGGATTATTTTGTGAGCAAAAACATATTTTGTTAATTATTTTACACTGTAGTAAAGCATAGGGGATTATCAGTTTTGTTCAGTTCTGACACCAATAAATATTTTTGGCTTAAAATATGAAAGTGTTACTTTAAAACAGTGATCAGGAATATTGGCTATTTTCTATTTTGAAAGTTGAACTATGTATGTGTTTATAATTATGTTTTAAACTCTGGAAGTGTGGAAGATCACACATTATGTGGGTGTTTGTACACACTATGTATAAGTTTACACTCAGGTGGGTGGAATGACCCTCATACACTACTAGATAGAAGTAGAGAAGACCTGGTATCTTACAAAATATTCAACATAAATATACTAAATATAAACTACAGTAAAATAAAAGTATTTCTGTTGGAAAATAAAACCATCCTTAAAATGAAGCGAAACTAAACTGAAATTTGTCACTTGTAAATATAGCTGAATACAAAACATTGATGTTTAAACCAGCATTGGTATCTTTGTTTCTGGGCTTTCTTCTCTGTCCTGCTCTATATCTTCAGTTTGGGTGCTGAGGGAAAGCACCGTGTGTATGGGGCACTAACTCTCTCTTCTCTGTCTCTCTTGCTCAGTTCTTATCTAGGCCTGGCAGCCTCTGGCACCTCGCCTTCCACACAGCAGCCATGGGCCCAGGAGCACCAATTAACACCAAGATTACTCACAGCTCAAGGCCTGCTCCAGCCAATTAAGACAGAGATTACTGAGACCCCAGCTGACACATCTCCTCAGAGGGTGAACCTCACCCCCCATGAGAAAGGCTCAGGTTTATCTTGCAGCCCGGCCACAGTGCCATTCTGGGCAGGCGTAGTGAGGCTGTTGGCTAATGAGGGTGGAGAGTTTCACTGAGAAGAGCACAGTGGCAGCTACATTAGCTCTGAGTCAGCTCTTCTTCTGCAGGCCTGCCTAGCCGCTCAGTGACTTCAAACACTGCACTTCTGCTGTTTTGTGGACACAGCTGGACAAGAAATTTATTCTGGACAAGAACTCAAATCCCAGAACAGAATTTTGAACTAGAGCTTGGACAGTTTTTATGTGAAAAATATATGCAATTTGAAAAATTAGGATAATTCATTGGCCAATCAGCACTCTGTCCATAACTTTCAAAACAACTCTTGTAAGCCTGGACAAACTTTGCAGCATGTTGGCAGCAATTCAGATAAGATCAGGTCAAATTAGGTCAGGTAATTGTTATTTTTATTCTTCAATATAACTTGTATAAACTGGGATGAAATGTTGTTTTTCAGACCCTTAGTGCAACCCACAGCACCAGCACATTACTTAGGACTACACAATGTGCATGTACATGACAGTGTGAAATGAGTGCAGAAAATAAAATAAATACAATGGTAAAAAATAAACACAGAGAACAACGAATATAAAGGATGTTAACAGGAAAGGGTTATAAAAATGTTTTATGGATGTAAATTAAATATATGGATTGTGTCAAAGCAGTAAATGAACAGAAGAACTAGTGCAAACAACTGTAATCTCATAAAAATATTGCCATAAAAGAACCTCTTAGCAGCTAAGGGCAGATGTTTAGGGATGGTTGGGGTGTGTGATCAGTCTATGGTGGATGTTGGAAAGGGTCTAGTGCAAGTGTATTTTGGTGGGCAGCAATATGGTATGTAGAGAGTCCGGGGGAGACATTGTTATATAGCTTGGTGATGGTGGTGGTGCTCTCCTACTTTTTTCCACACAGCAGGAGGATGAAGAGTCCATGAGAGGTGTGGGAAAGGGTCATTCACAAAGCTGCTGGCCTTGCAGATGGAGCATTTGTGGTTAGAGGCATCAGTGGTGGGTAGAGAGACATTGTTGATTTTCTTGGCTGTCCTCACAGTTCACTGTAATATCCTGCAATATGAGACAGTGTAGTTCCCATATTAGACAGAGAGACAGCTGGACAGGATGCTCTTTATTGTCCCATAGTATCAATATATTTACATTTATTCAACCTACTGATGAATGGTAAAACACAGATTTTACATTTTGTGGTTGTGAAGCCAAATGTGCTGCAGCAATGGTGATTAGGGGAGCAAATACTTAGCTATGGGAGGAGGCAATAGATCATTTGATTGGCTTATAAGTATTCTGGCAAACAATCAGGTGAGTCAGGTGGGCAAGCAAGGCCTTATCCAGACTATTTTCAGTAGGAAAAGGGAGACTGTGACTTTAAAAGAAGATGGTGGTCAGATGCTGGAGGGAACACTTTATGGAACTCCTAAACCTGACTGATACACATTCTGTGGAAGAGGCAGGGTCAGAGGATTTAAGGGTCATCACCCTTCTCCTTGGCAGAAGGCTTTGGTTTTTGTAGGGCTGTTATGGCTGGCAAATCTCTTCAGTGTTGCATGGAGGTCATGGACAGTACCTTTAGAGTAGCTGACGGGGTAGTGGTCCCCATTTTTTAAAGGGGGACAGGAGAGTGTGCTCCAATTATTGTTGTATCACCCTGCTCCACCTATCTAGGGAGGATGACTCCAAGGTATTGGAAAGCTGGAAAGACTCCAGTTTAACACTCAGCTTAAAAAACTCTGATTCAAGAGGAACAATGCAGATTCCATCCTGGGCATGGAACAGTGGACCAGGTTTTTACTTTTAAATGGATACTGGAGAGATCATGGGAGTTTGCTAAACCTGTCTACATAGGTTTTGTGTATTTGGGGTTGGCTTTTAACTGTGTCCTGTCAGGGGGTGCTGTGAGAGTAAAGGATAACAGGTTTGCTGCTATGAGCCTTTCAGTCCCTGTATAAACACAGTGAGAGTTGTGCCAAGTCAAGTCTGTTCCCAGGGCATTGTATTCGGCCAGTTCTGCTTCTTGTCAATTCTGTTCATGATTTTCCTGGACAAGACTTCAAGGTGGTAGTAGAGGTCCAAGATGATAACATCAGGACTGCATATATGCCTTTTGCAGATAATGTAGCTTTTGTAGATGATGTGGCTCATCATCAGGTTATGACCTCCAGCACACATTTGAGTGATTTGCTGCCAAGTGTAGCCATTGGGATTATCACAGCATCTCCAAGTCTGAGGCCATGTTTTTATTTTGGATAAAGTCGCTCACCCCAAACTGGGAATGATTTACTGTCTCAAGTGGAGGAGTTCAAGTATCCCAGGGTCTTGTTCTTGAGTGAGGGTAAAATGGAGCGGGAGATTGAGTACCGGACCATTGTAGTGAAGAGGTAGCTGAGCCAGAAGGCAAGGCTGGCAAGTCACCAGTTGATCTTTGTTTAAACCCTCACCTTTGGTCATGAGCTTTGGAAGAGGAGCTTGGAGAAGAGTTACTGCTCCTTCACACTGAAAGGAGCCAGTTGATGTGGTTTGGCCATCTAGTCAGGATGCCTTTAGGGTGCCTCCTGTGGAGCTGTTCTGGGCATGACCAACTTGGAGGAGCTGCCCTCCTTAGCCTGTTAACATAGCTAGTTCTGGATAAATGCCAGAAATGAATGTATTTATTTTGTTTATATAGTTTTTTCATTGATTGGTTACAACATTGTCAAACTCCAGTCCTGACAGGCCACTTGATAGCCTTCGGTGTTCTGATTCATTAAGTACATTTGATTGAACTAATTTGTAAGGCATTTGTGACTTGATTGTTGATTGGTAAGGGAAAATGCTAATCTCTGAAAAGTTTTATCTTTTAAGGTATCCAGTAGATATACTTGAGCTACAACAACAAAGTTTCAGCTGAAAGCCTGGTGTTGTTTTTATTCTAAACAAACATGAGTTTCTCATTAGGTTAAATAATATTTTGACCAGTATTATGTAAAACCAAACTAGAAGCATTTGTTATTAAATAATGCTTTTGTGGGTGAAGCTGTGATAGGTGAATTAACAGTTACATCTAAAGCATGATCTTGATTTATCTGATCTAGAAAAGAAGGAAAACCTAGACTTGGTGTGCTTTTTAATGCCTATCCAGTACTGCTCCAGTACTGCTTACTCCTTTGGTAATCCAAGCCAAGTTAAGATTCACTTCATTTTCTGCTGAGTTTTGTTCAGTTTTTAAGCATTGTTTAAATTCCAAAAGTGTCCAGCCAAAACCTGTAATGTTTGTTTGATTTTAAATGATAAAATTAAAGAGCATGTTTCTCCATATTGTTTGAAGTACAGCATTTTGCTGAGTAAGCGACAACCCCCATTATTGACGCCCCATGGAGAAAAAAGAGAATATTTAAAGCTGAATAGATCTGGGCTCATATACACTGTAGCTGCTGCAGGATCAATAAGAGAGACTTTGACATTCATGAGTGAAAGAAGTTCTATGCAGGGCATTGACCCTGGCATCAGTGAACAGCTACACACGTTCAAACAAGCAAAGAAAAGGTCAGCGCTTTCATGTTCCCATTCTTTCCCTTACTGTAAGATAACGTCTTTCAACTTGGATTCTGGCAGGTCTGTAATTAGTTTATATGGAATAATTAGCGTTACTAATTAAGGGTTAGTGAAGTGCAGAGAAATCCCTAAGGGGAAGTCAAGGTCACTATCACTACCTAAGGCTGAGCTCAGGACATTAACATTGAGTGTACTGCATTCATTCACTCAAGCAGTCAGTTCAAGTCATTCGTTTCACCCTTCAGAGTCTCAGACAGCTAAGAATTTCAGATCGTTTAGCAGTATGTTTATCAGACAATGAGCCTAACCCATCTAAGGTAAAAATGTGACATTACAGATCAATATCAGAATAAACCTATTGGAAAAAACACTTTGCAGTGGAACTTCTCAGAATATCAAGCACCTGTCAGCATATTATATACTAAAATTTGTTAGGCTTTCCTCTCGTCTTGTTGTGGTCCTTTTGGTCAAAAAATAAAAACCTCAAGGATCAGACGTGTGACCGATTGCTATGCAATACAAGAGTCAAGAGTCATCGGTGTAACAAAAGGAAAAACTTAAAAATGAATGGCAAAAATATAGCTGAGATGGCTTTCCTCACAAGTATGTCTGAGTAGAAGTAAAAGTGTAATTTAATTTATCTTTGTATAAGAATGAGTATGGAATGAGCAGTTATTAGATTGCTGGTGCTGTTTTTGTGTAAACTGCACTTTTGTTGTCTGCGTAAACTACACTTGTTATGTGTAAACTACACTTTTGTTGTTTATTTGTAAACTGTAATATTAGCTCAGTAATTGTGCTGCTATTGACACTCATGCAGAATCTGAGGGAAGGCCATGTGAAACTGTGATAGTGGCGTTGTGTCAGTGTAATGTGTGGAGAGATCACTCACCCAGCAGCATGTGTGTCACGCACACACTCACACAGCCTTTGCATGAGTGCCTGCAGGGGGCTGTGGGGTGATACTGGTAGGAATCATTGTGCATGGTGTTGGTGGAGCATCTGTCTTCAAACCAAAGGCCAAAACCAACATTGCTTGATTTATTCATAAAACACACTCACACACAAACACACTGCTATCATGTGAAAAGGTTATGATGACTGAACCATTATAATAACCCAAAATTAAAACTTAAATTTTTTTTTAAACACATTAACGCTGAGAGTTTGTTATGACAGGAACAAAAAGCAAGTAGTATGACAAACTTCCCCATAATTATTCCCCATATTATCATAATGCAGCTATGTAGTCAAGGAAAAAATGCAGATGAAAGATAAGCTGGATTCCAAAATTAGTCATGGTCATTTGTGGCATATTGCTTTAGTAGGCAGTTTTCCTGTATCTAAGAGGGTGTAAACTGAATGCAGGATTTGAAAGTATTTTTAATAAGTTGAACAGTTTTTGTCTCACAGGATAGCATTTAAAAACAAACTCACTGATGTTTCAATCAACAGTTTATCGTTCATATCAGCAGATTATTTATTTTTTTAATAAAGTTGACTTATTTTGTCTCTGAGAACACACTGAATTACACAGAAAGTGCACCACAAGGAACTGTGAGCCATCACACGTGCACACGTAGAGCTGCGGGCAGCTATGAGAAGCGCCCAGCGAGTAGGGTAGCAGGACCTTGCTCAAGGGTACCTCAGTGGTACCTGGGTCGGTACAGTACTTGAACCTTTGACCTTCTGTTCACAAGTGCAAGGTTCTAACCACTAGACCAACAGAATCCCCATCAGATTTCACATGCTGATTGCATTCTGGTGACCTGACAACCTTGATAGGCTGTTTTGTTTTGCGTGATGTTACACAAATAAGAAACCTTTATAGAACTGTGCTACCAAGGACCCACCTTTCTGAACTTGGGCCAGTTAAAGCTGGCTCAGGACCTTACCAGCGACTAGAGGCTGGGGGGGCTGATCCCAATGGTGCACGCCCTGCTGGATCATGAGCAATCCCTCCAGGTGGAAGAAAGACAGATCCTACGAGGTAGCCTGGAGAGGGGAAGTATCAACTCCTCTCCAGATGAACACTTGTGTTCTTCAAAAATCGGTGCTCGGCCCCCTCCTCTTCTCACTCTACACAACCTCACTGGGCCAGGTCATCAATTCACATGGTTTTTCTT
>JBBPDA010000021.1:9337291-9349633 GCA_037974385.1 Arnoldichthys spilopterus | reverse complement strand
ATCATCTGAGAGCTGAGCAGCGAAAGGAAAAAAAAGTGGGGAGCCGGCTCTCCTCGATTCACTCTTCTGATTCACAAAAACGCACTTTTGCGCAACAACGCGCATTTACACATCACTAAAGTTGCGTTACTGAATGCTACACTGTGTGTCATGGATACTGTTGGCTCCAAATTCACTGGACCACTATGTTAATCTGAGACCACAAGACCTAGACAAGACCGAGTGATCAGAGACCAAAACAAGACCGCAGGATCCGAGACCAAAACAAGACCAAGACCAAAAACCGTCGAGACCAAGACAGCTGCCCGCTACTCCACGTGTTTACGTGTGATGGTTTAAAAAAACATTTCCCCTGACAACATGTTCATTTGTTCTCTTTGGTAAGATTTAAAACTGGGATTTAGATTAAGATTTTGTTAAGCTTTAGATTTTCCTCTTAAAAATAAAGGTTTCCAAAAGGTTCTTGACCTAGATGCACAGTTCTAGGTAAAACAAAACCTTAAATAGAACCTTTACATTATATCAAGGTTCTTTAAAGTTCTTTGTGCTTAGTGTCTCATTTACAAAAAAAATCCTTAAAGAAACCTCAATTGAAAAGTTCTTTTGAGAAGCAAAAGTGTTTCTTCTACAGCAGCGTGGTTTGTAGAAGCTCATGGAATTCTTATCCCACAGCTTTAGTTTGAGTAAAAAACTTGTAAAAAAACACAAAGATTATTCATATTCACACAAAATGAAGAGTGGACTAACCATAAAGGTTATTATAGTAATAACATAAAGGATTGTTCATAATGCAGCTTCACAATGTTAAAATGACAAGACAAGACAGATCACATGCCCAAGTGCACACACACAAACATACACATTGTCACTCCTCTGCCAGAGCCATTTTTCCCTCAGCTTGACAGCTCATGCAATAAACATTTAGCAAACAACCTGTCATCTACAACTCAGCTAGCAAGTGGAGAAAAATTCCTGAGTGAGGGCTTTTTTTTTTGCATGTCACATTTTCCCACTCCCATCCCATAGGTCAGAGAGAGAGAGAAAGAGAGAGAGATGGTGATGTTTTCTGCTAAACGTCCATTTAAAAAAGCTCTGGCTCTTCTCCCAGCCTATCTCTCAAACAGCATTAATGGCCCATCTTTCTCTTTTATTGTTTTCCAGGAAACTCCTCAGGGACGTTTTGCACCTTGCATCAGCAGACATTCCTCAGTCTGCGCACCACCCCAAAACAATAACTCACACAAATTAGCATATCAAGAGAACAGAGCCAGGAAATTTAGGTCATGTTTCATGGGACTTCACCCATTTGCTGGTCCATGCTCCTCTAAGTTACACCACTACCTGGTTCTTGCTGCTTAGGTTAAACAGAAGAAGCTAAAGGTGCTTAATAAATGCCGATATCTGCACTCCATGCAAGGTCGGATTAGAGGCGTGATAGTGTAGCTTGTTAGTGTTCACTTCAAACCACAGGGAAAGTGTGATCTTACCTTTGACTCCCCTCCCTCTTCTGATTGACGGGTGGACAAAAAACAACCACTGCATGACCCTGGGTGGTGCTCTGAGATGGATCTGAGGCTTTAATGATCTGAGGCAAGTGGGCTGGAACACTAGAGGTGCTTTTCATTGAAAGCTTGCCAGATGAGGCTGCATTTTCAAGAAAAACCTTGCAACGTAAACTTTCTTCCCTGTTTTTCACTTTTACCCCATCAAACTTAGTTGAAAAGCATTAAAAAGTGTTTGCTGGCTTTGCAATTATCCCTTGACCAGTGCAACACAAAGAGTAACTGAAGTATCTTTTGTCTTGAATTAAGCAGCTAATTATAAACCGAACAAGCGTATTAAATGACGTGGGTCACTAGGAAAGGCCAGTCCAAGTAATTACAGCAGGCAAAATACGCGTCGATGAAGGGAGGAAGGAAAAAAAAGAAAAAAAAAACTTCAGCAACCCAGGCTTTAAAGCATTTGTGTCCTTCATTTTTGGAGTGAATTCCTGTTGCCTGGGAGAAACATATGTTGATATGAGAGGAGCTTTAATTTTTCACGTGTCCTAGTTTCTGGGAGTCCCTGGGGAGGACAGACTCACTGAACACAGGCAGAGATCAGGATTGATGTCTGTCCAAATGTGCGAGCACATTGGAGATGGACAGATGACCTGTGAAGTGATGCTGACCCCTTGGCTGTAGAACGGATAGGCCTGCATGGAGATTTACAGTAGAGCTAAAGTGTGAATGTGTTAATCATTCCCAGTGTTTCTCTGCATTAGCTGTTCATTCTCAGTCTTTTGACTCCCTAAATGATTCTCATTCTCTCTCTCTCTCTCTCTCTCTCTTTCTCTCTCACCAGCTAGGTTAATTAAGTGAGTAATTCTGCTTGGAGCTCCTCTGGGTTTTGAAAGCAGCAAGGGGAAATTGACTCTAGCCCTTTATTTCAAGAGATCTTGCGCAAGAGCAAATGCATCAATAACAGCTTCCAGCCACTCTGTGTGAAGCTCTTTTACATCCCACAAACAAGAACAGGATTGCGGCCGTTAATGACCTTAGAACGTCAGCAAGTATAGCTTTGAAGGATTTTCTGTAGCTGCAGGCAATTTTGTGTACCAATATAAATCAGGATGCAGAAAAAATAAATATTTTACAGATATACATGAAAGTCTTAAAACAAATAAACTCAAAAGAATGTGTATTACTGTTCCTCAAAGCACTATTCAGATTTGCTCTCAACATATAGATATCTATTTTTCCCTATACCAGACACAACAATCCCAGACATTTTAGGCTTATTATTCAGTAGCTACATGCTCTATGAAGAGTGCTATGTCATGGCAGTTTTTCTGGCTCTGGGTGAGGGCAACACAAATCCCTGCAGATGTTGCCCTGATCCCATGAGAGTGTCCTGCTCTCCCACAGTCCAAAGCCTGTGCCCACAACAGCACTCATGCATGTCTAACAACCACTGAAACATGTGTATTTGGAGTATTGAGGTTGCTGCCTGACTTGGATGTATCTGCTATGGTCAGTGTATTCTAATAAAATTCATCAGTAGAATGCACCAAATTTATTCAAACGTGAACCCTGGTTTCCCATAAATAAAAAAAATAATCTCTATTACTTTTGGCAATAATTGTTTTTCACTAATGGTCCTACAAGAAAATCCAGTATGAATAAAAAAATTACATTTACTTAATTTTTCCTCAACATGTTTTTTAAAGTTCTCCACTTAAAAGTGCTCTCACATTACTTATTTTTATCTGCCCTCCTTTTCTTCATCTATTGCCCATACGTTTTCTTTCCCACCCACCCTCTCTGCCTTTGAGGGTGATTTATTATATTCCTAGGCTGATATCAAACATTCATGTGGTTTATTCTGCAGTCAGAGCAGGAGTTTAGCTCAGAGAGGGCCTTCCTCCAGCAAGCTGAGGGATGACACTGTATCTGATTACTGCTTTTACTGTATTCCTCCCTGAATCACCTTAATCAGCACTACACACTCACATATACACATAACACATAAACACATGTACACCAGCACTGAGATTAAGTGGAGCTGAGGCATTTTACAATATGTTCTATTCGCTGTAAAGGCTAATAAATTATTATTATGATTTGCAACTTTTCTTCTGTTTCAAGTACTGCTATCGTGTAAGTACATTGTAAAAAAGACAAAAGAGTTATAACTTTAAAAAGCTTTAAAAGGCCTTAGAATTTACTTAATTCCTCAAACTTCAAATAATAATTTAACACAATGCAAAGTAAAACACAGATCATTGTTCTGTTAACATAAAAACAGAAGTTGCCATGGGACTGTATGGAAATTTCCTATCATTCTGTTATCGTTTTATTTAATTATCAGAGGTTTATTAAAATATACAACACATTCTTCAACATACTATTTATACACATTGCACCACAAATTTAACCACAAATAAAACATTGATCAGCCACAACAATATATTACAGCATATATGGCATATATTACGCAGCAAATGTGCTCAGTTCTTGAAGTGCTGAAAGCAGTAAAATGGACAAGTGTAAGCATCTGAGAATTTTTGGGTCAGACCATCTCCAAAATAGCAGGTCATGTGGGGTGTTCCCAGGAAGGAGAACTAGTGAACCAGCAGAGTCCTGGATGCTCAAGGCTCACTGATGGGGAGTGAAGGCAAGCCCATTGGGTTCAGCCCCAAAGGAGACCTTTTAAAAACAACATAAAAACAACTTGATGCATATGGAGCTGCTTAGCCAGGGCCTGCAAGAGCATCCATGTTGACCCTGCTAAAATTACAGACAAATGCACACTGGCATTTACTTTTACATTATGTGGCTGGAAAGTTTTGGGGAACACGACAAAGAGATCAAGGTGTTCACTTGGCAATAGATGAGGCATTGATCAAGTTTATGGCTGGTTAACAGAGAGCCGCAGATATTGCTATGATTACTCTGGTGAGGACCGTCCATTTTTACTTTTATAAACTTTCTCTGCCATAATCATCATACTAGCCATAATTTAGACTACCAAGTTCAGCTGTTTGAAAAATCAGCACACACTGAACATGACTAACAATGTAGGAACAGTTTACCATGATAGTTTTTTCTCCTGTGATGAACACAGAACAGCATATTGCCTATTGAAAAGAAAGATTGTCTACTGACTTCAGTGCAATGCTTCAAGGTAACCTTCATAGAAATTAGTCAAATTACATGTCTTTCAAATGTAGTTCACTAAACTTTTTGAATACAAATACTCAAGAATATACTTAAGTACAATACTTAATTAAATGTTCTTTGTTACTGCCTAACCATTACTATGGGATGTGCTGGACAAACTGGTCCAATCCATTGAGGCCAGTCTTCTAGCTTACAGGACTTACAGGATCTGCTGCTAATGTCTTGATATCAGATATCATAACGCACCTTCAGTGCTCTTATGAAGTCCATACTTTGATGGGCCAAAGCTGTTTTGGTGGCAGACATGGAACCTACACAATATTAGCCAGATGGTTATAAAGTTATAGCTGATTGTTCTGTATTTCATTACACTCAACAACACACCAACTTAATTTACAATAAACATTACTGCATTACTTACTATCATACACTTTACTTGAACATGGCTGCATAATGTTAACAAAACCATTTTGTAAACATGTCACATACTGTCATGAGTTTCCTGACATGTCTATTAATATAATAGTGTCATGTTAGAGTTATGAACATTTGTCCAGAATGTTATGTGACATGCTAACATTTAAGGTAATGACAGTTATTTATACTGTTACATGACACTGCTAAATTAACATAATCTGTCATGACAACAGTTGCATCTTCCATGACATGTTAATAGCATGGTTATTAATTTTCTATTGCAAGGTTCACGTAAAGTGAAAGCAGATTATAACTATGTTAACAGAATTGATACACTGCATTCTTTGAATGTCACAGTAGGCAATTAGTACCACTTTTGGCTTTTGAGAAATGCCATATGAAATTTTAGTGGTATTCTTGGGTCTGATACTGTGGTTTATCATTTAAAATGCAAAAATGTCTTTTCCTTATTAGCACTGTAGTTGTGTTAATAACTACAATTTTCAATTAAATTCCTTGCATAGGTGACATAAAATGTATGTTTTATTATGAAATAGATGGTAATCTGATTAAAATCAGTCCGGATAAAATCAGCCTGTCTGAACCATGCTGGAAGGCATTGCAAAATACTCAACATATGCACACCTAAGACAGCTAACTATTAATAAAATAATTTAAAGTGGGTTTTCAGCATTCCACCTCCTCTTTCAGGACTGTTCCAGTACTTTAGATTTGTTATTCCTCTGTTGTTATTGGAAAGCAATTAAACAGAATACATGATATAGTGGTTAGATGTGAAAGCTTAAAGGTGATAAGCAGCAGACTTTGATGCTAGAACTGGAAGCCCCTCTATCAAGGCCCCTCTAGGTTATTTCCACAGTGTGTCTCTGATGTCTGGCAGCTCCAATACCCCCCTGATAGAAGATCTTTTTAGAGAAAGCCATAAAGCATTATGTGCAGGTGATGAGAATTCCCAAGGCTTCTCCCATAACTGTTCACAGATATTATCTTTAGCAGGCATCTCCACAGCATCTGCAGTGTTTCACTACTGCAGTATCCTCTGTTAATTGAGTCCGTATCTGTGCTATCCACATAGAGCCACCATGAGTGCTCGGACTGTAAATTCACTGGGAAATGTGTCTCTGAGCCTGGGGATATGGAGCAGCATGTTAATCAGAGAAATAAGCCCAGGTAAAATCGGACACAATAACCCTTGAGGAAAAGTGCTTCTGCCTAAAAAAGAGAAGAAGAAAAGACAATGCTATAGTTAGGTGAGACACTTTATTACTTATCAATGCAATGTGTTGCATTTAATTTTGCAAATGTGGCATTTTGACAGAGGTTTTTTTTGACAGTGATCAAAGTGTACTTGTTTATCTGACCAAATGGCTTAAGGAACTTTTTGCAGTATGAGCAAACAATACTGTGAGCAATCATAAGTTAGATTAACAAATCATCTGTCAAAATGACATCCACGAAGCTCAGTGGGTAGTTTAACACATTTCCATTTCCAGCAGACACATTGATCTTGTGAATGACCAAAGCACTTAGCTTGCAAAACAATATGCAGCTTGGAAAATGATTGTTTTATATTCCTTTCTTTGTTTTCAGTGGAACTAGCGATCAGTCTGTAATGTCATTGATGAATTAGAGCCATTTGAAGCTCGGATCTTACTGCGAGACCAGTGCTATTCATCTGAGGCATATGCCAATGAAGCCCACTTAGAAGAATTGCACGCTCTTTGTTTCAGATTGAATGAACAGCTTTAAAAAGTGTAACTACATTTGCTGATAATGAGGCATGAGGTGTTACTGATTACTCACAATAGACATAAGAATACTAAAAAGCTCAAGTATGATGATGAAGAAATGCAGAAGAGCTGCTATAGAAGAAAAGTCTACTAAGGTTACTGTAAGATTACTCTAGTGTGTAAAGGGAACTAATGGTCTCAGTTTTAATAGGTTTGACCTTCACTCGTATATGATATGCAAGGTGCGTAGTGTGTAGCATACACACAGACTGCACTGTCATATTTATTCATTTACAGCATGTTCTCAGACAGAGTGTGTAGGTGAAGGGTAGAGCATAAACCATGCCGAATGGACACAATCAGAATTCTTAACAGCTTAGTTTAAAGGTGCTAATGCACTCTGCCTGCACCTTCAGCACCCACACACCCACATTTTTTTTCCAATGTCAGGATGCGGGGCCATACATATTTCTTATGTATTATGCATATGTAAAACATTTCAGAAACATTGAACATCTTTATATCTTTATAGCAGATGTATAAACTAATAATTCATTTGTCTTCATAAGCAGCTTATTGCAATGATCACATGCCGGGTGATTTTTATAAACAAGGAAATATGTAAGAAAGTTATGGCTTACATTTGAGGGCATTTTAGCTTTTTTAATGGCAATGATGCTTCATAACAATTTTATAAATAATCATTTCAATTTCGTTTATTACCTACTATATCAATAAAATATTTATAAAATATTTTCTGACAACTAAATTATATTTTAAAATAAAAAAAAACAGCCCACTCAGGTAGGCTGACATTCCTTTTGGTTTTTCAGGACAAAAACTTCTTGACCATGTGTCCCAAAAAAACAAATAGAATGGACAAAAAGAAACACACACACACACTTTACACACATACTCTTCTTTAAATCCAAAGGCCTCAAGTCATGCCAGAGGTGATCATTTTAAATAATCCACCATCTCTTACTCCCACTCCATTTCTGGACAATTACAATATTTATGAGAGCAAGCTATGATAGAAAAGAACCATTTAGTCCACCCCTTCATCTTCTTTCTCTCTTTAGGAGTTTTATTTTAATGAAAATGCGGCAGAAAATCACTGAAGCATTTGTCAGTGTAATTGTACAACACAATGACATGAATAAATATGAGGGGCTTGCGTTTGTTTAAAGATGCCGGGCGAAACATGGGATTATGCATATGTTCTCATCTTACTTTTCCTTCTGTTTACCATTGCTTACAACAATGCATCAACATTAAACAGACTGGAAATGAATTCTAATCGCACTGACCTTTTTGAGAAATGATCAAAAGACAGAAAGGTAGTTAGCAGGATGCATAGAATTGCGCTAGTATGTTATGCTAATGGTTTTTTTTTTCCCTGAATGGCCAAATTGAGTGTGTCTAAGATGGTTATCAAAGATGATTGTGCTGCTGCTTATCTAAATCTGGGACACATGTCCACCAGTGTGATATGACTCACTCTCGCCATGTTTAAAGCATGAATCACAATTACTTAGCATGCCTCTCCTAGAGCCAGGCTAAACTGCTGAGCCTTGCCAAAGCATCACAAACTGCCATGCCAAGCAAACTGTGGTCACTAAAGAAATCCTTTAAAACGTCAACAAGAAAGCTGAAGTTGAATCCCAACCTGCTGATGGATGATTAGCACATTTGGAGCCCAAATTCGAATGTTATTATTACCTGTACAGTGGTTAAAAGAAAAGATTCATACATGACATTAAAAAGCTGTTCTTCTTTAGATAGAGAGGTATTTAGCTCTAGTTACTGTCAGCTAAAAAAATCTGGTGAATGGGTAATTATTTATCATTATTAAAATATTTTATTTTTAAAAATACACATTCAATGTAGATTTCCATAAATGTCATGCAAAGTGTTTTATTTCAAACTTTTTAAACAAATATATGCTTATTATTTATAGCTTTTTGTAAATAATTATATATTTTTACAAATGTATTGCTTTGCTTCAATTCCACACAATGTAAAGGCAGCTGT
The DNA here is from genome assembly GCA_037974385.1 of Arnoldichthys spilopterus. Classification (NCBI taxonomy): domain Eukaryota; kingdom Metazoa; phylum Chordata; class Actinopteri; order Characiformes; family Lepidarchidae; genus Arnoldichthys; species Arnoldichthys spilopterus. Next base: position 9,340,770 of record JBBPDA010000021.1, on the reverse strand, counting down.
CATGTTCAAATTATGTGTGACGTTTGTAACGTCACAGTAAGAAGGTCCTGGGTTTCATTCCTGTTAAATTCTGTGCGGTTCCGGTTTCTTCCCAGAGTCCAAAGACGAAAAATTGCGCCTAGGTGTGAATGTGTTTATCTGTGTGCTAGTTTTATATTTGTGACCCTGGTTAGGATAAGCTGTGGATAAACAATGTACAGTTGTATGCAAACATTCAAATGCCCCTATTCATGTTACATGTTTTGTTTATTTTCTTAATGAAAATAAGTTAATGCACTTAAATATGGCATTTTTTTGCTAAAAATAAAACAACATAGAAAATATGGTATAGGCACAGAACACATTTTATGTTGCTTTTTCTGTGTAAGTATGGTCTCTAGAGAATGTGCAAGTATTTTTTTCTTTTTTAAAAACATGTAATTTTATTGTGAACGATCAACTTGCATAAAACTGTATAAGCGACAAAGTTTGGTTTTATATTATTAAATGTGCTGCAGTTTTGAGTGTTGGATAAGGCTATTGAGCAGTAATGTTCAATGGAGTTCTGTCACCTACAGTAACCCTTCATCCTTAAAAGGTGTGGTCAGATCACTGTAAGCCTGCAATAGAAAAATGGTGCCAATTATAGCGAATAAGTCAAAAGCTTTAGCAGTTGTGCTATCCTAGCTCAAGTGACATCAAAGTGTTGGCTGAAGTATGCATGCTCTGCTTGTTGTCAAAACGAATTGATGGTTCACTGAGGGTTCTTTGTGTTGGGCTGATGAGCTGGAGGTTCACAAGTGGGAAATCGAGGGTGGGCTGTGCACGCCTCTCACTCATCATTCGTTATTGCTCTGGGCTACAGCTTTGAAGGCTTGTTTAACCGTCCTCTCAACTCATTCCCAGTTATCCTTATAGCTGCACAGATAGTTAGATATGGAATCGTTTGGTAAAAGTCTACAACTTCTTTCTGTACAAAGAATATGGCATTTTTTATTATAAGAACTGATATATGTAATATTATGTCTATTATGCAAACTCCCACCTAGTTGGTAGTTTTGTTTGCAGGTTTGATTTAAATGAAAAGGTGTATAATATATACACAATTAATACAGAATTGCCTTTTTTTTAGATACTTTTAGATAACTTTTTAGAACTTTAAGATAAAAGATGGATATGAGGTTTAATTATTTTAGGTTGTTTTGTGCTTAAAATTCAGAGCAAAGAAGCTCTGAATATTGTGTCAAATGGGCTGTAATGTTGGAAGAGCCCGTGTCAAGTCCAGCTTGTCAGCTTTTTCAGTCTTAACAGGCTTTCCTGAAAATCAGTTTGCTCTAGTCAGTCTTTATAGCCTTTCTTAACCCAAATCTAGCTTGTTTAACCTCTGTTGTGCCACCATTACACTTCACTCGCTAATGCATTTTTCCATGACAACTGTTGCTAGGTTGGACAAGTTTTCGGGAAAAATCCCATTCTGCATAAGGAAAACCTATAGCTGCCTGTCTTTATACACTACATGACATTTCCAGTTAAAAATGTTAAAAACTGGGTAACACTTTATTGAAGGCAGTATTTATAAATTACAGGACACCTAGATATGTGTTTTATGTCATAAACCTACATTAACATTATAAAGGTTTATCCCAACATGTTTATTCCAATTTGTCATAATGACTACTTTTCACAGTCTCTTACCCTCACCCTGCAGGAATATTCCTTTATGTCAATGTAATTTGTTACAAAAGGCTTGAAATCTAGGTGTCTTCTAACCTTATGAAAACTACCTACAGAAAAGTGTTTCCAGAAACTGCAAGTTGGAAAAAGAAATAAATATGACTATTTTAAATTAAATCAATGTCTCACATTCTAAAATACAATACAAAACATAGGCTAAAAATACACACTAAATACACCATAGTACACTTTAAGTGTAGTGCATGGACAGGTCAGTTCACATTAATTAAATTACTACAACAGTATTCAGTCACAGTCAGCCAGTGAGTGTTACAGCATCTGGGAATCTGCCTCTGACTTCTTAACGGCATAGAGTCAAATCACATTACTTCACAAATCACAAAAATTTATAAAACGGTAATGAGGCCTTTATCTCTTTAGCTTTATTTGAGCTCCCACATTATCACATTATTACGCTGTGGCCCTATAAACTGCTGCCCTGGTGGCAGCATCAGTTGCCATCATTCAGTTTTTATTCGAATCATTTGATGTTCTTGTGTAGAGGAGCTGACTGGTGTGACAGGAGGAGGAAATGGATCTCTGTGTGATGTGTGGGTATGCCTCACTTTCTGATTGATTTTCTATGTGGATGTTAAAACTCCATTTTATCTAGCAGGCCTGCCTTGTGTTAGTTGGCTTTAATACAGGCCTGACTGCCCGCAGCCCGCAGCCTTGTGGTAATACAGTCCTTGATAGGACATTTGCATAAGAAAATAACCTAGTGCAGAGGGGATTAGACGAGGATGGAAGAGAACATGCTTTCGGCTTTGTCCTTTGCTTTGTGTGGGCATTTTGTGTGTGTTTTTTTGGAACTTGGAACAAATATTCCCCAGTTTGAGATGATTGTTCACAAAGTGGCTGATATTGTAACGCAATTGTATATTTATGCTAGTATTCACATGTTCATGTATTTCTTCATATATTATATATTATTATATCCTATTTTATTTGCTTGTTTTGTTTAACTAAACTTTGCAAGCTGCATTGCCTCCTCTGCTTTATTTGACTAATATTTGACAGAATATTCAGGTGTGAAGCATATTTCCGTTGAATGAACTTAATCTTGGAGCTGGTATGCTGGACAGTGTCTAAAAGATTAGATTTTAAAAAGGTAGCCCATAAAATCCTAGGCTCTCGCACTGAACATATGAATGGTTAATTTTGAAATCCCCCCCTGTTTAATTTCAGTGGAATACAATTTCACTTGGCTTTATTACTGTGTGAATTAGACTCCTTTAGCAGTATAGCCCTTAGAGAGCAGAGGTGACCTGAAGCTATTTGCTATTGCTCTCCTGAGAGAAACACCTTAAAGAGCATTAAAAGCAGTCAGTGAGGCAGTGAGCCCTGCAGGATTCGCTATCAGAGGCATTAAAATGCAAGAGAAGCAGCGTATCACTGGACCTCAGAGATAGATAAATCATCTATTAAGCAAACAAGTGCTACGCTAGCACTCTGCCTGCATGTCTTTCTCTCTCTCTCTATTTCTCTCTCTCTCTCTCTCTCTCTCTCTCTCTCTCTCTCCCTCTGTCCCTTCCTTTTCTTGCTCTCCCCCATACACAAACACATGTACACATTCAAATTTGCACTCTACTACTAAAATATGCCAACCTCAACACACAAAGCTTCCACCTGGGAAACAGAGATACAGCTGATCATATGTGTATGCACTATCAACGAGCTCTCTCTTTTCCTCTCTCTCTCTTTTTCTCTCTCTCTCTCTCTCTCTCTCTCTCTCTCTCTCTCTCTCTCTCTCTCTCTCTCTCTCT
>JBBPDA010000021.1:9316487-9337092 GCA_037974385.1 Arnoldichthys spilopterus | reverse complement strand
TCTCTCTCTCTCTCTCTCTCTCTCTCTCTCTCTCTCTCTCTCTCTCTCTCTCTTTCTCTCTGTCTCTCTCTCTCTCTTATTCTCACTTTTTCTTACTCTCTCTCTTTCTCTTTCTCTCAATCCCTCTTTTTCTCTATCTCTCTTTTTCTCTCTGCCTCCCCCCCTTTCTCTCACAGAGCAGAGCAAGAGAAATGGGATGAGTCCCTGTAAGTCGGAAACCCCGCTGTGGTTGGCTGTGTCTTTGAAGTGGAGAGCTTGTGGAGACCTGCTGCTGCTGCTGCTGCAGCACTGCCTGTATCCTGCACAGACCATCAGGGAACTTTACGGAGTGGGCTGCTGCAAAAACAACATTTTTCAGCAGCCTGGCCCAGCTCAGCAAAAATGAGCCCCTATTGAGGAGATTTTCTCAGGGAAAATGGCTGATCTAGGCTGCATTATCCATGGATGTGTGCTCTGTCAGTTCTAAATGACACAGTATTAGAAACAGAAATGGAGCTTCGCTGGCCACACCATTTTTACTGTGGTTACAGGCTTATTGTGTTGTTTCCTAAAGTGTAAGCATAAAATCTGAAAATGCAAGGAAAGGCCTACAACACAAATAGAGTGCTATGCTGACTGTCAGGAGCCATTGCCACAAACAGGCTGCTTGTAACAATATATACCTTTATCCTGTTCTCTTTTAGATCCAGTCCAGGGGCAGCTGTGTTGGTGCTTCAGCATTTTCTGATTGTGCCTTCAACCCCTTTTAACCCAAAGTACTCATATAGGCCCACAGTTCAGACACTCACTCTCAAAACCATATAACATATACGTTAATAGTACTTAGTGGTTACCAAATAATTAATAGCAGTTACTGAATAATATGTAAGTAAAATGAATAATCAGCCTAAAGTTCAAGGTGGTCAACAAATTATTTATTTTAAAGTCATTTAGGTTAAAATGACATCCTACCATTTAGCTGTAAAATCTAATGTATGTCAAAAGATGCTGTTGGGGCTGGACAGTCAATTTGATTTCCTTAGCACTGAACATTAGCTCTAATGTCACTGGCTGAATGTCTCTTCATGAGAGTGATATAAGCTAATTACAGTTATGAACAGAGGGCAAGAATGAGGACAAGAATTATAGCTGTTATATTGAACTATGCAAGACTTTTTATGCAATGTACTTTATACACACACAAAACATCAGTGTCAGGGTAGAGCAGGTTAATGGTACACATTCAGTAAACAAGTTTTACCTTTATTGTAGGAACTTGTTTGGATAGCATGACTTTGAGAGACAGTGCTGAGAAGTTCATTACTCAAAGAAAACAGTGTGACCAGAGCTCACACCCAGACAAAAACAATAGTGAATATGAAAATCTGAGCTTGGGGTAGTGATAATTTAAGTGGAACTAGATCTTAGCAAAATCATGCAATCTGAGTTGTTTAAGTGACTATTTGTCACTGTGAACACACTCAAGCATCACAACCAAATGTGACCTCTGCATTTAACCCATCACACATGCACACATGGAGCAGTGGGCAACTATCAACAGCGCCTGGGGAGCAGTGTAGCAGGACAGTACCTTACTCAAGGGTACCTCAGTAGTTACCAGGCTGGGACTTGAACCTGTGACCTTCAGGTCCCAAGGGCAAGGTCCTAACCACCAGACCACATACAGCAAAGGCAATTGACAAGAAAATATACTATTCCCATCCTTGTCCAATTTAGCCACAGACCTTGGATTCTGACAGCATGATAGGAGAACTGCCACAGTATTTAATCCTCATCCTGCTCATTTCCCCCTGTCTTCACTTTGTTTTTATGAGTTGAGTAAGCAATGTATAAATTCCCCACACACAGCACTATGGGATAATTATACAGTATTGTTCTAAACTAAGTTAAGATTAAATATCCTTTGTTTGTAATTTCACAATAGTACCTGCCCACTGACAGAGTAAAAACTTTAGTAACTCTAGTTATCCAGTTGTTTGTCCAAAACTCACAGGGTGGAAAGATCATATTAAGGATTCCATGGCCACATTTCGACTCTTTGTCGTGCCAAATTGGAATCTGCTTTTAGGTATTAGTCACTAACACCTGTAATGAAATGGCCACTCAAATGTGTAAACAAATAATAATACAGCAAGTACTAAATTGGAAAATTAAAGTGTTTTTCAAACTAACCTCATCCTTCACATCTGCCTTGTAGCACACACAACAATTTCAATGTTTTCCCAATTTTAGTAAAATAATACAAAACATATTGATTTAGAAGCCAGTTGGCCAGTGCTCTAGCATCTGTCTATTGGCTTCTTTCATATGTTTATTTAGAATCAATGGGTTTTCTGAATGCATCTGCCAATAGGCTTCAATTGTAAGTGTGTTTTGAGTCAATGTGTTTTCTGTTCATTTGTAAATAAAAAAAATAATTTTCTGTGGTATTGATTATAAGCTGTAGAGAGATCATGCTGAAAGATGCTGGAGTACTCCTTTAAGCAACATATCCACTCCAACACTAGAACAAAACTCTATCTCTCACTGGGGTTAGTTGAGAAAACAGAACATCAGGCCAATCACCATTTAGCACAGTCCCCCCCCCCCCCCTTATCGCTCATGCTGTGGCACCAAACACTCTCTTGTGCTTTCAACAAGCTGCTAAACACTGTCTCAATGCCCCCACTGAGATCCCACCTGAGCAGGCTCCCTGGCTGTATTTGGTTATGACTGGCAGGAGTGTAAGTCTGAACCAAATAATCTCAAGGATAATGAGGATAATTAGTAGTGCTGTGAATTGGATTATAACTAATTCTCACTGTATACTCTTTCTTAATGTCTTTCACAAATGCCCCTCCAATGCATATGAATCAAACTGAGTTTGTCTGCTTTATTATGAACCACATTAGTATAGTAGTGGGAAGGCACAAAGCAAAACTGTGGCTTTGATAGATGTTCAGCAGCTGAGTCACTCTAAAATGTGATGTGTTTATCACAAAAAGAAGTGCACACACACACTTTACATACATTCCTGAATAAAACATCAAAGCAATGTCTGAAGTATTTTCTTTGATATATGCTTTTGAGGTTTGTTGTTGTTGTTTAGTAGAAATGTGAAGTCATGCTAAATACTTCTAGTATATAAAAGTGTATAAAATCTACTATATCCTGATCTAGATTTGTCCTCTTATTATTACTTATTGTTTTTAGAGAACAATACAATTCTTTGTCTGATTTCTCAGAAAAGTAAAGAAAGAAAAGCAATTCATACTCTAAAACATGCTTTCACATTATGTGGCACAGCATGTAGTACTAAGCCTATAGTCTGTTCCTCCTCACCACAGTACCGGTGCTTTCCTCCTGACTTAAGTTTTCACACACTCCTTGGTGAAAATGATATAATGTTTTTTCCCCCCATATTGTAGATAATGGTTTGTTCCACCAGGCTGGTCATTAATAATGGGCTCGATGAGTCACCTGCAGCTGAGAGTGAACTGGCCCATAAACGTCTGGGCCATCAGATGGTCAAAAACCAACCAGTCTTCACTAATATGTAACCACTGCCAAGCTGTATAAACACATTTCCCCATCTTATTAATTAGGGGAATTAAGGTAAGGGAAATATTTACATTAATGACTCCTCTGTCCATGGACCCAGTCGATGTCTACACCATTAATCAGACTATTACTTTTTGTGCAGAGTACAGCTCAGTAAGATCAGCACCATGGACAGGGTCGGTGAAAATCAACTGATGCCTCTGGCCCACAGTTAGTGTGCTATTATGGGCCATTGAAAGTATCTCTTCGCACCTGAGCTGTGGATACTGTTAATGATTCAATCATGTCACTTTATATATGGCACTAAAATATATATGTATACAGTATATATGGGCACCCCTGGCCAAAAAACATTTTTGGTAGATTTTTTAAGAGGTTACTTCTGCATGGAAACATATTTCTGCCAATTAATTTTCTGAATTTAACTGAGATCACAGGTTCAACTGTTTTTTTTTAGCCATAAGACAACATGCACTAAATGCTAAAGAGGTACCCACAAATTTTAAATAATACATTGTATTTGTAATAATACAGTGAAGGCCATTACAAACTCTTTCTTTTCAAGAACTTTAAGGCTGACCCAGATATTAATTTTAATGGATATGGATCATTGTAATATTCAGTCTATTTATCCTTCAGTTTCTTCACTGACTGAGGTACATTAGATGTGTTAATGTTTAATAACATCCTTTTTTCTATCCATCCTCACAGCATTTACACTTTCACTTTATTACACATAGATTCACCTACAGTTAGTACAGGTGGCAAGGTCTTCTTTTATTGCATTTTTTCCCTTTTTTCTCCAAACATACCTTTGGTGAATGTAGCCAAAAAAGTTCAATTAGACTAAAGCGCTTGATATGCCTTGTGCTGTGTTGAATACTTCAGACGTTGACTTTTGTGGTGAGATCACAGCTAAGATTACCTTCTGATGAGCCTTCCATGTAGAAGATGTTTCTGCAACACAGTGCATCACTATTCTTTCTGCCATCCTAATCTTTCTGTAGGTCCTTGACAGTAATGTGTGGGTTTTACCAGATTATGAGCATTTTTTTGGGGGGGGCAGTTAAACCAGTATGATGTGTTAAGATAGCTTTTACAGTTTTCACTTGCTTTGTAGGAGTCAGTTACCTTCAGTTTCAGATCACCTCCCTGCTGTTTAGATGAGGCCATGGCTTTTGAGTGTAAGTACACCCTGAGAGGTTTGAAAGGTCATGAAATTTATTACACTTTGGTATTGTCTACATCTCACTTGGATTAAGGCCTAATGGGTCAAATATGCTCTGAGACCTTGCAAGAAAGATTACCCGGCAGAACATACCAGCATATTATATTTTTTTTATTTAATATATTAATTATATTTAATATATGGTAATGATACATTAATATGTGTCTGTAAATTGTATTTGTTCCATGCATACGTTGCATCTCATTTTTTCACCAATTAAATACATTTCACATAACATTGACATAAATGTTAACAGACAAAGTTAAACAAATGAACTTTTTTTTAGAAAAGTATTTGATATCTTTGGAGCTAGTTAGATAAACCCGGTGATTACCTAGATCTGCTCAACTCCATCAGCAGCACACCTGCTTTAACTTATGAAGCACTGACTACACAAACTGGGATACAGGATGACAACTACAGGTGATACTGGGATGCTTTGAGGACAGGTCTTAAAATTGGTTAAATGAACACACTGACATGCAAGAAAACCCTTCTATTTTTTATGCACTCTTACGAATTTATTCTAATAATAATATTGTTCTGAGCAAATAAATACTTTTAGTTAAAAGCAATTTAAATGAAATTTTCTCAGGTATCTACAGTATTTGACATAAAGTATATATGCATTTACAGAGAATGACAAAATATATGTGTGTTTGTGTGTACTTGTGTGCGTGCACATTTTTAAACAACTTAAATAGCAATAGTGGTGTCAGTAATCGCCTGGGAGAAGTTTCTTTAATACCAATCCTAAGATAATGAAGAGCTGAGATATACTTGGCTGCCAGGGTTGACAGGATTATTTCTAAATAATGTTATGTCACAAACAAAGGTGAAAGTATTGTTTTTTTTTTCTTGAACACAGGAAAGAATGTATCTCATCTGATGCAATGAGTAGACGACTGAGTCAGAGCATCTCCAAAATGGAAGGTTTTGTGGAATGTTCCAGGTCTGCAGTAGTTAAACTTTCTATTTTAGAAATTATTCTATTGATCAGCTTCACTTCATATGTTATTTTGTATTACAGCGTAAGATGAAAAAGAGAAATCTATCACACAGGTGCTTTCATCTGCCACAGGTGGGTCAGAAAGCTGCACAGATCACTCTTAATTATTCTATAAAGGGATATTTGTTCAGATAAGATGTGTAAAAGCTTTACAGCAGGAGTCTACACTTATACAGTGAAATAGTTATTTCAGATAATATAATGATTTACATTCATGCTCACACACTCATATATGCACACTTTCATGAATAAGAGCTTTAATCAGAAACCTTTTCCTTGACCTTTTCTTGTCCTGTTTGAGGATGCTTTTCATGCAGCTTGTTAAATGTATTAATCCTTGTTCATTTTCTGCAACAATGCACTTTAACATTATGACACAGTTTAAAAAGGCCAGGTTTGCTAACCACATTCATTTCAGCTAACTGACCTAATAGATTTAGGTATATGTGGAAAAATAGCAAAAGGAAAAATTATGCTCCTGTCTTGGCAAGTGGAAGAAGAGGAAAAGAAGGTGAAAGCATGAGTTCCTCTGCTGCCCCACTCAGGAGACTGCTTGCAACTACAACAGGTTCTGTATCTTATCCTTTACGGAGGATGTCTGGGTTTATCTGGGTCTGTTTGTTTGTCTGTTTATTTGCTTGTTTGTTTCTTGTGATATGAATCAGCTTTTTCTAGGCTCCTTTTCCCAAACCATCACAACACAAAGACTGCTGTTACAAAAACCACTACAGCCACTTTGAGTCTTTCAGCAGAGTTGTTTTTCAGAAAGGTTCATACACTCCTTTGGTGCTGTGTAGACTGAATAGGTCAGAAGCTTGCTCAGCTATTTCTTTAGGTCTATGCTGACTTCATGCATTAGACTCCACATTCCTTTGCATGGATGTGTTATTGTGCACACACTGGTGAATGTGAATGACCACACATCCAGTTGAAGTAGTCTTAAGTCTTTTTGAGTTCTCCTGCCATCTTCAGTTCAGTCCATATGAATTCAAAGCAATTCTGTTTATATAGTGCTTTTTACAATAGTGTTGTCACAAAGCAGCATTAATGTACACTCACACACATTCTCTCTCTCTCTACAAATTTAGGCTTTATAAATGCGTTTTGTACAGTGTGTACAGTGGATTTGTCATCTGAACTGCACATTGTAGTACTATAATGTATTTTGCAAAATGTTTTTATCAGCATCATCTTATGATTTAACATTTTGTTGTCACACACAAACATTGTACACACTGGGCTACAAAGTGAATTTGTGTCATTTAAAGTGTGTGTATAAATAGTGAGTGAATGTGTGTCACTGCGAACACAGAACACAGTGCACCACAAAGAAATGTGACCCCTGCATCTGCATCCATATTGGAGCAGTGGGTAACTGATGTGGGCAGCGCCAGAGGAGCAGGGCTTTAGGACAGTGCCTTGCTCATGGTACCTCAGCGGTACCTGGTGTGGGATTTGAATCAGCAAACCTTCAGGTGACAGGGGAAACTTCCTAACCATTACATCACTACTGTTAAAAGTAGTGTTTAGTACTAGTTTTTAGTTTTGTTTTCAAATCTGTTTGTTTTTTAAGTTCATTGCTTGTATGACATCTCCATAACTAACACATGTCTGCCTTTTCAGCTGATGGCAGCACATTCCTGCCCATTAAAACTGAACTTCTAAGGAATGCTTCAGTTCAGCTTGGAGTGTTTTTTTAATAAGCCGGCATACTGGACAACCCATTTAAAAAAGCTTATTTATATGTATCAGTCAGTAAGGCATAGTAACAAAATCATGTTTTTTTAAGGGATAAAGAGAATTATTCGCACATAAAAACACATAAATGTCATGAGGACATCATAAAAAGCAATAAAAATGATTCTTGTTTTGGACATAAACCTTTAATTGATACAACACATACACATGATACACACATGTAAAGATATATATAATTTTTGATACACAAAGTAACGCTTGAAAAATTAAGTTTCCTAAATAGTTATTGGTTAGGTACTGAGAAAACACTTTAACTGATTTAATTGGTACACAGAATGTAGGTTATGGGACATTTTACAGCACTAAAGGAACAATCATGCTGATTGGCATGAACACACACACACACACACAGACTGATTCAGTAAGTCTTCAGCTGATTGAATACTTGTATATTTATGGATAGATGCCCCCGTTGTCACGTCATGCTCATGCATATGTAAATGTTTTACAAGTGCCTAAGCTGGTGGATAAAATCCAAATACATTGGCACTGAATCTTTAATAGCTTGTCTCTATGCATTAAACAACAGAATCCTATTTCTTCCCCACTGTCTAAAATGTGTGTGTTTGTGTATGTGTGTATACACTCTCGAATACACTCTCAAAATGATTATATATCAACTGTGTGCTGGGCAGCGCTGTGTGATTCTGATGCTGCAGCAGAAATGAGTCTCCCTCCTGCTCCCACTCTGACAGTGAGTTTGCTACAAGTTATCTGGAATGTCGGGGAAATTAGCATTGAAATGATTCTGCTGACAGCCTCGCACTATCTACGGCAGCTGCACACAAAACAGACTGCATGAATCCTAATGGCCTGCCAAGAGAATCTCCCAGCAGCCCATGAATGAGTGCAGAAATCATATGCATACACAGACATATTGGTAAGATTGAATTCACCATAAAGTTTGTTTTGATGGGTTTATACAGAGGATAATATAAAAACACCCACACCTGCCCATGTGTGCTTGCCTCCTACCTTGTACCCTTTCTTCCAGAAACAATTCACACACACATGAAGGGAGTGATGCTGGATGTTATAAAGCCTACATTAAAAAGGTGAAGCACACCAACTGGAAAAAAAACACATCTTAATCTTAAACATTTTCTACAACTATTAACCTTTTAGTGACAATCATAAATATAAAAGTGCCATAAAGGGTTTTTTTGCAGTGATAATATAGAACAGGCTGCCTGGATCTTGGTGAGCTGGTATCCAATACAGTTTGATAGTTCCTACTCAGACAAACCCACTAAATAAGGTATAAAAGGTGAGTTGAAACAGGTTTGTTCTAGCAGGGAAATCCCCAAACTTTGCTGGACACCAGGCCTCCTGGACACCACTGCCCTAAAGAACCTTAAAATTGATGGGTTTTTTTAATAGCCATTCTTATAAATTAAATGTGTGAACATGAAAAACCTTTACAGGGTTCTATACCAATTAAAGTTTTTTTTCTGTAAAACCATATGTTTAAACTAAGAACAGTTGAGGAACTTTATTTTTGAGTTGCTTATTATGATGCCCTCATGACTTTTATGTGATTGATGTGTCAAAAATACCTCTGTATCACGTACAGTATGTTTTTGTTACTTTGCATTTAATACTAACATTTCTAAACAAGCTCTCGTCTGTCTGGCTGCACTTTGTTGTAGTCCAGGCTGAAACAGTTTTCGTAACTGTAGTGTGGATGGGTGGGGCTACACTGCTATAGAGTGAGCAGATACAGTACGGTAGTATGCCAAAATTTTAACAGTTTCCAGTCAACTTATGTTTGTTGATTTTCTAAGTGAAATTAAGTTAGCACATTCTTTACAGGGAGACCCCAAAAGTTTTTTGTTGTTTTTTAGTGCACATTTTCATTTTATTTCTTGAGCTTAAATCATCAGAAGAAAAAAAGTGAAATAATGGCCATATTGTTCATTTCAGTAAATAAAACAGTAATGTTGCATTAAAATGTTAGCTGGTGCTGTGGTTATAAAACCAACAAAACAAGTATTATAACAAAAAGTGTTTTGGCTTTTATCACAACCTAAAAGCAGGTTGCTTTTGATGCTTAATTTCCATAAATGGAGTAGTGAATGTGACATATGAAAATGTTGAAGCCTTATTTATGCTGCCTTTACATACGTAAATAAATATTTCCAAATCACATACTTCCATGCATAGTTTTCGCTGGCATAGGTGTTAAGCAGTACATCAACCAGGCGCCAGAGTCAAAAGCTTTTGACAACAACAAACATGGAGACAGTGGAGGACATCATAATAATGTAGAAATAGGTGGAAACAGAGGCACTTGAGGTGATATCATATACTGTTTAAAATCCTTTATTAAGACTCACACAATCTCTTCCCAAAAAGTTCAATTTGTAAAAATACATTTGTCATGTCTTGCTTGAGCTATTGGCTATAGTGCCCCATGACTTGATCCATACTCATAATCTCTTAGAAAATGTGCAAAAATATGAATAAAATGAACAAACACAAGGCTCCATCTATAGATGTATTTACCATTAGGCATAAATTAGCCTTAACAGGACTTACATACTATGGCAGTCTCTTTAAAAAAAGTTCTAAAAATATTGGAAAATATATATGGAATGGTACTTGGTGAACTTCATGAGAAGTTCATTAGACAACGAAAAGGCTCTTATCATCAACATGCAATAAAAAACATCCTAAAAGCACATGTTGAATGCCAACAAGAACAACAAGGACATTCAGGTCCCTCTGTAGAGCTGCTCACTTCTTTTGTTACTGCTGGGATAAGCCAGCGATGTGGCAGTAATATGTGTGTGGCAATGAAAATGCTGCAAAACGCTGCTAATTGTTCTAACACAGGAAAAAGTCTCGTCCCTTTTCTGTCTGAGCACAATCTTATTAAAACTGGTTAGACTTTAATTCTACATGCTGTGTGTAGGGGCCAGGCCCTTTTGTCGGATTTGCTGTGACAGTAAAATTGTAAAACGCTCAGCGCAGTAAAATTGAATTGAGTCGTATAAAAAGCCCATTATGCTGGTTTGAACATTCATTTGTATGAATGCCCAGGGCTGCCAAACAAATGTGCGAAGAAGTCTTTATGTAAACATTTCCATTATTCAGACGATCATCCACAGTTTCGCTGTCATTAACTCAACAAAGCAAAAAATAAAAGAGCCCATCTCTCTGCCCCTCTCTCTCTCTCTCTCACTCTCTCACTTGTTCTCTCTCTCTCTCTCAGTTGTTCTTTCGAAGAGAATGTTTAGTGCTTTTTTGTTGTTAACCTCCTAACTTTATTACATGAGTGCCATGTCTATATGTGTAAGTGAGAATAATTCATTTTCCTGGTAATGTTACTAGCAAAACATACAAATAAATAAATATAATTGACTGGTGTTTGAGAAAGTTGAAGATAAGTTGAAATAAAAAATAAAAATAGAAAAACACGGAAGTAGCTTTTTAAGTTTTCATGTTCTCTCATCAGGGATTGCATTTTCTTGGACCAGCTTCTGTTAATTTCTGCTGTCTCAGCATCCCTCAGCTTTCACGGGCAGTTAGCAACGGGAACGCTATTACTGCCTTTAAATTCCCTCGCTTAACGTAAAGAGAACAGCTAAATGAAAATGAAACATCATTTTCCCCCCATGGTGCAATTACAGCTGTATGGAAGAAACACGAATGTAGGCCATGGTGATGAATGATCTTCTCTATGCTGGAGAACATGTTATTGCATTTGAAGGAGACGTTGTAAAGATCTCTGTTATAGGACATTACACAATCTCGAAACATTAAAAAGCCAATGATTTATTCACTGCTTTAAAAGCATGCTGAGCATGCAATCACATGCTGTGACCAAACTGTGCAACAGCTGGTGGACTACCAAGACCTTTGAGTGGGAGTGAAGTTTGAAAGTAGCTTTGATGACGATTCCTGCAAAATGTTCAGTGCAGGACCCACACTCTGTCTGAAATTTCAGCTTCAAGGACTTTTCAAGGATTTTCAGGCACTACCACTTAAAAAGCCAGCCTAAAGCTTTAAAGTCTCTGAAATCCAGCATATACAAGAAATCCAACCTAAATCTTCAAAAGCTCTGAAGTCCAGCACATACAGTTTTGAACACATATATGAAATGTGAAAAAGAAGCTGATTTTGAAATGCTTTTAGATAGATAGTGTCAACATTAGTATTAGCAAAAGTGAATGAATGCAGTGTGCATATCTGTATGTAATCCTACATCATATGTGTGTAATTTATAACAAATATTCCCATCTCCAAAATACTAATGTTCTGGTTCACTTGGTACCATTTAGTGCAATTTGAGCAGTATTCTAGTAAGTATTCTAAAAAGTACTGATGGGTCAATGTTAAGGAGACTGTCCTAAATGTATTTTATTAGAATACACAAACTGTAACATTTAGAGTACAGCTACAATATATTTAGTATACTACAGAGCCGCACTGGTGACATACTTTTTTAATTAAAAAAAAATTACTAAGGTGTGGGAACAGGATCCGAAATTTGTGACTTCACATGGGTCTGAGGTAATTCAATAGTTGTAGTTAAGTCATAGCCAAATACACAAAGTATATCTTAAAGACAGGCCTGAACTCTTCAGTAAGTCATTCCCTTCTCTTAATGCAAGGAATCCTGGCTCTATGCATCTTAAATAATAAAAATAATAATAAGTGTTGGAGGCATTAGTAGAATAATTCTTAGACCTGCCTAGTAGTCAATGATTAACATTCTTCTATTTTACTGTAAATGCAGTCAGTGATAAACATATACTCGTAATGCCAAAACAAATGACATGAAGTAAAATGTAGCTTCACTTGTCAGCTCACTAACAGCTTTCAAATTTACAATAAAAAAAACAGGTTAGCTGAGATACAGTGGACATTGTTTTCTTTTTCTCTTTTTTCCTTTTTTCCTCAAATACCATATTGTCCCACTTTTGAAACAGTTTACTGTTTTCCAAAGGCTATGAGATTTTTATTTAATAACTTGATATGTAACAACATGCCATGAAATACACTACTCACAATAAGTTAGGGATATTGTGAGAGAATTAGTGGATGTCATACATACAGTGTTTGTTTCACTTCAGACATTTGTGGGATAGGGAGGCAATTGTGTTGGGGTGATAGACACACCTCATTTTGTGTTTTCCATGTAATGGTCTCATTGTGTACAGGTGTGCCTTATATTGGGGCCCATACCAAAAGACAACTTTCTCAATGTGGCATCAATTTCAACATTCTGTGGGTATAAAAAGCTGGTATTGTCAGTAAATCACTCCAAGTTTATCATTCAAACAGCCATGAACACACAATGTCACTTAACGGAAACTTACTTAAAACAACTTAGACTAGTATTTGATCACCTTCATGAAGGAAAAGGGGCAGGAGAACCAATAATGAAAATCAAACAGGGCAGAAGACCCGCAGTCGAATACGCTTTGGAATTTAGAACATTAGCCACCATGAGTCAATTTAATGAGATTACTTTACGCACCATGTTCCGAGAAGGGTTGAATGAGGAGGTAAAGACAGAATTGGCTTGAGGAGAGATCGCTAGACTCATTAATAGAAATGGTCATTAAACTGGATCAGTTAGTAAGAGAGCGAGGAGGATCGCGGAGTCGCCCATCCTTTCGCACGGTTACCAGCCGAGAAACAGAAGATGAACCCATGTAGCTGGGAGTTACAGCATTGACACCAGAGGAGAGAGAGAGACCAAGGAGGAGAGGATTGTGTTTTTATTGTGGTGAACAAGGACATTTGGTGACAGAGTGCTCTATGAAAATCACCAGGAACTGAGAAAAGAGACCCAAACCAGAGGTGAGTAATGAAATATGCTCTATTTTTGTTAAATCTGTGATCATACCCATTCAGTTTGTAAACCAAATCCCTCCAGAGTATGAGGACCTAAGGGAGGTTTTTAGTAAACAAAAAGCCAATAAACTGCCTCCTAACCGTAAAACAGACTGTGTGATAGATTTGATTTCAGGTTGCTCTCCCCCACGCAGCCGAATATACCCATTGTCAAGGACTGAGACTAAAGCCATGGAGCAGTACATCAAGGAGGCGCTGGAGATTGGATACATCCGAAGTTCCACTTCCTCAGCCTCCGCTGGATTTTTCTTTGTTAAGAAGAAGGATGGAGGCCTACGGCCATGTATTGACTATAGGGGACTTAATTCGGTTATCAAGCCTTTTACTTACTCACTGCCATTGGTACCATCAGCATTAGAGCAGGTACATGGAGTGAAAATTTTCACAAGCTGGATTTGAGAAATGCTTATAATCTTTTACAAATTAAGCCAGGGGAGGAATGGAAGACGGCTTTTTCCACAACCAATGGGAATTGAGTATTTGGTGATTCCATACGGTTTGTCCTTGGCACCATCAGTATTCCAATCATTCATGAACAAGGTATTGCGTGACATGCTGGGTGCAGGTGCAGGTGACATACAAAATGCAGGTGATCTTCTCCCCTGACAGAAGCAGCCATGTACAGCATGTTAGAACAGTCCTAGAGTGATTGTTGGAGCATCAGCTGTTTGTCAAAGCTGAGAAGTGTGAATTCCACAAGGAGGTACTGACGTTTTTAGGTTATGTGATCAGCCAGAACGGGGTCAAGATGGACCCAGAGAAGGTGGGAGCAGTTCAGAACTGGGAGGAACCCACAAACGTGAAGGGTTTGCAATGATTTCTGGGGTTTGCAAATTTCTACCGCAGATTTATGAGGAATTTCAGTTTGGTTGCAGCCCCATTGACCAGGATGTTGAAGAACCCAAGAAGTGGTCACCTGAAGCTGCACTGGGATCTCGAATCAAGAGAGGCCTTCAGAGAGCTGAAGAGAAGATTCACTACAGCGCTTATCCTAAAACACCCCGATCCAAAAAAACAATTCATAGAAGTAGATGCATCCAACGTGGGGGTGGGAGCCATGTTATCACAACAGCAAGGTGAACCTGAGAAACTGTACCCATGTGCATATTTTTCAAACAAATTGTCCCCTGCAGAACAGAACTATGACGTGGGCAATAGGGAATTGCTAGCCATCAAGATGGCCCTGGAGGAGTGGAGACATTGGTTGGAGGGAGCTCAAGAACCATTCATGGTATTGACTGACCACCAAAACCTGGAGTTCCTCAGATCCGCCAAAAGACTGAATCCCAGACAAGCAAATAGTACCAAATGTACCAAATAGACCCTGGTCACACATCGCAGTTGATTTCATCACCAATTTACCATCATCAGAGGGTAACACATGCATCTTGGTGATAGTGGATCGATTCTCAAAGTCAAGTAGGTTTATACCATTGGCTAAGCTACCCACTGCATTTCAGTTAGCTGAAATAATATTCAGGTGTTTAGATATTTTGGTTTACCTGAAGACATTGTGTCAGACAGAGGTCCACAATTTACTTCTCAGGTGTGGAAAACTTTTATGGAAAAACAGGGAGTTCATGTAAGTTTAACCTCGGGGTATCATCCACAGTCAAACGGGCAGGTAGAACGAGTAAATCAGGATTTGGGTAGATTCTTAAGGAGTTATTGCCACAACCAACAGTCCAGGTGGGCCAGCTTTCTACCCTGGGCAGAATATGCCCAAAACTCGCTGAGATGCACGCCCATGGGACTTACTCTATTTCAGTGTGTTCTGGGTTATCAGCCTGCCTTGTTCCCCTGGAATGCAAGGGTGACCGAGGTCCCTGAGGTAAACGAATGGTTTTGGAATGCAGAACAATTTTGGGAAACTACTCATACAAACAATTCAGAAGCTATTCACCGGCAAAAGGAACAAAAGCTTAATCCCAGGTATATTGGGCCATTTTAAGATCATAGAAAAAGTGAATGATTTATCTTTTAAACTGTTATTGCCTGCAACTTACCACATGTCACCTGTTTTTCATGTGTCCTTGTTGAAGCCTGTCCTGAGAGGTCCCCTGGCCAGTGACATACCCGCAGACACTCTTCCGCCGGCTTTGGACATTGAGGGTACACCAGCTTATTCTTTCCGGTCCATACTGGATAGCCGGAGATGGAGGAGGGGCCTTGAGTACCTGATTGACTGGGAGGGGTACAGGCCGGAGGAAAGATGCTGGGTACCAGCGACTGATATGTTGGACCCCGAACTGACCACTGAATCCCACAGGAGGAGGCCGGAACACCCAGGTCCTAGACCCAGGAGCCGGCCCTCAGTCACCTCCAGAGGCAAGCGTCAGAGGGGGAATACTGTCAGAGGAGCTTTGGCCATGAGCGGTCTGCATCGCCAGAATATTAACCGGCCTGGTCACGCCCCTCCCAGGTGGTACTCGTTTTGGGAACATCAGGGCAGGCATAAGAAGGAATGTTAGACCCGAACTAAGTTGCGAAGTTTTGTATGTTCACTCTGCAACTCTAAGCATTATTGGATACTTGTTACTGTTTTTTCTGGATTTTAACTGCCTTTTGGCCTTTTGGATTTTTCTATTGGATTTTCCCTTGTTATTTCTGGTTGCCGGTATTTTGACCTCTGCTTGTTTTTTCGCTTGTTTTCTGGATTGCCTTTGTTTGCCCTGTTTGCCGTGTTTTTGAACCTTGCCTGAACTCTGATGACAATTTTGTTTTTGCCTTCGATGCTCCTGTTTGCTGTGTTTTTTCACCTTCATTCTGAAAACCTGAACTTTGCAAATAAAACTTTTCAATTTACCAGCGCTTGTGTCCAGAAATCTTTCGAGGATCCCTGGATCCTAACACTATCCTTGTTATTGTCTAAATTTTTGGGGTAATAAATATTAAACTAATGAAAATGGTTTCTTCTCATACATTATTAGTAATATCAAAGGGAACTTTTACTTATTGCATTAAAATTCAGAGCAAATAGGAAAAGCACTCATGCAAATAACAATATCCCTAACTTATTGTGAGTAGTGTATATCCACAAGTCCAGTATAGCACTAATAAGCTCCCTTGCTAACATGCCCACTACTAAGATTACTGTTTAGTATATTCATCCTTCATTAGAGTTCTATGTGAAGCATGTTTGCTTAAAGCCATGCACTTATTTAAAAAATAATGAATAAACAAGCACTGAAGATATTTTTATGACTATTTTGACTATATTAATTACAACTACTAGATGGACTGAATACAGTTGCTTCATTTCTGTATTCTGAATAAGCAATTTCCTAATACTGATTCAACTACATCCCATCCCTACTTTAATGTGTCAGTTTTTATTTTTTTCTAGGCATGCATGTGTAGTGGTGGTGGGGGGCTGTTTCACATTTTCTTCTCAGCTTGGTCATGTTCAGTTTCACCCACTTGCTATGACTTCCTCAATCACAATACCACCAACACTGGGAGGGTGAAGGCTAGCATGTGCTTTCTCTGAGTCACATAAAGAGAGCCGCCACATTTTCTCAAACTCTTACTAATGCAACATCATTGGACAGCTCAGTGCACTTGGAGGACCACTCTACCAATTCTGTTATGTCAGCTAGCAGATGCCCATGCTGGCGTCCAGTGATTGGGAGAAAGAGGGCCTTTTGTGCCCTTTTAGACTTCCAGCCATGGATGTGTTTTTCTTAAACATGTAACCTGTCTAGCTTTTTTTAGCAGCTGTGAAAGTGCATTTGGGTGATTTTATTTTGCATTACATTATAAACAGTATAATCTGCTCTAGTTTTAAACAGGAAATACAGGAAGGTGTATTGTTCAGTGATGAATTATCCCCACAGTTCACATTAAATTCCACAAACGTTGCATGATCTCTGTTGTAAAATATTTGTCGGCCCACTGGAGCCCGTTTTGATTGTGGAAATGATTCTCATATTTCTGCGGAGCACAGAGGCCAGCAGATTCTGATTAGGAGAGGCGGAGCTGGGGCTCCGGGGCCCAAGAGGGGAAGGATCTCTCTGCTTGGCTAAACAGCAGATTTATGAAAGGTCCATTGGCAGAGCTCTGTGCAGGTGAGCAGAGGCCGTTACAGTACCACTCCTCCATTACACAGCCATTAGAGTCTGTCTCACACCTAATGAAGTTCAGTATGCTGCACTCATACACAATCACTGCCCCATATAAAACACCTACAGATGAATAGTGCTCTAAAGAGCAACATTTCACACCTTATTTTATTCCTTATCTTGCTCCATATAAGCTTTCAGGGTGTGAGTGAGAGCATTCTCCACTCCATTCTTCACTTAATTTTTCTGTTTAAATATGTTTTATATCTGCAAATTAAATTTAATTTGTGCATTATATAGATCTTTTTGTCTGTACATGAGGACTGGGTCTATACAGGGTACAGTGTGAAATGGGATTTGCTTTTGATCTTTATCAGTATTTCAATGAATAGATCCAATTAATTAAATAACCAATTTTTCTATGTGCATGAGCCTTATTTTAGCATAGGGTCTGCATGAATTACACTTGTTAACATGGTTTCTAGTCAATGTCTTACATATGTCTGATCAAATTGTCTCAGCAACGCAGTAGTACATGTTTACTTACATAATTATTGCATTTATGTAACAAACAATTCATCCAGCTATTGCATACAAGTTATTGCTTAATAAGGTCTCTGTCCACTCTCTGAGGTAAAGCAAAGAAATCCCAAAGCATAACATTTCCACTACCATGCCTGACCATTCATATAGGGTTCTTATAGGTCTTTGGTCTGTGCCACAAATGTTTACTGTTACTGTGGCCAAAATACACTCTCTGTGTTATTACAAATGACCTGGTTTTTGTCTATACGTAGTTTATCAAACTGTATTGTGTGTTTTTTCCTGACCCTCATCTCATGCAGGTCAAAATTGTCTCATATTTTTCTGGTTGTTGAAGGATGTACTTTCACACCAACAGTTGCAAGAACTGCCTGTTGATCTTGTGATGAAAGTTTTTCTTAATTGGTTTCTTGGAGACTTTCTTTTCACACCTTATAGGTTGCTTTTAAGCTGAATTTGCTGTGAAAGCTGGTCCTAGACAAATTATTTAAAGATCTTTTTAAATCTCTTTGCCAGACTTAAAGGCAGCCACTGGCTTTTTTTTTTTTGGCATGATGACACCACACACTTCAATAGCAAGAGGAGCATCAGACCCAAGATGTCAGGCATAAATAAGTCAGGTTCCAGGTGTAGGAGGTTCAACTTAGTGGCATCTGATTCTAATTTTATAGACTTGGAGATGTGATAAATGTAAATGTGGATTTTTCATGTGACTAAACACCATTATCTAAGAACTGTATGAAAGAGGGTTAAATTTTTTGCTTGTTCCCTTATTTTGCCTGCATGTCTATTAGCATCTATAGACTAACAACATCTAACTGTTTAACATGTGTTTCTGTGTTTTTACTACATAAAACCTTTCACTATCCAATCAAGGCATGGTTTATTTACATCTGTCTATGTCCATCAAGCCAGTACATCCAGATGTGTGCAGCAGATGTCCTGTCTCCAGCTGAATAATTAAAATGGTCAGTTTCTTGAAGCATGCAACAAGCCACTGGAAAAGTGTCAAATTTTTGGAGTAACTGAGGGAAATTGAGCGCAATATAACATACACTCTGGGACTATTCCAACACGAATGGAAAATCCCAGAGTGTGATTTCAGTATTGGGTGTAAACATTAGTTTTTGCCAATCTGAACTGCTGCTGTTTGACAGTTTTACCATTAGATGGCAGTAGTATTAAAAAACGCTGTCTCATTTATCTCCACTTCAGCTTCAGGGGGTTATGAAGGAAGACTTTTTATTTGACTTTGTTGTGATAAAAATGATGCAGCAAAGTTTTGCTAAAGACACATACTTCAAAAACTGACTTTTAAACAACTATAGCAATAATAATAATAGTCTACCAGGGGACACTTAAACAAACTCTTATCCCAGAAATATTTTTAATTATAAATGATTTCACTAATTAAACAAGAAATCAGATCACAGGTCTATAATTGTTGATTCATAGTGATATTTCTTATGTATAATATTGTTTCTCAATTCTACTTTTCTATCGTCTGTGACCTTTCAAAGCCTGTGTGTTGTTTTACACTGGTCTTTTTATTCTGGAACAATATGCATAAAGCTAGCTCGCTATTTTCCAGTTTTCTGCTTTCTAAGTTTTCAGCATTTAAAAAATAGCGTTACATGTCAAACTGACTCATCGTAATTCACAAGTTAACTGTCATCATATAAGAGCATAATGTTTACTCCTCTACTGTTTTTATTGTTTCAAAAGGCTTACAAAGTATCTGCATATGGAGCAGAAACATATAAAACAAAGGCCTTCTCAGTCTGTGTTCTTTACTAACATTGCACTTATCAAGAATACTCGATTTACAACTTTTCTAATGAGCTTCACAGCTGCCAAACTCAAATATAACACTGTTGCTTGATGAAAAACCAGCATGTTGCTCATACTAAAAAAACACTGTCCAACATCATGTATATGTCAGACACACTATGCTGCCCAGAGAAGGAAAGATTTTTTCTTTTATAATTTTTGGTTCCTCTCTTTGCTTCTTCCTTACATTGTTTTCCAGGCCACTCCCCATATTTCTAGGAAAAGTCTGTTTTTTAAAAAATACCCTATTTAAAAAAACTGAATTGATTTGAAGATATACAACATGTCCAAATGTTTGTAGTCCAATATTTATTCTGAAGGGGAGGTTATCAGTAGAGACGTCGCCTCCCCTTTGCTGTAGTAACATCCTTTGCTCTTCTGAGAATGCTTTACACTAGCTGCATTGAGCCACAAAAATATTGGTGAGGTCAGGTACTATACTGGATGATTAGTATTATTAGACCTCCACTACCCTTTAGTTAAGGATTAGCAAAAGTGCTAAAAAAATATCTAAAAACCCATTGGTGAAGTGGCTTCACCTGACACAGATAAAAATGAAAATAATCTCTCATTAAAGGTAACCAATATTAACAAAAATATGTGCACCACAATTATTGACACCTGCAAATGATTGTGCACAGTGTAACTGAAGCATGTTTCATATTTAATTGTACATGTTTAAGTTGATTTTATTGTGTAGGAACATTCAAGCTGTAAACCATTGGGGGTAAAATATGAGGTGACACAGAGGCCAGTTTCCTTTAGTCATCC
>JBBPDA010000021.1:9259220-9286392 GCA_037974385.1 Arnoldichthys spilopterus | reverse complement strand
TCTGCACAGTGAATGTAAATCTGTAGGATGAGCATGGGACACAATGTAAAATTGAGTGAATAAGGTGCATGCTTGCTGAGTGCCAGGAGCCAAACAAGTGTAACAATCATAAATAATTATCATGATGTAATTCAGCACTTGTTTTAGTGCCTTGGCATCATCTTTGTGAGGGTGGTCATAAGTTGAAATCAGCCTGATTGCAGCAAGAGCTAAAATGTAACAACTGTGACATCAACAATCATCAACAGGTTTAAGCCACAATATTTCATGCCAGGCCTCAGCTGCACTTCCCGCAGAGCATGATGTATTGAAGTCCTGTCTGCAAAAGAACTTGCATAAACTAAGCCAATTCAGTTATTCCGCCACACAAGCTTTACTATAACCTTACTGTGGTTTCAGTAGGCTAAAGCGAATTAAGCTACTTTAGAAACTTGAAACACATGACTATCATATAGACTGAACTTACCTTTATCTTTCACCACGAAGCATCGCTTCACTGGTCCCACTTCAGAAAACAGTTCCTCCAGACGGGAACTGTTTGCAGAGGCGGGTAAATTCGACACAAATAACGTCACTGCTGACATTGTGCATAAATGAACACTTATCTGGACTTCGATCACTTATTTTGGATTGTATTCCAAAAGAAACCTGTATAGAAAAGTCAGACCGCTGTGTTGTGGGCTTTACTAGGTCCTTGCCTGCCAGCAGGCCAGGTTAACTGGCCAGCCAGAGAAAGTGGCAAACTCTGTTTGGCGTATTGTTTAAATGCGACGTTAGCCGTTTTCTAACAGATGAAAACGATACACGTTTTCTTATCCGTCCACAACCCCGTCTGTAAACAGTCACGTTTTCCTACAAGGCTGACATATTTCCGTCCAAACGGAAGTCATGGCCCATGCTTTTTTGACGTCAGATGGAAAAGGCAACGATGAACAGCGCTCCCTGCAGGACTGGAGAGCACACCAATACCTGCATTCGACTATCTAACGTACAGTGTGGCAAATTAAATGAAAAATAAACATAAAGCATCTTGTTCCTGTGTTTTGTCACCACATTCATATAGGCTTCTAATATCAAATGCTACCATTTGAATAATTTAGTGACAGTGTAATGTTTGAGTAGTTTACTTACATAATAATTCTAATATAAATTACTCATATAGGCTGAGGATAATCCTGCAGCTTTTCCAAATAGATTTATTAAAATGACTTGCTGGCGTTTTCTTTATGTTGCCCATTTTATTCCAAGTGTCCAGCAGACTACAGTAAATTAAGGTGTGCAGATTTTATTAGACCAATGATGTATTAACATTTAAATCATGCATGGTATGTGCAGCTACTGGATTTATGCCTCCATGTACACTATAAATACTGTACTGAAGGGCTCAGTTGAGGTGAATATTTGAGGACAGTTAGATATGTGTTTCTAATTTTAAAACGTTTCTAAACTGTATTTGTATTGTCTCATTTCATGATGTACTGTACTTGCAAAATATTCTTTAATGACCCAGACAGTGGACTGACCAGAAACAAATTCTTGGGCCATTGTTTTTGACTCAGTCCACCCCTGATTTGGCTACATGGCAGCACACAGCTAAAACATAAACAGTGGGCTAACATAAGTCATTGTGAGTCAGTCCAAATATATATAATGTAAGCAGGATATGAGCAGAATGTGCAGTTCTAGCACTGGTTCTATTCATGTAGCACCATGGCTCTCATGGAAAGCAATGTTTTGTTCCCTCAAGCACTTGAACACACACTTACAGATGTCTCCCACTCAAGAGGTGAGCAAAACACTGAAGATAAAAAGTGCAGACTTTACATTACCATTAACCCCAACATTTTTTACACTAGACCCTTGTAATTGAATGAAACACAATTCATAAACTCATTTTTATTTCCAAAACATTTATTTTACACATTTTATTTAAAACTGAATCTGCAAGTTCACTGTTACCTGAGCTTGAGTCCTATAGCACGTCTCTTTAAAGGTTTAGTGTTCAGGATCCTAAAAGGGGCTGGATACTGAGCTGCCTCACTTGTCCCGGTCAGAAATGTAACTTCATGATCATATGTGTCCTCCATATGGACGATCAGGTGATTTTTCTTGGTAACTCAGCTACACAGCGGCACTAATGAAGCCAACAACAACAAAAAAAGCATTTTTTTACAAAAAACAATCCAAGTACTTAAATCCTGCATCCCTACTGTCTATGCCAATGTTTGGCTGCATTAGAGATCATTTGTAAGTAAGCCTGATTTACTTAATTTTACAATTATATGTAAATGTGTTGTTAAAATATTCCAATTCTGTTTCCATCCTAATGCTGAGCTGCAAAGGCTCCAGTAAGCGGAGCTGTAGTTTTATGTAAAGTTTCTTATACACAGGTTCTTTGCTGTTTCCTTGTGAAGTGACTATTTGTCCTTGTGAACACACTCCAGCACCACAATAAATGTGACCTCTGCATTTAACCCATCACACATGCACATATGGAGCAGCGGGCAGCTATCAAGAGCCCCCAGGGAGCAGTGTAGCGGGACAGTACCTTGCTCAAGGGTACCTCAGTAGTGCCCAGGCCGGGACTCGAACCTGCAACCTTCAGGTCCCAAAGGCAGTGTCCTAACAACTAGGCCACCACTGCCCACAATAAATATGTAATAATGTATAATAATATGTAAAATACTGTTAGAATAAAACCATGAATAGGGGTCTCTGCAGACAGTTTGCATACTGGAAAACAGTAAGACATGATGTCATTTTAGAGGCTAAATGGCAACCTCAAACCAGACAAGTTTCAGTTTGATGATGTATGTTGACTAGTGCTGATCATGTCATGTAGGCTTATGTTGATTAATGTTGATCATGTAGGGTGATGTTAACAGGTGTTGATCATGTAGGCTGATGTGGACTAGTAATCGAGCAGGCTGATGTGGACATAGGTCATTAGTGTTGGTCATGTAGGCTTACATTGACCAGTGCTGACTGTTGTTAATCCATGATTTTATAAAAACTCTGTATCCCAGAATGACTTTATACAACTAATTACACAATTATACAATCTAAAAAGTTGAAACCATCAAACCAACCAAATTTGACCCCCATTGTAAAACCGCTCCTACGGCAGTGGTGGTGTGGGGCTTCAGTCTCATTGGAATAATATCCTGCAGATTGCAGACCTTTGCATTAAGCTCCCTTATGCAACTATGAAAGTAAATACAAAAAGAAATTCATTCATTTCATTTTTTGTGTAAGTGCATTAATGAAAGCTTCATTCCATACTGTAAATGCCCATTTATTGTCAAATTGGGGCTTCCACAGAGGCATGCTTAGTGACATTTAAGTATTAAAACAAACCACCAAAAAAGACAAAATTGTAACTTTCCTGTACACAGGAAAATTTAAGATTAGACAGACATTATTGTGAACAAATTTGAATGAATTAAAAAAAATTATGAAAAAACATGTACTAACAAAGATAGTAGACGGACATAAACATGATGCATTTTATTGTTGACTGGTGTTGGTGAAACAGAACATTCATTCTCCATTATTTGTCACATCTCCACAATGCACATGGTCACATTTTTGCATCACAATGTCACAATGCATGTTACATCCATAGTATACATGGAGTAGCAGGTATTATAATTAACAAACTGTTATGAGAGGTTCATCCATTTCCTTAACTGCCACTAAAACATTTGCATGGCCTCAGGATTCTTTACGTTGGACAAGAGATCTTAAGGCACAAAACAAGTATTGAAAAATAATTCTTCTCTTATTTAAATGGTATTTTTCAATAAAATACCAATTGCCTTGGAGCACACATTTCACATTTTGGCCTTTAGAGGCACCATACTGAGAGAGTAGAGGAAGTTTTCTAGGACTGATATGTACTCTTGAGGATGAGCACGCAAATGACCTGCATGAATAGACTCCTTCCAGTTTCTGCTTGTCACAGTAATGCCCTGTTTTCCCCAATTTTCTAGCATTTCCTCCATAGCCTCGTGGTCACACAGCGCATCATTCTGGCAGAAGAAGAAAAGCGCAGGAGCGGTCACAGGCATATTATAAAACGTGTTGATTCCCACGTTGAAATAGTCTACCGTCTGGCGTTTGAAAATCTGGAAATAAAGCAGGCTGGCACATTTCACTAGACCCCCTATATTAGGGAATAAGTTCCTACTCACACCTGCAAACAAAAGACAGAGGGTCATAAATAATGGAACTTATACTTTTGTCCCTCCCCTACAAAAATGTACATTTTACAGTAGTGAACATTTTTAAAAATGAGTGTGGCTAACAAGTTTACTGTTCACTTTTATTCATATTTAATCGTGTTTTTTATTATTATTACATTCAAATATCTAATAACAAAAATAATATTAAATCTAAGGTTTATGAAGTTAACCAATATTTACTGAGAATATAAGTGGTACACTGACGTTTGCATAATGTAAACTTTATGCTTTGGACCTTCAGTCACCCACAATCCTACACATGCAGTACAAGACCATTTAAAATGAGAAAAGCAGATGTCAGTGGCAAATTTGAAATAAAATGTAATTAATTAAATGGTTTATCATGTTTTAAACCATGCATTTTCTCACATTGCTTGCCAGTAAGTGTTGACGTTGTTCTGAGTTCTCTCCTACCTCACTGCCACCTTTGCTTTGAAAACACAAACACCCTTGACTTACCAATAGCCATGTGCTCCAGTGAACCCATGACCAGGCTGTCATATATGTGTCCTCTGATCCTGGTGATCAAGCCCTGGTAGCGCTGGGTGTCTTTGGTGACATGAACAAGTAGCTGGGCAAAAGTATATCCGCCAATTGAAAAGGCATGGACCAGCAGGGGGCGTTGTGAGAAACGATCACTCTCCAGAATTTCCAGCAGCTGTCCGCTATACTCCATCCCCCATCGAGGCCAGAGAAACTTACCCACCTCGGTCTCCACAACTAGCACATCAAAGCCTGTTCTAAGATAGATTTCAAAGTACTTGCCCAGAGCTTGAGGCCTGGAGCCCAACCAAGGCAGCATAAGCAGTAAGGGTTTGGGCTGGCAAGGTAGGCCAGCAACCACAGGGTCCCCCATACGCTCATTTTTATAGAAGGTAATACCCTTTCTGATGTTGTGTGCAGTTAACCCACTCGAAGTAACATTCTCGGACGACATCACAGCACGGGACCTACAGAAACACAGGCTCGTTAATAAGAATCTATCAATACATTGCATTAATTCTAAAAGCAGTGATAAAATTCAATCAGTACAGAGTATGCCCACTAGTATTTTTAATCACACTGGAACATGGGTATTAGAATCCGATTTAATACCAATTGATAAATATGTAAACTAACAGGCAGCATGAAAGCTGAGTACCTTGTAATTATTTAAAGAACAATGGGCACTGTTCTCTGGGCACAGACTATGTGCACTCTAGGGTTCAATAAACAGTAGACCGCAGCTAACATATACATTAGCGAAGGGGTCACCAGTCTTACCCATAAAGGCTGGTGTGGCTGCAGGTTTTCATTCCATCTAAGCAGCAGCTCAGCTCATCGAACTAAACAGTTGTTTAAGATTGACTGATTAAATGAGTAGAATCAGGTGAGTTATGTGGTTCCTGTTACTCATTGTCAGTCCTTCACATCAATAATGGGGGACTTTGGCCAACTCATAGCTACAGAACTGTTTCAGACGGCCATACTTTTATGAACAGTCTAATTTAAAACAGCAAATCCCCTCTGAGCATTTCAAAAGATATTCCTTTTCAGGTATTCTGGCATTTTTGGTTTTGAGCCAAAACGAGCTCTGTAAAACGAAGACTTTTAAACAATATTAGAAATCACATCTTGACCTCAAAAAAGACAGAAAAATGTCTGACTTAAAATTCTGCATTAAAAAAACTTACTGTACAATGAACAGAAGGGTTTCAATTAACTGTCCAGACACAACTTAACTTAGGACAGAAAGTAACTTAAAAATGTCTTACACTGAACCACTGAACAGTGCATGTTTGTGCTGAAACTTTTGAATAAATGTGTCTTTTTAGGAAAGAAATAATTAATGTCCTGAACTGACAGATTGATGTACACTGAAAGATCCACTCTGCTTAAGGACTTTCTGCAGAGTATGATACAGGCAAGGATCACCACCAAAAAGTAGGCATTACTTACTCTGACCACAGGTAACCCCAAGACATAAATGAAATTATGTTATGTCATCATGATTTGCTCCTCCATTTTTGATTCCTTAAAATTTGCAGTGTGATCTAGTTCGATACAGATGTCTGCAGTCACTGTGAGATATGATGAAAATCACACAATCTGCAACATTTCTATAAACTCACACGTGCAAACAAATTATAATTTGAACATTTTATAATTAAAGGTCAAATACAGCAGTGTAGTCATAGGTAAAAGCAACTGCTCAGTACAAAACACTGCACACAGTAAAAGTGGAGCGAACAAACATCGATTTTTATGTGTCATATCAATACATCAGATCATGCGCTATATTTTGGTTGCTGCAACAGTACAGATCAATACATCAATACACCTCTACTCAAATCAGAACACAATTATTATTAAATCTACGATTACACCTCTGTCAAAAATGTTCTTGGCTCTTTAAAACTTTATGGCTGAAAGAAGCTGTAAAGCAGCTAAGGGCATCTTTTACTTTGCAGACTCAATAGCTAAAGGTTGTTTTTTTGTTTTTATAATCCATACAGACCTATAAACCAGTGTCAGAAAACCAAACCTAAACCTATTCACAGTGAATTGTCTCAGACATTCAATATAATGTGTAGATCTTAAATGTACTTTCGCAGCTCATATTTAATCTGCTTTCCAAAAAAGTGTTTAATCACACTTCTACTACATTAAATATAGCTGTTGATATCAGTCAAATGCATAGACTATTTTAAACTGCTCCCATACACATACGGCACAATTATAGTTATAATAAGAAAATAAATAGACAGATAAATAATATCAAATTCATCTTGATATTAGGGATACACAATGATACTGCAGCATACTGGTATCAACAGATATCGGTTTGAAAATATTACATTATACAGATGCCTGGATTTCACCTGGAAATGTGGAAGTCAAATGTTGAGGTGATGGTGAAATATGGAGCTAAAACGCTTGTTCATTTCACCTAATCTTTAAGCTTGTAGAAATAAAACACGAGTTATAAGTAGCAAATGACATTTTCTTATCCAAGTAGATGTAGTCCAAATATCTGCATTTTAAAAAAATGCTCTTGCATCGGTTTCAGCATCATAACATATGCGCATGAAAAGTATCGGATTACAAATCCCACATCGGCCTTCCAGCTTTATGTGTATAAAGGTCAATGTCATTAACCTAAAGTGAGGAAGCTGAACTCTACACATGCATAGACACGAAAAAACCACAAACACAAAAACAACGATCTACAAGTCTGAGTTGTCATATAACAGAAAAATGGCAAAATTAACACAGAAAGTCAGTTTCACTCAGTTTCACTCATACTGTATTGCTAAGGGTAAGTTTCCTATTTATTATTATCCGTTTGTGTGTGTATATATATATATATATATACAAAAAATGTACAGTCTCAGGAACGATCAGGGTACATTTAACTGCATGTTGTACTTGTACTTGAATCTTAAATCAATGTTAAAGTAGCTCTCCTTTTACTCCGTGTAAAATTAAAAAAATCCAGGAAGCTAAACAAGCTCCACAAATAGCGCCCTGATGGCTATGATGGGAGGGGGGGGGGGGGCTCAGGAATGAAGGGAAAACTTCTAAACCGTGTGTTCGTGAAAAGCTGAATAAGTTAAGCTTCCTGCACGTAAACATATCAAATCATCACGCGAAATGTAACAGCCCATTCCTCCCATAACTTACCTACTGTCGCTGGCAAATGCAAAAGTCCAACAAAGCAGACGCTACACACCCACACCTGCCTGCCTGGTCTACATATGCGCTATGTTCCTGGCCTATAACACTGAGATCTTAGCGCTTATAACCACTCGCAGCCCTAACACACGGCCGCAGCCCGCATCGACTACAGTCAGCTACAGTCTGCTCCGGCCACGACAAGGGGCGGGGGCTTTTGCTTCTGGAGAAAGCTTTAAGAAAGCCAAAGCGTTTCGGAATTAACACGCTACACAAGCTTAGTTTTTTACTCATCTACCTGGTGGCGTCGAGAGGTGCGGCGGCTGAACACAGGCCGCAGTAAACAAAATTCTTACATTTTCCATTAAAAACGGGCAGGAAATGAGCAACCTGCGCGCGAGGAAAGAGTTTCCACCACGCTCGCGAAGCCATATTCCTCTTCACCCAGAGCGCGACGATGCCCGACTCATGAATGAATCATTCTTTTGAACCGATTCTTTGCAATAAAATAACTAACAGGTTCAACTGATTCGAACTTTCATGCTATAAGCCGATTATATATATATTAAAAAAAGAATGAATTGTCGCATTTTTGCCGCAGACAAACACAACATAGAACACGACAATATAGCATATTTAAAGTGGCCCTGTGTGCTGCAGTAGAAGTAGCAATATAGTAGAAGAAGTCAATCCGACCGATTCGATTTAAAGCTTATTTTTTTAGTCGTCATGCAGGAGGGAAGAACATAATTGAGTTATTTTATTTGTATTGGACAGTGACATTTTTCGGTTGTGGACAAATTGATTCAATGAAACGCACAATTCGAAAGAATCGGTTCGGCGAACGGAACAAAATAGGCCACGCCCACATACGCGGCATGATTGACACGGGGCAGGAGCAATGCGTCGGAACATGTCCTGATTACCCAATGTGATGAGATAGCTGTATGATCATGACCTTTTTTTTTTTTTACTGATTTTCATAGTTTTATTCACAACCTATTTCGAATTTGCTTTTATTCTATTAAAATCAGCGGTCCTACTTGACCAAAAGTCTTAATGTAATATGACACTGGTGTTAGGCCTGAATTCGGACACTCAGGCCCAAGGTCCCTTAAAACTTTAGGAGTCATTTTGACCGAGATAATTTCAAAATACACGTCTTTTCTGTGCCTAATTATCCATCAAGGCCAGACAATTTGACGCTTTATGACACACATAGTGAAATGGTTCACACACACACACACACACATTTATTTATATTTACTTAGGCACGCTCAAAGAAAATATGGACTGACAGTAGAGGTGGGTGACAGGGCAAAGGTAGTATAGTTCAGTTCAGTTAAAGATTTACATTACTACTCGCATGCTCATTCAATTATATGGTACCTATAATTGCTAATGATTTCGATGGTCATGTTTTATTTTGGGGATCGTTCTTCGGTTTTGAGATAAAAACCAAACACTGTTTGCAAATATTCCTTACTAACACCAGGTGGCGCACTATAAGAGGTGGCCAGGTGACCTGGAATACAAAGAGAGAAATATAAGATGAAGATCGAAGATTTTTGTAAAACATCTTAATTACGTCACCATCATCAGGAACACTTCTCTGTCTGCAGCATGTGCTCTAAAACACTTGTTTAACTGAGATCAGACTCAGGGCTCATTTTCACTGCTGTATATTAGTAGTCTCATCATGTCTTCATCCAGATCAGACAAATTGGTATAGGGCTGAAATTATGCTGAGCACTGATAAGTAACCAGAGGTACTGTAGAGAGTGTGTGTTGGCAGTTACAGGACTGTTTGCAGAAGTTAGCTTCAGCTTAGCAGGTCTTCTTTCAGCAGCACTCATGCACATGATTAGCAGGGCCAAAAGAGGTGCCACCAGCCTGAGGGGGAATCGGACTGTGAACCACAATGATGTCATATGTTGAACCAGCTAAACATTGTTCTGCACCAAAACCCTTTTTTGTTCTGGCTCATTTGATGCCTTCCTGTGCTCTTAACAGCACCCGAGGCAATCAGACACATTCACAGGGGACCTAACCCACAGTTCAAAACAATGTGAAAGTAGTAGATAATTATTTTAATAATATTATTTATTATAATAAACAGGATTCTTGTAAAGCTCAATATAGCACCAGCTGCCCTCTCCTACCTCTGGTATCTTACTAAAGTAGGCTTTTTTGAGTGTCCTAGTTTGTATTCTCTCAGGCTCTGTTTAATTGATCTGGATCCTGAGTGCTCTGTCTGAAAGCATACACTGGGTTGATTCTCTTTTGACTAGGCATCACATCTCTACTATGGACCAGTAGCTGTAAATGTATGCATGAGGATGAGCAAAATATTAAGACAATCACAGGGTCACAGTCTCTTGAACTGGGGTACAGAATCAATCTGTCCACTCAGACAATGTGGCTGTAATTCATTTAAACACAAACCCCATTTCCAGAAAATTTGGGACATTTTGTGAAAGTGCAGTTAAACAGAACCTGAGATTTGTTCATTCTCTTGAACCTTTATTTAACTGACAAACGTAAAATGGTTTCACAGAAAAACCTAAATGTATTTTGCAAATTAAAAAAAAAGCGATATATTTGAATTTGATTCCTGCAGCACATTCAAAGAAAGTTGAGAGAGAGGCATGTTTACCAATATCATAGATAACATCACTATTGCTTTTAATGTCTTTGTTTTTGTCTTGAGGATACTAATTGTTGCAGATTTGCAAGTGGAGTTTTTGTAGAACATACAGAATGAAGCCTGACAATGTCTTAATAAAATATTGACTGGAGAAAGGCATTGCCTTGATGGCAGCATATGTTTGCCTATGCTTCATTGATACCTTCACATGACAAGATGAAAGTAAAAATTTGTCATTGTGAACACTCAAGCACCACAACAAAATGCAACTTCTGCATTTAACCCAGCACACGTGCACACATGGAGCAGTGGGCAGCTATTAACAGCACCCAGGGAGCAGTGTAGTGGGACAGTGCCTTGCTCAAGGGTACCTCAGTAGTGCCCGGGCCAGGACTCGAACCTGTGACCTTCAGGTCTCAACGCAGCGTCCTAACCACTAGGCCACCACTGCCCAGATATGACTTTTAGTCAAAATAACAATTTTTCTAAAGCGTAAAAGTCGCTGTCATGAGGATAAGTCTGGTTATTTAGCTTTTCTACTACTTTGTGTCTGTATTTTATGGAAGTCTACTATAAACAATTACTTTGACATAATTTCCTGTTTTTAATAAAAAAAAATAAAAAAGAAAAGAAAACTTGTAACTCCCTGTTGGCTTGCAGTACAAATTATAAGTCTGTTTAGAGTGAATAGGTTTTCTGTTGCTTTCTAGCTGCAGGGGAAATATGTCAAAATCACTGTCAAGAAATGGACAGTGGAAAAACACTAAAGTATTTCCATAAGTTTGTGTAGTGTACTAAATGCCCAAAAATTGGATATACCTTGCGCTAATTGTGTTTTTTATAGTTTTCTGAAATGTATACAATTTTATACCAGCATGGAAAAGAAAAATGTAGGGATCCAAGCATTAAGGATCTTTGTGCACATCTGCTCCAGACACTATTAACAGACAGGGTTTCATTGCAGTTTTGTGCAAGGAAGATGTGTTTTCTGCAAAAAATTGTTGTGAATGGTCTGTGTTTCCACTAAATTATGTTATGCAATGAAAGTGCACCTGCTGTTGATCATGGCTGGAAACTTACACAGATTGACAGAAGAATATAACCAGCGTCACTGTCACACTAATTGAATCCAGGCCTATAAAGCTGCATTGAGTGCTGTGTATTGATTGATCAAACCAATTATACAGAAACACTTCATTTGCATCCACATGAAGGAAAGGAAATCTCCACCTTTGCTCTGTTTTCCAGTTTGCTCAGTGAGGTTACAGTGAGGAAGTCAAACACTCAAGAGAGTTAATCCTGTGTTGGCTGAGAGAGGCAGACAGAGGAGCTCAGATGAATGAGGCTGATGTAGGGAGAAATCACTCACATAAAGTGTTAGAGCATTGGGGGAAGGGCAAAAAGTGGGGGTGTGTCAGCCAGTGTGTGTTTCTGTGAGGGAAACTGAGGCAGAGGTGTGTGTTTGTGTGTGACGGAGCCAGAGTGAGAGCACTGAAACTCACATACACGCACACACACACATGCGCAGGACTAGGCAGAGATACAGCTTTTCAGGACCAGAGCGGCAGCAAAGGGATTACTCCTATTTCTGTCTCTACCTCCATGCTTCCTGGGGTGAGCCCCTTTCCCTTAGCTTGACCAGGTCTTTTACGGATGTGCATTTAGTGTATGTCTGTGGGTGTGCTTTTAATCATTGCTGTGTAATGTATGTCTCTAAATGCAGTGGCTGAGAAATAGTACTGCATTATAGCTTGTGTAGACCATATAGACGTACAGCAAGTAGAGAATGAGAGGAGGAATCTGAAAGGGGAAGACTGAAAATGTGATCTTAAAGAAGGGAAAAGAGGAGCTGAAGAGGAGAGAGATGCAGTTAAGGTTTCTGCTGCAGATGGTTTAATGCAGAGCATTCACTGTGCTGGAAGGGGTCTAATGGCTGTGAGGGCTGCTTTGGCTATGTCTTTAATCTTTAACAGCCAAGTGTTAAATTTGTAAAGAGCAGGCAGCTTTGTGCTAGTGTGTATCTGAAAGTGTTTTGTACATTTTCAGCACAAAAATGTCCTTATTATTATTATTATTATCTATTTTTTAATTCATGTTTAATTTCTTGGCATAAAAAAGAGATGTATATAATGATATCAAGATCATATCCATATTTACTTGAAAAAAAATGCCAGCATTGGACATTTGGTGATATTTCATATTATTTTGATAGATTTTTGAGTGTTTATGTACTGATATTGTATAAATGTTCTATTCTTTTATAATACTATTGCAAGTAGATTTAGTCTTTATTTTTGCATATTATGAATGTTTACGTATTAAAACTGACATCTGCAAAAAAGTACATGAACGATATTGGATATCAGCATTGTACCACATTTATTATATTAGTGCACCCCTGCAGAAAGGTCTTGTATTTCTTTGTTACTGCTCTAGGTTAGGGTTACATACAAGATTAAGCATATACTCCAAAATGCTACAATTTTAGGAGTTTTGGATATTACATTTAAAAAAGAAAAATATCTGAAGTATTACGGAAAATGCATTTTTTTGTGTGAAAAAAAAATCTCAAAAGGGGTTTATAAGGCATTTTTAGAAAGAAACCCTTCGTTTATTACTTTTGGGTACTTCTATATGCAATACATATGGGGCCTATGTATGACCCCATGTCCTAACATTAATACAAAACTGTGTGCATGTGCTTGGTTATAATGCGCATTGATCTTGATTGGTATGGTGTGCAGAGTCCAGGTCACATGACTAATCAATACTGGTAAAGGAAGATTGATGAGCGCTGATGGGCTATGAGGTCAAAGCTTCAGCTTTAATCCAGTCATTCATAGCACTGGACCATAGTGGCTTTAGCACAGCAAAGTGCAGCAGCAAACTGGGACAGTCACAGTTTAACAGCCTGAAAGCACAACGTCTGTGAGAATATAAGCTACTAACTATAGAAGAAACCCAGATGAAGAAGTGAAACACTTTCTCTTCATCTGTTTCACAGGTTCACTGACAGAGGAGCATGGAGAACTGAGATGGAGGCAGAAAGGCGTCTGTGTGAACGGTGATTAAGCTAAGAGGGTTGCAAGAATGGTCCCTCACAGTGGATCATTTGTGCTGGTTTTTAGTGTCACACTGTTTGGCAGCCTACACACTGTGTCCCTGAACAGAGATGAAAAAGAACCAAGTTGGACTCATAAAAACCCAGTTACAGAGCCCACAGGCCATATGCAGCCTGGATACAGTACACAGTGGATCACCCAGATGTCTACAAC
This sequence comes from Arnoldichthys spilopterus, assembly GCA_037974385.1. NCBI lineage: Eukaryota > Metazoa > Chordata > Actinopteri > Characiformes > Lepidarchidae > Arnoldichthys > Arnoldichthys spilopterus. The sequence goes on along the minus strand of JBBPDA010000021.1, from coordinate 9,272,572 downwards.
CAAGGTGGACACCAAAACTCCCATGATGACCAATTCACTCTTCTCAGATCTCACAGTCAGCTCTGAGAACAACAAAAATGTCCCAAAAGATCAGAGAGAAGCCCTCAGCAAAGCATCAGTTCCCAAGAGTAGAAGGAATTTGTCATTTGCAAATCGACCCACAACATGGACAGAAAATGCAAACTCCTTTAAAACAGACAAAGCAACTGAAACTCCATCAAAGACTTGGTTGATCACTCAGGGCAGTGAGTGGAATGCTGGGACAGGGTATTCTGATTTGGCTGATCTGCATTATGGCAATATAGCAGCACTCAAAGCATCTCCTCACACACCTTCTCAGGCCCAACACCCTCCAGAATATGTCCAGAATGAGTTCACCCATTTCCACATATCCCCAACATCTCCGACTCATGGAGTAATAGAAACTAGACTTAGTGCTGACTGGACACTAGGGAAGTCCAAAACCACTGGTCAGAAAGTGAATTTAGAAGAGTTTTTAGACAGAACCGGTCTAGGAAAGGGACTAAAAGATATTCCATCTACTAAGCAGGACAACAGAAAAGTGGTAGAGGAATTCACCAAGAAGCCTCATCGTGAAATGATGGTTGTGACTGATTCCTCAAAAGGTAAATAATGTTTATTATTTGCATTAAAGTACATCTGTGATTATACCTAATGAATATTCTGGGTAAATGTTTTTGTAACCTTAAATGAAGTATTAGGTTATTTGAGGTCAAATAACAAGTCTCAAACTGAATAAAACTATCCCATCATGCAACCATATTCTTACAAATTCTGTTAGTATATGCGATGCCTTCCCTTTTTTGTCTCTAACAACTTCACACCATCACTCTTGTGTTCATGCACCATCATCAGGTAACTGCATAGTGTGTGTTGGTGTCCTACACACTGCAGTGTACAATCAGTATGCTAGAGGCACACAAGCTTTGTCCATGATTTTAGAGTGAGTAGGGGAAAAAGTCCAACTGCTTCATTGTCAGACTCCAACACTGTCCCCTGTTATTACTTTTCATTTACATTTTCATTTATTGCATTTAGCTGACACACTTATCCAAAAGGATTTACAAAAGTACTTTGTCGTCTACTGAAAATGTATACAAAGCTGGTACAATGTAGTTCAAAATCATTCTGAGCTAAGATACTGTTAGAACAGGAGTCAATGCTGATACCCAAACAGTAGAAATATACACAATACAGCAAAACAACAATACAGTACTAGACTAATGCTCATAGTACAAGGGCTAACAAGACATTCTTAAGTGAATGGGTAGTGCTCAAAACAAATAGAACAAAAAAAATTGCAATATTAGTAGTACTTATATAAATGCTTCTCAAAGAGGTGGGTCTTTTCATTTTAATTACATTTCAGTTAAACCTCAGCTTAGGATTATTATTACAATATAACTGAAAACAGTAGCCGGTTAATTTTAGTGCATTAGTTTACTCTTCTGATTTAATACTGCCATAATTTAATGTGAACCTTTTCGACATAAATCTGTGATTAACATTGTTCTAGATTCTTTCGGTCAGTTCAGACAGTGATTAAAAAATGTTTAAATGGAATAATTGCTGAAAAATCTTTTTTCTCTTTAAACCAAATGTAGTCCAGTATCAAACAAGACCATTCTAGTATCTACTGTTTGCTTTTATGTATACAGGGATTCTTTTTAATGCATAGTAGGATGGTCTTTCATGCCTAGTTATGGTAGTGATCTTTTGCCATTAAGCCTAATAAGTTGTGAGGTGTTTCAACAGATGTTTTCTTAGCATTACACAACTTTTCAGATGTTTGTTACCCATATCCCAATTTTAAAAAAAATGTTGATGTCATCAAATTCACAATGAGCATGTGTTTATTTTTCATAAAAACAAAATTTTCTCAGTTTCAACGTTCATGCTATTTTTGTTGTATTTTTATTTAAATCCATATTTAAATTATTTGCAAAATTTTACGTTTTGTTTATATTTACATTTTACTGGAAATAAAGAAAGGAAAATGTAGAAAATAATAGAAAATGTTGACCCAAAACTCCTTTGTAAAAAAAAACCAACAGGGGTTGTGAGGTGTAGCACTAATAAAGCCAGTTTATTAACAATCAAAATGATAAGTGAGTCAGTCCTCTGAGTTTATTTAATGTTGATAATGATAAAAGAATGGTCAATGGTAAAAAAAAATATAAAAAATATAAAAAATATTATTGATCCTGACATTGCCCTGTTTGTACCGCAAGTAATTTTTTTAATCAACTAGTCTAAGACCTTCACAAAACTTATCCTTAACTATTTCATGTAATAGTTGTTATTTAGCACTTCACTGTCTAGTGCTATGACCACCACTGTGAACAGTTTATTCACTTTACATTTTTTGTTTACATATCAACAGCTGAATAATGCAGAAATGTTTGAAGAGATGGAAATCTTCTCTAAGTGATGCCACTACTGAACGTGTGCTAGTTTCAAGTTTTTAAATAGTCACAAGAATGAGAGCAGCAACAAGGTCAATGCCTCCTAATCTGCACTGTGTGTGTGTGTGTGTGTGTGTGTTTATAGAGTGTAAGTGTCTGTGTGTGACCCATTTAATACAGTCCTACTTCTGCATCTTTCCTGGTAAAATGGACCAGCTAATTAACACAGACAATGTTTTATGCCGTTTAAGGACTATTTGGCAATGCTTGATATGTTCTGATTTTGACAAAACTGTAACCTACTTAGTTTTGTCCTGGAGTGTTTATATCTCTTACTGTTCAAAGGAGCCAGGTGAAATATGAAACAATTTATTCTCTTTTGTAGAGCTCCCTCTATTGGTAGATGGTTTCTAAAAAAGTTGCTACTCATTTTGCAGTACACCATGTTGTACACCATTTTCCCATACATACATAAGATTGTGTGTTTCCAAAAAGACAGTTTGGAAGTTGCGATAAAATTCCCTCCCATCTCATGTGAGACACACAGGCACATGACTTTGCAAAATGTTGTGATACAAATAGGCACATTTTCTTTAGTGTTTTGCAATGACTTCACATAGTAAAGATTGTGATTTATTTTACAAAAATATTTGGGAAAATTTTTTTGGGAATAATGACATGCATTTTATTCATTTGTAGTAATTTCAGCACTCACAACATTTCAGGTCTTTGAAACAAACTTTGGAGCAAAAAAAAAAAGTTTGGAAAAGAAAACTCTCAAATTATGATTTAGGCAAAGCCTTCATACTGCTTTATACCAAGAAAGACACCTTGACAAAAGCAGATTGAACCCACACTTTGGACAGGAGGTAAATCTAAAGTTTCCCTAGCAAAAGTATGCCTATGTAAAGTGCTTTAACTCTAAAGACACTGTTTCTGCACATTTCAGACTTGTCCGCACCTGATAGTGATGATTTTGCAGAATCCTCCTCCCAGCCTGACTGCAACCTGGACTCAACAGGGGTCTGCAACACCTCAGAGCCTCTCTGGAGTCCTGGTCTACCTGACAACGACCTCTCCAGTGCCCTGTCTCCTGCCTCCCCAGTGGCCCCTCCTATCTATGATATTACCCCATCTCCTGTAGCCTTGACTCCCCCCTTGCTGGTGCCTTTGCTATCTGACTGGAATGCTGCCATGGCAACGTGGGGCCTAGCGTGGGAGCTGCAGGTGTATGGGCTGGGGTGTGTGTTCTCTCTGGTGGCTGTGCTCTCTGCCCTCAGCTTGTTGTGCCTGCCCATGTGCTGGCCGTCTGGCTGCATCCACTTCAGCCTCCTGCACCTCCTGCAACTGCTGGCTGGCTCGAGCCGTGCCCTTTGGCTACTTTATGACCCCTACGGTCAGCGGGAACGGCTGCCTGCTGCCTTGGCCCGTCTCTTGCATGAGGCAGCCTACCCATGCCTGACCGCTGCCTTTGGTCTGTTGCTGCTGCTGCTGTCTGGCCGCTCTCGTGCCCAACTGCTCTCCCAGAACACACTGCGACGATGCAGCTGCCTACTGGCTGCACTTGTATTGGTGCATGTTGCTGTGGTGATGGGATCTGTGGGCATCCTGAAGCTTTTTCCCACTCTTCCAGTTGTCCCTCTGCTGCCCCCTGCTGCCTTTTTCCTGCTGGCCTCTGTCTTCTCCTTCTTGTACCTGCTGTTCTACTGCTGCACTCGCACCAATGCCAAGCACATCTACAGGTTGAGGGAGATGTCACCGGATCACCCAGCCAGCCTGTGCCCTCTGGCAGAGAATGTTGTTTGGGAGAGGGCAGCTGGGACTGGCCTTTTCTCAGCAATTTTCCTCCTAGCATGTGGAGGTCTCAGGCTCTATGCAGTTCTGCACGCCACTGGGCTGACCAAAGAGGAAACAGTGGGAATGATGCCCTGGGCTTGGTGGGGTTTCCAACTCAGCTGCAGAGGTTGTGAGGCAGGAGTGTGTCTCACCCTGGCACTTGTCGTCACACATCCACTCCTTTGCTGTGGAGGAGCTGTCTCTAAGCATGGCCGCTGGTGCTCACTGTTCAACAAACAGAGGTAAGTCCATTCATTTAGTTTTGTGTGGTTGGATGTGTACTCTTAATTTATTAAAATGACAACATGTCAATTAATCCTCTTTTCACTTTAGTCATGAACATTCAGAGCCAGCTTCATGGACTGGGATTAAGCCTAGTCCTAGACTAAACTGCAGTGTGTGCTTAATTGGATGCACTGATCACACTTTTTCTTTCCCAGTATCTAAACTTAAGCAATGCATTCCCTCTTTGAACTAAAATTGGTTTTTAAGAGTTTGCAATACTATTGACGATTGAATGGTATTTTACATAATAGTCAACTAGATTTTTTACCAAAAGAAAAAAGTTTTTCTGTTGTTCTGGTTGACAGAGAAAAGCTACTATGCTCCAGTGGCATGAAATGTGTGCTGCAGGACTTTAACAGAAAAACAGCACCCAACAAAAGTTCCACTGCATTTAAAGGCCCCCTGTTGAGAACTGTGCCCACCTTAAAATTCCACAGTTGTGGAAGTGTGTGTGTGTGTGTGTGTGTGTGTGTGGGGGGGGGACTGAATTAATACTCAAACTTTGTAACCAAAGCTAATTCAATGAAGAAATATTTCTAAACTAAGAAACATACCCTAAATAAACAGAATGCCTTGAATAATAAAAAAAAAGCTTCTACACACATTTTCTGTTCTCTTCTGTTTCAACAGAAGTTTTCTGTTAAACTTCTGTTGCTGCAAGAGTATATTGGGGTCTTGAGTGTGAAAGCAGACTCTTTCCAGGAGATGGCACTGTGTGACATCTCTGTGATTTGTGCCAACAAGGCTCTATATGGCTGCTTCTACTACAACCTGATTCAGTATTTCAGTAAGTAACGGTACTTTAATCACCTTTGTTACCAGGTCGTCAACAGGGGGCACTACTGCAATCACCAAGCCCACTATTCTGCCAAGTGGATGGTCCAAGAGGCCAGGAGGGAAGCTGAATCTGCAGGATAGTATGGTGCGGGATGAGAGCGAAAGTGTACCCCTGTACACCCTAGCAGAGATTCCACTCAATGAATCAGATGGCTTGGACCTCCATTTTCCCAGCAGCCCTCAGAATCAGGCTGCCCCACAGCTTTTTGTAACCACAAAGAATGCTCAAGTGGTCTCTCAAGGGTCATCTTTCATAAGCCTAAATGGCGACTCCACAGTGGACCTACGGCCTCCATCTCCAATCGACCTACGGCGCAGTATTGATGAGGCATTGAACAGTGAGGCCTTGTTCCGGCGAAGTCTCTTTAGCTCCTCCAGGCTCTCTCTCAGCACACGTGGGCCTCCAGATGGGCAACCCTGCAGAGGGATGTCTGCTGAGCCTGTTCTATACCGCACTGCCTCATGCGGGGATGTGGACTCTCCATGTAGGGATCTGAACTCCAGCTCCATACATGGAGGCCCTAGAGGTCATGGTGGTCAAGCAGCTTATTATAGCAACTTTACCTCAAGGCCTCAGTCTCAAAGCAGCCTGCCCAGGGGAAGCCTGTCGAGGGTGCCATCCGGACGCCCTTCAAAAAAGCAATATATGGCTCTGGACTCCACCACTTCTAGACAGAGTATTAATGAAAAGGAGCCTGCTTTCACACTAGCTGATGAACTGGCTGTTCAAGCTGAATTCATCAATGTCTGCAAACAGATAGATGCACTCAGTGTCAGCAGTGACACAATCGAACTCTAAGAAAGTGGCACATGCATCATGACTGATATGCTTTCATATAAAGGACTTCAAAATGTGATTTGCAAAAGTTGCTCCTCATTTTCAAAAAGGGTTCTGTTGGGGAGCTACTGAAGTTAAACAGAAACATTTTGTATGATTATGAACAGGAAAGACTTTTTGCTTCTTTTAATTTCATTTGGAGAAGAATTTTAAGAAACTTGGGCTGAGCATGAGCATTTTTCTTATTGCCTGATAATTAAATGTGCTCCCATGATTTGTTATGCATTTGTGCTCTATTAGCTCGAATGGCCTATGCAAATAAAAACCAAAGCTTCCAAGTACTAAATCAGGACTCAACCTAATAAGCACATATTTGAATAATTCGGTTCAGCACTATAAGAACCATGGTGATAAAGACACACAGAATATCACAAATGGGATTATTTTAGTCACAGATGTGGTCAGACTTATAATTAAAAGTGCAAACCTTTCAGACCAGTGTCAAATGCCTTGCATATTTACATTGGCACTGTCTGACTACCGAAGCAATATGCAAACTTTTAAAAGTGTTTTTATCCGTTAGCAATAAGTCTAAATTTAGCACTTAAGAGCATTTTTGAAAAAAGACTGAGGTAACACTCAGAGTGCTGTGTGCTGAGGTGACTTGTAGGTTTAACTGAAATGTTTACTTGTCGGAAATGAGGTCCTCGTATGAAAGCTGCATAAAATGCCATACAGAAAAAAAACTAGATTAAGGAAACTAAGTCTGTAATACTTATATAGCAATACCAGTCATTGCATGTATGTGGCAGCGAAATTACTCTGTTGTCTTGAGCTGGTATTTTCTTTTTTTGCAGCATAAGACAAAACTAATAGAAACATTTTCTCCTTTGCATTACAGTTTTCATTTTTTCCAAGCTTTCGTACTGTTTCCTTAGGCTATAGTAGAATAAGAACATCAAATTAAGATTTTCTCTTAAACTCGTCTTAAGTAAGCATATGTTTTTACAGTTACCAAGAGTGGATGATGTAAACAGCAAGTTGGGCTTTGACCAAATTCAGCTCTCTTATTAAAATGCTCATTTATAAATTACTTATTACAGTAAGGAAGTGAGCGGGTTGGATGTACAAATTACATAAAGAAATAAACTCATCTAAACATCTTACAATTTTGGGATTAACTGATTTCCTAATACATTTCCAGGATTATTATGTACATACATCCCTACTGGTGCAAATATATACACACTGATCAGGCATGACATTAACACCACTGATGGGTAAAGTCAATAACATTGACTATATAGTTATTTCATTATAATGGCACCTGACAGGTTGGTGGGGTATATTAGGCAGCAAGTGAACAGTCAGTCCTTGAAGCTTGTGTGCTGGACTAAGGACAAAATGTGAGTGTAAGGATCTGAGACACTTTGACAAAGGCCTTATTGTGCTGACTAAATCAGCACAGTCAGAGTCTCCTGAGTCAGAGCAGTATTAGCAGCATGAGAGGGATCTACTCAATATTAGGCAGTTGGTGTTAATGTTATGTCTAATAGCTGTAAATAAGAATGAGAAGACACTGCTGCTCATAATTTTATCATCTTTATTAATGTGCCTCTTCTGCACTGCATGACTGTGACTGCACAGCTTTGTGAGATTTTACTCCTGTGCAACAAGAGTAATACATAAGCAGCAACAGCTTGATATACACTGAAGTCAGAAACAGTCTTTGTTATCTCTACGCAGAGATTATATATTCCAAACTTCACAGTCTTTAGCTCAAAATGTGCTTTACATGAATACAGCAAAGAGATTTGATTATTTTATAAGCTCTGAGCTCTTTCTAGGCCTTCTTATAAAACAGTGGCCCAGGGGTTATTTTTTTTTACTGGAAATAACTATACATGATATCTTCAGTTCTCCACTTCAGTAGGTTCCTTTACAGAAGGATATTGTCAAAAATACAGGAACATTCAACAAAATAAAGCACAGTAATAAAATAGACCTTTTTCTAGCCTGTACAAATTCAGGTACCTGTCCGACTCACCACTGATACAAGGAGGACAGTTGTAAAGTAAATCCAGTAGAATACATTCCTCTTAGTACGAGCAATGGCTCAGACAAAACAGCAGTCAGAAACATCCATACATTACATGTAAGTGAATAAAATTCTAATATTCACTGGTTAACATTTTTTTTACACTTAGCCAATGTACAAAACTATCATTTTTTTTACCATTAATGAAATAACTAGACCATATTGTCCATCCAGGTAAAGTAATCCATATAATAATTCAGTAATAATACGGAGCATGATGGATGACTCAGGTCAGAGTCATCCGCACAAGGATGTTTAATGCCTTATAAGAAAGCTTTTACATTACATTTCAGCGCTACTGTTACTGCAGCCACTTCTTACTGTGTTATATTCATGACAAATTAAATGTTAACACAAAATTGTGTTTACAATATATCAGTATTTATAATGGTTTAGAGTTTCACAAAGTTTTTATGAAATACCACTATTAATTCAAATCAGATCTCTCATGTTAATTCTACATTTTGCTTTTATTTGTAAGGCGTGCAGGTTGAGCGGATCCCTGAATTTAAGGCTAATGCTTAGCTTTTGTTTCTATACTCTTAGCAGGCTAACAGGAGAGCCTAAGAAGCATTCTGAAATAAGCAGCTTGTGAACTGTGCTGTTCTTCAGCAGTTTGCATTCACATAAACCTCATTACTTTCAGCTTGATATTCATATTTTTATACAGTTCCTTTGGTACCTGAAGAACCACCCAGATTTAGATCTTATTGCTAGTGGGTCAGCAGATAAGACATCCCACAGGATGAATTTGGTTACAGTGGCCACAAGACAGAAGTCTATGAGGGTGCAACCTTGAGAAAGTCAGCCACAGTGTGTAGTGTAATTTTCTTGGTTTTTAAAATCTGTGAGGTCTTTGATATACTGAGGACATACAATGTGACCTCTTGTCACATCCAAGAGTACTGTCATACACTGAGAAAATCAAGAGACTCCACTGAGAAGCAGAAAACATACAGTAATGCTTATGTCTGTGTTATGAGGCCATCGTGCAGGCACCTGCACTTATGCTGCTGGTTCTTATTGCACATCACATCAAGCGAGGAGCAGTATACCATCTTTTCTTCAGAGATGACCTTGGTGGTCATTTCAGAGATGACCAGAGTGGAAGAGAGGAGGACTGTATGAAATGTGGAATCACATAAATCCGTTGTGTTTAGTCACAGTTGGGGTAGGAACGTTGGGGAATCCTCTCATCTGGCCTTTGCTGCCACCCTCAGTATAACCGCTTCTCATAACTAAATCAGAAAGAAAAAAATATGTTTACCACACAAACAATGTGATAGGAAAGTATGTAGCTATGATTCAAAATGCTTTAAACTTTAAACAATGCAACATTTGTGTTTGTTAGTAATCACTTTGTCTTCAAAACGAACAGAAAATGACTCAAAGCTGACAAATCTTAATCACATGTAAATGCAATTCATTGAGCAACGTATTTAGCTTATTTATCTGAATTATTACATAACTTACATTAACTACATTACTTCAATATTTAGATTTAAGCAAAATTACAATAATAAACCTCAGCCTTTAAGGGTTAAAATAAACTCCACGGTCAAGCTGTGTATTTAATAGCGCTAAGACATAGCCATGATCTGACATGTTCTGCTACTTTTTCCACTCCTCCAGTGCTTATGGGTTTAAGTTAAAGGTATAGGTTGACCAAAATGCTTGTAGCAATGAATCGAAGCTAGCAGGGTAAAGACTCTTTAAAAGTTGGCTTTTTGGCCAAATTATTCCTTTAGAAGAATATGGGTTGAGTACAGGCACAGGGTATTAGAGCTGCACAAGGATATTGGAAGCATCTACACAAGACATTACAGGAAGAGAAGGGCCTCAAGGGAAAAACTGTAAACTCTCTAACTCTCATTAAAAATGCAATACAATCCCCTCCACCACTGGATACAACAGAGGCACACACATGAGGACTGAGTACTTACATGGCAAAAAAGAATATCTACGATGAGTGCATAAAAGAAAGGAGAAGAAGACAATTTCACATGTAAACTTTACAGTTCCATTAGAAATTTGGGAAAGATAATCTTTTAGAAGGACAGCAAAAACTAAGAGGGGATTGCTGAGTGTCTGAACTAAAGATAAAGATTTTAATGATCCCAAATGGATGTGCTACTGATGAAATTCATTTCTATCCTGCTGCTATGGCCCTAAAGTCAACTATTTGCAGAAAATGTACACACCACACTGCATTTTATGTGCTGTATTTATTTTTATAAACATTGTTCTTAATAATAAATCTGGACTGATTTCCAAGATTATGCCTGACCCAGACTAACAAAGGTTTGTTAAAAAATTGTAATTCATTACTTACACTGCACTTTAATCCAAGGCTTAATCAATTACTAGGACTCTGTCAGGTGCACAACACATAATTAAAAAGTTCTCAAGGTGCACAGCTTTGACAATTTAGCGGCTAGTCCACTCTTTGATTACAGAATTTTTGTTCCTGGCTTCTAAGTGTTATATTTCAACTGATTATGTCTAATGTCCAGTGTAAAAACAGTTATATGCATCACAAATTTTGATTTTATGACCACAGCCCACAAAAGATTCATATTTATTGTGGCAAAACAGGTGCATTTTTATCTTTTTTGGACAGTCCCAGAAAGTTCTAAAGGATTTCAAAATTATTAATAAATGATGTGACAATCACATTGTGGATACGAAAATTAGTGGTTGCCATCCTTGTATACAAGGCAAATATTCTTTCCATATGATTTGTGGCATTTAATTCTTACTAAGCTATTTCTCAGCCTCAGCTGTGTGTCTTATACACTCTTTGACAGCTGGTGTCTGAGAGCTGGTGGAATGTTTACCAAGCATGAAAGTTTTGAGAAAGGGACATTGAGAAAGAGCCACAAAGACACATTCATGGAGGGGTCAGGAGGGAGGAGTGAAGAGAGCAGAACGAACAGATACTTACGAGTGCAGGCCATGGACGCCCCCCTCCACCTGAGCAGACATGGTCCTCTTCTCAAACTTCAGCTCTCCAGAGTACATCATAGAACTACATATGAAAACAGAAAGAAGCATTACACACACACACACACACTTCAGCTCCACAGAATATCACAGAACTATACACCCATAAAATACACACTTTGTAAACAGTTCAGCTCTCAGCATAACCATTGTGACACACAAGTGCAATACATACAACACACACAATTCATAAAGCTATTTGAAATATATCACAACGCTCAAAGCATATGCATTACAATAACACATTTTACACACTACACAAAACGTCAGCTTTTCAGATGCATAGGTAACAGACAATACACTACATGTTTGTAGACAAACTTGTGCTTATCTTGTTCCTTCTGAAGTCAAGGGTCTTAATAGATAGTTTATCTCACTTTTAACAAGTACCTGAAAAAAGTAACTACATTCATTTATTTAATACGAAGTGGTGTCAAATCAATTGTATAATTTGTTAAACAGGGCCTTGTTATTAATTAGAGTATTTTAGTATTAGCCTGTACTAGGAGCTGAGTACATCTATCAAAGTAAATATTTGTGAACACACACATATACTACAGGCATACACTCAAACACATTGTTACGGATGTTGGCATTCTTATTATTTTTACCTATTACTCAGTTATTTATGTTACAGACAACCATGAAATACATAGGAGTTCAAACAATTTAGTTGTGACAGTGAGCATTTGAAATGAAGGGCCACATAAGAGACCTTGCAGTTTAAAGAATTAATTTCTCTTGTTAGCCTTGTGGCATCACCTCTATAGTACTACAACGAGATTACTGAGTCACGATCTTACCGTAAGATGGACAGGCTCTTTGCCCCAATGTCCTGGCAGCCATGTTGGATTCCAGCAATGAGATAAGGGACAAACTTATGGATAGAACCTTTATCCTGAACCGAGCCAGATACTCCTTGAGCTACCTTCACCTTATCACCTTCACTGTAATGCACACATTTACAAACACATACATTCAGACATGTAGAGGTCATAGTAAAAACCTTAAATTGATTTTATATCCATTTGTTTCTGTTTGTATGTAAGTGTATATATACCTGAAGTAGCGCTTTTGGCTGCCGCTGTTCTCCATGGCATCCAGAGAGCCCATACCACGATACTTTTTCAGCCGTACTCCATCAGAGAAGAAATATTCCCCAGGCGCTTCTGTGGTGGCTGCTAGCAAGGAGCCCATCATCACTGTGACAAAAGGTATTAAATAATGAACAAAAAAAAACTAAATGAGAAGAAAGCTGAACTACATAACTGACTGAGCTGACTGTAATGAGGTAATTAAACTGCACATGCATTAGGGACTAAAAGACACATTGTTGGGCTGACAAAATCATTTAAAAAAATACTTTGAATAAAAAATCTAATGTAAAGAATTTCCCATTTTCTCCATATGTAATTGATCAGTCAGTATGTGTTTAGTTAATGTTGCTTTTTTGTTTACTGTTGAAGCTGTAAGGTTATCATTGCTAAAAAACAGTCAAATGTCAAGTTTCCTAGATTATAGATGTTTAGCAGCCCTTTCAGGCAACACTAGGGTTTGAGACAAAAGGATCAGACAGTAGGGTTTGGTTCACTAATGATGAGAGATTGCAAAAAAACTGATTTTAGATCAACACTCCTACACTTGGCTTGTGAATACAGACTATGTTGTCTATCAAAATGGCATGCAGCTCACAGTACGTCATACTGTATACTAAATCACATCCACAATTATGCTCTTGAAGCGGAAAAAGGGTTGTCGTTGTAAATGGCATGTAAGTCCATGCCAACTTGGAATTGGTCTGAGCAGGTTGAGAGGTTTTGGAGTGTGATATGGGGGACTCTTGACTTTAAGTGTTTGTAAGCAGTGTTGCCCTTGTAAACCCACTGGATAAACTGAAAAAGATCACATACATCTGGAGTGAGTGGAAAATTTCCTGCATTTGATTTTTCACCCAACAGTTCCTTTATGCTTTCAAGCGTTTACTGGCATTCTTCCCAAAATGCTGATATTGTCTGATTTTATGCAAGGCATTTTCAGAAATGGAATTCTGTTTAGAAAAATAACCATACATACTACATCGAGTTCTGAT
>JBBPDA010000021.1:9246969-9257382 GCA_037974385.1 Arnoldichthys spilopterus | reverse complement strand
GCTACATTGCATGTTCATTTTACATTATGTTTGGGTTTGTTTCTTTTAGTGGCACTAAGACCTAACAAAAAATTTAAGCTGAATTTAAATAAAAAAAGCAAACCTTTCTTGCTGCGCTGCAGAATGTCATTGGCCTCTTTTAGTGTAACTCCTGCTGGTGCAACCACTAAATCTTCTCTCTTCGTCATTGCCTAGCACATTCAAAAGTTTACAAAACCATAGTATTTGCAGTTTAAAGAGCTTTACACAAAATCGAGAAATACTTGCATCATCTAAAGTGAGACAACTCATCTGAAGTAGGTTAATAATCAAAGATAAACCACATACCTCTTCCAGTGGCCTATCATGGTCTTTCTCTGAGAGGAAGTCGATATCTCGTGACGTAACAATGCCCACCAGCTTGCTGCCCATCTTGCCAGTTTCGGTGATAGGGATTCCAGAGAAGCCATGACGGATCTTAGCCTCAAACACATCGCCCACGGTGTGCCGGGGACTCATCACAACTGGATCTGTGATAAAGCCCTGCTCGAATTTCTGCCAGGATGATACAAAACACTCTAGTGATTATAGGCCTTGGTGTAGCTTGAGTGGACAGCTGGACACAGTTTGTTCATAACAGGCTTAATCATTCTATTGTACACTCATCTCTCATCACATTAGATCATTTAGACTGTGCCACTTACCTTAACTTTCCGAACTTCATTTGCTTGGAATTCGGGAGCGCAGTTGTGATGGATAATGCCAATTCCACCCATCAGCTAACACACAAACCAGCAAAAGGTCAAGAAAACAGGCTACAGTTCTTCATATTACTTCACAGTTTGTGTTTTTGCATAAGGTACTCACAGCCATAGCAATGGCCATGGAAGATTCAGTCACAGTGTCCATGGGAGAGGAAATCAAAGGGGTCTTCAGGGTTATCTTCCGTGTCAAGGCAGAGGTCAAATCCTGAATTACATCACATGAGACATAATCATCCCCAGTCCTTAGCAAGTTATTAATAATTTAATACTTAGTAACAGACCCTTGTTACTTCTTTCAGAATTCATTAAATTACTTTACCAATTATATCATATAAAAGGAACTGGTTACCAGGATAAGTAACGTGCATAATTTCTAAATGTGTGCTTCAGTTCTCTTACACACACACACACACACACACACACACTATGTGCAAAACACAAACTATTGTTTCCATATGTTAATTATAAGGAGCAGCAAGCATCTATCAACAGTGCCCAGGGAGCAGTGTAGCAGGACAGTACCTTGCTCAAGGGAACCTCAGTGATACCCGGGTAAGATCTACCTGAAACCCTCTGATCACATGGACAAGTCCCTAATTACTAGCACTGCCCATTTCATGTAAATGTAAGAATAATGTTTTTGTTTATGTAAAAAGAAAGTCATCAATCACGTTTACATATTCATGCTATGTATGCCTTTGGTTGGTTTTGTTACTGTGCCCCTGATATATGTAAATAATCTCTGTTCTGTCAGCTGCTCTGCAGTGTGCCTTATATAAAAACCAGTCCAGGTTGAAACACTTGATGTAAGCTAAATGGGTGGCTAAGTGTAAATGAATTGTTTATTTTGTGACATCACAAGTCAGCTTGTCCTCCCTGCTTGTGAAAACATGTCCTATGCTCCTGGGATTGTAATACCACCTGAGCTTTTTATTTACACTGCTCATTTGTACTCTCTCACCCTTTTCCCCAGTACCATAGCCAGAGGTAGATCTACCACTCCACACACTGCTGTGGTTTGATTTTAGTCTGCATAGCCACTGACTCTGAGTTTTTTCATTGTGGATTCAGTAGATGAGAACTCTAGCTCACAATTTAATTAGGAAATTTCCCCTCACTGGATCAAATATACTGTAATTACTAAATGTACTGTATTTACCAAACACACATATAATTATGTCCTTGAGGGATATATAAGGGACCCATGCTCAGCTGCATGTTCCAAGGGTACTCACTACTTCATCAGAGGTGAAGTCAATGAAACCAGGCAGGATTAAGAAATCACTAAGAGAAGAACAAAAAAGGGACAACAGTTACTCATTCAGGCCAGAGTTAAAACCACTGATGTGTGATGGGGTGTTCAAAGTTTTACATATGGCTGTATATTAATATAATGAGATTCAGCTCTCAGCTACACTGTAGATCAAATCATAAAAAAACTTTCACACAAACTAAAGGATGTTTGCTGTTTTTAAATGAGGCAAAATTATATAACCAAAAAAACAGAGTAAAGAGATCTCAATATGACAGTGAAACACATTCTCAAGTGTGCAACTTGTCAGCAAGTGTGTGCTTGTTTATGACAATCTGGTACTGTAAAGAGTTACGTAATCTACTTAAGAATGTGGCACCCAGAAACGTCCCGTTAATGTTCTTAACTGTGTCAGATGCACAGTGCCTCTGTGAAAGCAGCATTACTGTCACACCAGAGGACAACAGAGACACACAGGCAGTCAAAGAGTGATTCTATCACTAATCTTAATCCTAATAAGGAAATTTATAAGTGAGGAAATATTTATTTGTGCGTGTGTGTGTGTCTGCGTGTGTGTTTTAGAGGGACTTGGAGCATAGCAGTCACACTGCTGCAGTTCAGAGCAGCCTTCAGTGTGTGATCTAGCGCAGATAAAGCCTCCATTAGAGAAGATTAAAGATTCCGGCCAGGCGGATGGAAACAGACTGAGACCACCGCTCTACTAATGATTGGCTAGGAGCTTGTCGTCATAACTTTGATACTATCATCAAAGCGGCCTATTTGATAGCCGTAACAACATGACAGTTTTTTTACTTCTACCTCTATAAGCATCTCTCTCTTTCTCTCTCCCTCTCTCTTTCTTTTTCTCGCTTTCTCTGTCTTTCTCTCTCTCTCTCTTTAGCTTTCTCCCTCTCTCTATCTCCTTGCTCTTTCATAGGCCTTAGAACTACAAAGTGCCCTGTTTCTATGGATACACTCTGAAGGTTGCCATAGAGCTCAGAGCCATCTTTCTGATAAATGTGCGAAGAAGGGTCTGACTATAAAACAACTGCAGCTGTTTACACCACACACTACACCTCAGGCATGTGTCTCATGCACATCTGCACAGCTGCAGAGTGTGGTCTCTTTACGCTGTTTGTGATGCTGACTCACACAAAATGATACCTCGAGAAAAGTGCAGCTCTCTTACAGCACAGACACACAACAGCAGAGTGGAGAGAATCAGAAACACGTACTTGTATGTGAGACCATCTCCTATAGCGAAGAGCTGCTGGGCAGTAAGTCCGTCTTCAGGAACATAGCCTGTTCCTCCACTGATCAGGTAATCAGCCATGCTACAGGCACAAACACACACACATGCACACGCACACACACACACATAGAAAACACACACACACACCCAGGTTAGTAATGCTTCACATTCCATTGACTTCTGTGATACTGTACTGTATATCAGTTATCTTCCATCAAAACCTAAACCCAACCCTAACCGTGATTTCAATAAACAAAACATAATTTTTACATAAAGTATTTAAAAAAGGGTGAATTTTAGGGAGAAAAGGACCAGCAAGATGTCCTTGTGTCGTAATTCAATAATAGAAAAGCAATTAAATTAAACAAACAAAAAACAAATAAATAATTAAATACTACAATACAGACTACGCTAAGTCTTAATAATGGTCCCTTTTCATACAAATAGTTGCATAAACATATCAAAATGATGAGAGAATAACACACTGGAGAAACTTTCTCGCTAATCGTTGAGACAGATACAGGTATCAGCACGTGTATTACAGCCATATGTTCGGATGTAGCTCAGTGGGCGTTGTCCTACACTTCATCATTATTACCTATATAACTTTCTCAGTTTGAGCTTCTACTGCTCGGACTAAACGTTCACGTTTTTAACCCATGTTCCCTCCTTCGCCGTGTGAAAACAGACCAAATTGATCAAACAGCTCTTCCTCTTTTTTCTTAACTGCGCTGATTTTCTGTTCGGTGAAGACACGCGGATGTGGCGCCTCTCGTCTTTACTCACATGGTGCAGCACAAACACAGCGGACACAGCCTGCGGGTGGAATGACCGGCACACCGTAGCTCTTCATCTAGCAGAAACAAACACTGGCTGCTCCTTCATCTCCACCTTTCACTGACAATTTCCCCCTTATAGCACCTTTCATCTGCACCATCCAATCACAGCACACACACATCTCTCTTTTTCTCTCTCTCTCAGTTTAACCCCTTTCCTCGCTTTCTGCTCCCTCCCACCCCTCTTGCGCTGCAGGTCGTCATGAAATCCAATGCGTGAGTGAGGGGCGACAGACTCTTAGACAACCAGAGTGGACCCCTATTGGCCATGGTCTACAGTGAAGGACTCCCAGGTTTGCTCCAGAATATATATAAACACATATATGTCGCCTCACAGCACTGACACTGGGGGTCCTTAGAGAAATATTATATAATATTGAGGGCCTAATATTATACTCTTTCATGGGATATAGTTTGCCCCCCCCCCTCAAACTGAAGTGGATGGTGGATGTAGTCCTAGGAACAATAGCCTTATTAATAATAATAATAATAATAACAATAATAATAATAATAAAATATAAAAAGTTTGACTGGCACTGAGTTTGCAGTATTTAGGCAATATGAAAATGTGGGGCAGAAGATCTTTTAAGATCACTTTTAAGATCTAATGTTAAGTTCAAATGAACTATAGGAAGAGGATTCTGAATATTCCCTCTCCTCCAGCTAAAGTTTCGTTCTGTCCTTCTGTAGAAAGAGTAATGGTATGATGCTCTAGATATGGCCGTGGAAGTGAGTGCCTTTAATCTGATGCTTCTAAGCAGTGGCATGCTGTTTTCCCTAGCAGGATTTCTACTCTAAACCACAGATTAAATATATAGCACTTTCTTTTTAATATAATCCTTCATCATTTAGGAAGGCAATGTAAAAGAGGAAAAGGGGATGAGCAGGCGAATGGATCATGCAGCTGCTACTGCGGGATTCCACGGTTCTTTTTAAAAAGAAATAAACGAGGAATAAATGCAGTCAGAATATTGTGTTTTGTTAAACTGCATTCTGGACTTCCACGCTGTTACTACTGGTAGCTGATTCTACTGTTATGCTAAAGAAAATCAGAGTTATTGTAAGCATGCCGAGTTTTCTTCGTCAATTCAGGTGTCTGGGTGTTTGAACTTGTGACTGGGCTGCAGCTCGGCGTCAGTCTGCGCTGACAGGGCTGCACTGCACTGTTAAGAGGATTGTATTCATTTCGGGTCCAGATACAGACTCGCTGGGCTTTTTAGGGATTTGACACCAAAACAACTCCACATACTGGCTACTGAACCTTCTTGATACAGAGCACTGGTGACTTTTAACTGGTGCAACTAACATAATCCCCAAAGACACTGCATGTACTGTACTTAAAGCACACAAAACACACTAAACAGTGGAAAAAAAATCTTGTTTTTTTAAGATTTGATTAAAAATATGAAACAACCTGCTGAAGATCTTTCTTTCTCTTACCCTCTCTTCCATCTGTCACCTACTTCTATCTTTCACTCACACCTGTTACTGACAAGCAGACTGTGTAGACCTCACAGAAATAAAACACAAAGAACAGAAGAAAAAGCCAGAAAGTGAGAAAGCCCATTGAAAAAAAAATTCTACATGAATACATATATTATATTATATTATCAGAACAAATTATAAATAATAAATTAAATAAGTTAATGCAAAGCCTAAATTCAGTAATTGCAAATAACACATTTGAACCAAATCAGCACTTATGTTCAGTGTACTATGAGTTAATTAAAGTGATCAAAACACTGTATCAATGTATAAGCCCAAAGGACATATGAAAAGTATCCATCCTGTTTGTCAGGGTAAAGAGTGCACTCTCACCTCTCTGGCTCATAGCCAGCCTGGATGCGGGTGGCGCTGTATCGCTGGGCAGCGGTCTCATGCCCATGGCCATGCCCATGGGGCGTGTTGTGGCCAAACGGGCCAAGAAAGTGGTGGTCAGGGTCTCTGGGGCTTAGCCGTGGCCTTGCTGGTTCTGTGTCTCCCACAATGCGGCGGTAATCAATCTGGTAGCCATCGTGTTCCCCGTCCGTGTAGCGCTCATATCCATGGCCCTCCATCCGAGAGAAATCCAGCGTGTTCTCCTCCACTGTGGCCCCAATCCAGTTGACCCCCAAGGCCTCAACACACAACAACTGTTGCACTGCTGAGTGCACATTCACTAGGAGGTCAAGCTGGAGCCACACAAACACACATACGATTTTGTTCTTTATAAAAGACACAAACCCTTTTAGTAGGGGGGCACAGTCAGATGCTAATCCAATACACCATCACTGTAGACTAAGTTCTTTGTGACTTCTTCTAAAACTGTATAAGACTGCTTGGTAGGTCTTAGCCTAGTAGACCTGAGCAGTTCTCTCCAGGGAAATCCACTTGCTGCTGTAAAAGTCCACTATCCTCAAATGAAGTTGATGCTTCCCCACTGAAAATGTGCAGTTGCACATGAGGAACCAATAGCAGAGCAGGATGAAAATTAAACACTATTTTTTCTAAACTGCAGGAGCTGTTCCTCTCTCTCTGTCTCTCTCTCTTTCTGTCACTCTCTCTCTCTCTCTCTCTCTCTCTCCAGCTTAGCTCTGTTTCTGACAGAAGCGCGTCACTTTCACAAAGAGGATTGCAGCATTAAGTGTGTGTGTGTGTGTGTGTGTGTGTGTGTGAGAGAGAGTATGTATGTTGGGAGGGGGAACTGTGGGTAATGAAGGATAGGAAGATGAGAGAGAGCACTCAGGTGCAGTTCCCTACCTCATGTTTTCTCCAAGGTAGATGTCGGAGTGTGTGTAAGGAAGGTGCATGCATAAACAATATGTATATTTGCATGTGTATGTGTGTGTGTGTGTGTGTGTGTGTGTGTGTGTGTGTGTGTGTGTGCCCGTTACTCAATGTGTGAGCAGGTCATGGAAACAGGAGACAAACAAAGTCAAATCCCAGAGTGTGTGTTTTGAGGGCCTGTCCCAAGAGATGCTGCCAAATGCAGCAAGAGCATTAGACACACTGAAATGAGTTCACCACATACTTAAACTAATACACACTTTCTTTAAGGAGTAGCAGACACACTGGTGACTATTGTTTTCCCCAAAATTTCAAATATAACCAAGATTTGCTATGACTAATGAGCACGTTATGCAATTATATGCTACACTGCAGCTGAAAAAAAAACAACTAAAAGTAAAATATAAATAGAATAGAAATTCTGTAAAATTCCAGAACTTTTACTGTAATAAAAAAGAAAAAAAGCCACAGTCATTTGGTGAATGTGTTAATCGGCTGAGACTTGATATCGGTATTTCCGCTCTTGACATCATAGAGAGCAGTTTATCCTATAAGACAGTTACCCTGTGACTGGAGTGTGTGTGCGTGTGTGTGGGTCTTTGAGAGTGAGCAGGTGTGTGTGTAGTGACACAGATAATTGTTTTTGTCTCATTGTTTTCCACTCCTCTGACGTTCATTTTGTCTTCCATTCACTAATAAGGATGAATTAAAGGTGTTATATAAATTCCGCTGTTGTTTAACTTTCATGCTGAAAAGTTTTCAACAACAGAGATTAGCCCAATTCCTTGCTGTCTCATGTAGACTAGCCTTAACACAAATCCTGACCACTTTTATACTCTTTTTACATTACAAAATCTTGTTGTCCATTTCCTAATAGGTCCTGACAAAGTGATGTTTTGAATTTTCTTGATTACACCAAGAATGCTCTGGGTTCTATTCCTGGGCAGGATGGCCTAGGCCTAGGTGTTACAGTGTGCATGTCCATGTCCATAAGCGTTTAGCACTTTTGGCAGTAATTGTATTGATGTGATATATTGTTTTAATAAATGAATGATAAACATAAACATACTTTAAGCAAGTAAGTTCAATGGACATATTTGTTCATGAGTTTTATGATATTTCATGCACCGCCCTCATCACAATCATGCACACATGCACACAAACATGCAGAAATAGGACACCATGTTGCTTAGGTTCTAATGAATGGCTTCATCTGCAGGTGACAGAGTGCTTGTGACAGTTGTAGAGGGATTGGGAAGGGAAAGCCTCTTAGCCACTGCCTGCATTGCCTACTGCCATAGAGACACAACAAGGTTACTGCCAAGCTTTGAATCTTAAGTCTGCTATTTCTACACACTCTCAACTGCCACGTATGCCCATGACAGGGGGCACCCATTAATGCAGTAAATGCTACACTAATGCAGGCACTAATCAATATTTTAGAACATTAATTTTCAGTACTTGCTGCTGTCCTACATGCTTAAATGTGTTAAGTGCAAATATTTCTACCCATTAATCACTCCAGTCATGGTTTGTGTTGCGAACCAAAGTAAAAACACTTTGCACATTCTCCATATTCTGCAGATTGTATCTTACAATAGATCTCAGCTCGCAACTGTATCTAATACTATTCAAATACAACATCCTGAGGAGATCTTATCTGAGGAAACCAGGAGTTCCTCTTTTAGACTCATCAAGAACTGTCCCTAGTAGAAATGTATATATTACTGGTTAGTTACAAACATTAAGGTGCAAGTGTTTTTAGAAAATAAGTGATTTAAAATGTTAGCAATAATGTTGAATCTGGTCTAACATCTCCAACTATGTTGTGCTTTTGAGCTGTTTATCATCATCATCTTATTCTTCTACTTCTTCATTGTTATTGTTCTTTTTCTTCTTAGGCAATCCCAAGCACCTATCTCACCCCTGCAGCTGAAATTCAAAAAACTCTTTTAATGTTAAACTACTGTAAATGTATCTTATTCAGACAAAACCTGTTTGGTACAAAGAGGAAATGTGACATGCTACTTTTGTTATTTTTTATTTTTTTGCTGAGCAGTTGAGTTTTGCTATCTGCTGGAGGCCATAATTTTCATCATGTCGTGTTCATTTAGTACTAGGGAGATACCATCGGCCAAAAACAAATTCCATGTGTGGCCAAATAAACTGATTCTGATTTGGATTCTTTATCTTTTTCTTCTTCTTCTACATCATCATTTTCTCTTTCTTGTTTTCACTTATTGAATCCAGACCCTTGTGTATGAGAATGAGGTCTTTGCATTTACTAGCTCCCTCTTGTGGTTCTGATACAATTATCTGCAATTCAAGGTTTGGCTCTTTAGGACTCTGTAGAGCATTGTAATAATAATGAATTGGTTGTAAAAAAAAAAGATGTGTATGTGTATGTAAAACCTGCAGTAAGCATTTTTTTAAAGTAATGTATTTACAATATAGCATTTAAAGCTAATACACTTGAATAAATGCATTACTTAACAAAGTAAAGGCTTTCATTGTCTTCTTTTCAGGCAATCTCTACCTCATCCCTGCAGCTGAATTTCAAGAGAATCTTCTGATGTCAAACTATTGTAAATTTACCTTGTTCACACCAAATCACGTTGGTACAAAGAGGAAATGTAACATGTGTTTTCCAAACATTAAGTAGACATAGATTTAATTATTATTATTAATCTTTTAAATTATTTAATCAAATGAAATTCAATGTCATTGCCCTATATTCCCATCAGTGTTGGAGACACTAAGGAGATCAGATTAGTAATACAAAAAAATAAATAAAAATGGCAGATTTAAAACTAGTCCTCTGACATTATTCAGTAGTTTTAATAAAGTTGCATGTTTTGCTGATGCCCTCTCAGTTTAATTTAATCACATTAATCAAATAAAAGGAAATGCAGTGCTTTTCTCCTCTGGTTATACAGATAAAGCATTAAAGGGTTAAACCATGATGAAAAATTAAATATTAATAAATAATAAAACACAAATGACACCCAGTTGTTACCACAGGCCTGAGCTCATTGAAAGTCAGGCAGACACCAGCACCCTTTTCTGTTGCTCATCTCAGCAGGGTAGTATTCCTCTACTTCATTCAATGGAAAACCACTAAAGTTCAAATTCAACTTCACATAGACTCATTCCTAGGATCCTTCTGGGCTCATCTGATGAAAGAGTACCATAACATGCAATGCCTCGGATAAAACTCAGAAAAACATGGCATAGTTATATACTTTATTTAATAGTATTGTGCAGTTTATTGAAAATTAATAATAGTTTATAGTTACTAGTTACTTTATTCCAATATTAATTACATTAATGTATTGATCATTGTATATAAAATGTTGTTATTAATTAAAGTAACTTTTGCAACAATTCTAAATATTATTTTTTTTAAAAAGAGGAAACATATTTTTGCCAGTTTTGACAGAGATTTTGGTATTACTCATTACTGCCAGAAGTAGTGGAATCATAGTGTTTCATTTGTTTTTACCAACACTGGTAATTATATATATATATATATAATCTCTCTCTCTCTCTCTCTCTATATATATA
>JBBPDA010000021.1:9233134-9246869 GCA_037974385.1 Arnoldichthys spilopterus | reverse complement strand
TACAGACAGAGAGAGAGAGAGAGAGAGAGAGAGAGATGAAGATATACAGAGAGGGAGAGAGAGAGAGAATGATACATTGATACATGGGCTCTAGAACAGCGCCCTTCAGCCACTTGCTTTCACAGTCTCCCTTGCACATTAATACACTGCTTCACTTCAGCCTTCTTAATTCCCTAATTCCAATTTTATTCCTTTTTACACTGTTTGAAAATGCTGCTGCTATGTACAATACATGAATATCCCCAATGCCAGGATAATATATCGATACCAGTTGAAAGTTTTTTTGGGCTACACCTTTCATAGATTATTCGACTGTTCAGAGGTGAGAAAAAACACAGCAGTTCAACAGACTGAAATCAGCTTTTCTGCTAAACGCAACCTCCAAGTTGTTAATTTGTGTAGAAATACAGTACAAAATGAACTGTGACCGCGATGCAATACAGACTTTTAACCCAGACTAGGAAGATAGTTTGCTTCTGGCAGTCTGTTGTGTCTGTGTATTAGTTTTTTTTTGTTGTTCTGAAATGTAAAAAAAGAAAAATAAATTCTACAGTTCATATCTAAACAGCACTCAGCCCCTTTGAGCAAGTTACAACAAAACCCTTTTCTCTGATATCTTGAAAATGGAGACATCAATACTGAAATTTTAAAACTATTGCATTAGTGTTAAATAAACTGCCACGTGAAATAATATAGACTGATATTCAGTTATTTTCAGTTTGCTGCTAAATGAAAACTCTTTGTATTGATATTTTAATGTGCCGATTAATTAGTAAATGAGTGTTGAAAATACCAGGACTGCTGTAGCGATCCTTCCACTCCTTATGCACAGGATGCATAAACTGGAAAATTATATTTGCATAAAAAATATTGTCTTTAAAGAAATCAATCTTTTCTGTATAAATTGAGGTACAATTTATACATAGTTAAGGTAAGAGCATGTTTTTCCTCTGCTATAAAGTTACCATTGTGGACTTTTTTTTTACAATAGTGATGTAATACTCTCTTTCCTGAACAACAGCCACCTTAACTGCACCATCCCACACTGTCCCAGTAAAAGCATGAGATTAAATTCAAACTGAAAAGCTTTCATGGCAATTCAGTTTTGAACATTCAAATAGGTCAATAGTACAGATCAGCTGTGAATGTGTGTGTGTGTATGTGTGTGTGTGTGTATGAATGAGAAGGAGAAAGAGAGAGAGAGAGAGAGAGAGAGAGAGAGAGAGAGAGAGAGAGAGAGAGAGTGAGATGATCAATATTCATTTGTGTGTACGAAGCTGCAGTGACTCTAGATTAAATATCACTACTGGATGAGCTGATCAATGGGGTGCTGCTTCCTGCCCTGCCTATTTATAAACCTTTATCGATTTTGCGTGTTTGCACATTATGTGTGTGTACGTGTGGGTGTGTGCATGTGTGTGTGTGTGTGTGTGTGTGTGTGTGTGATAAGAGCCAGTTGTTATCTGTTGTTGGAGGGTTATCCATGCAATAGAGTGCCGGGCATCGCATGACACATTTTGTTTAAACTGGCATGCTAGCAGAAAAATACTTGTCAAGTTTTGTAGTAGTTGTAGTTATTAAGTATTCTGTAATAATACAAACTGTAATAATACAAACCCCACTTCTAGTTTCCAAAGTTGGATTTTTTTTGTAAAACACAAGCAATTTGTAAATTCTCACAAATCTTTTTATTTAACTGACAACTGAAAAAAAAAACAACAATATTTAATATTTAATAGAATAAGTTACAACATTTTGAAACATTCCACAATAAGCACATGAGCTGGAAACAGGTCAAGGGGTCATGATTTGATATAAAACAAGCTTCAACTAAAGCTTCTTTATTGTTCACGAGAGAACTGTCAATCAGTTAAAAAGAAACACACATTTCTCAACCCAAGGTTATAATGAATTGAGGTCTTTGAGGAATTTCAAACCCTCATAAGGTATCGCATAAGAAGCTGTCATACTAATGTGACAAATCTAACCACCAGGGCTCAGGAATACTACATAATACCACTGTCATTTAACACAGTCAACCACTGCATCAAGAAATGCAACCTAAAAGTTTATTATGCACAAAGGGCCATGTCAAAGTTTATAGACTATTGGCTGAGATACAAAAGCTATATGTGCTGGACTCTACTTCTGAACTTGATAGATGTAGATGATGTAGTAGATGACACTGTTGAATAAAGCATTCAACTTACATAATTACATAAAAGATGTATAGAGTTTCAAATGTGAACATAATATATTATATTAACACTCAGTTTACAATTTTAAGCACAAAATGTGTCTTTTATCCCTGTGAATTTGATAAACACATTTTGTCATGTAAATGCAATGCATCACTTCATTCAGCATGTGTGTGATCTTGTTTCCTGCAGAGCTTTAGAGTATACAGAGTGAAATTGGGGGATGTGTGGAAATAAAGTCACAGTGCTGGTGGGGAGGCTGCTCAGATGAGCCAGTGTGTAGTGGAGAAATTTATTTATAGTATTTAGATCAGTAGAGCAGAGCGGAGCTTTGGAGCCAAAGAAAAATGAGGGTCCTCAACAGACCGTAACACCGGTATAAACCACTGTAATATTGTGAAATACATGCTGCAATTATTTAAGTGCTTGTTGATACAAGACGTTTAAAAGGAGCATAGTTTCAGCTGTGTTTGTTCACACATGTTGGTAAATGAGAAACAAGCGTGACATTTACGATCTAAAATCTAAAACACCAATTAAAAATCAAGTAAGAAGTGGATGGGGATTTGTCTGCATGGTTTGGGGGTTTGGTTGTATGAAGCTTCTTTGTGTTGAAACAGCTCATGCCTGAATGACAGCTGGGCTCAAGGTTTCCTATTTACATTCAGAGAGATTAGAGGTAAAGTCATGAAGAGGAGCCAATTAAAGCCAAAATATTTCACGCATAGTTGACAGGAGAGAACAACCCCACCCCACCCCCCCACCCCACCCACATACACACATACACAAACACACACACACAAATGTACAGCACTCACAAGGTCTCTGAATTTACATGAGCATCACTGACAGCCCATAATCAACACTGCCAGAGAAAGTGCAAAGAGAATATGCTGCCTGTGTGGGTGGTGGGATTACTCACTTATTTCTTGGAATTTTTTACTTTTTGTCATATAATTATGAAGATGCACATACTGCATGCTTTATTTTACCATATAATGTGCATACTTTAGAACATACATAACATACTTTAGAATTATGTACTAAAGATGCACATAGATGCACTGATGTGCGCTTTGTAAGCCGAGACTGATATTTGATATTTGCCATGTACTTATCTGCTGATGTCAATACAATACAGATCCAAATTCAAAAAATACATTTTGAAGAATGCAGAAATTGGGACTGCAACTACCCTCTTTAACTTGCATGTAACTTACATTTATTTCTACAAGCTTAAAATCAGGTAGAATGAAAAGTTTATTTTACCATGGTATTCCAGCAATACCTAAACATTCTGCTCTTCCAGCATCTGCCAATAATCCAAATACAGCCAATCAGCCGAGGCATGTTTTTGCTTATTGCTGGAAGTACAAGACTAATGCTTTTGCAATTCACTATTACAATTTTTGTGTTTGAGTGTAAATTTTCACAGGTGACAACAAGCAATGGTGAGCTCACATAGGTGATTACCAGTTGGCTTTTATTGATTCTAGTTCATAGGTTTCAGGTCTGGGTCCAGTGAGAGATAGAAAGAGAAAGCATGTATGTAATATACTTCATGAAATATTCTTGATGAAAACTGAAGAGCCCTCATGACACTTTGCAAGCTTTTAATTAAAAAAAAGAGTTAACGCGATTGATTTTCTCTTTAGTATTTAAAGTTATTCTATTCAGCTTGGCTGGACTACAGACAGTTCCTTACGCATGGTATGAACACTGAGTAGTGCATGTGGAATTGGGTGTTATTTTGGTGACGTTCACTTAAGGCCTCTTGATCTACACTATGTGAATTGTGAAAAGTGGTGCATCTCTCTCTCTTTCTCTCTCTCTCTCACACACACACACACACACACACACACACATAGATCAACCATAACATTAAAACCACCTACTTTATATTAAGTAGGATGCTGCTCAAACAGCTCTGACTGTGGGGCGCTGTGTGTTCGGACCCTTTTGTGTTAAAGTTAGCATCTCCATATTCAAGAAGCATTTGAAGACTCAACTGTTCCGCACCCACCTCAGCATCTAAGCCTATCGGTCATGTATAAACTACTGCTTCCTGATAACTGCCTAGAGAATGCTTCCCATATAGTATATATTTTTTTTCTATACCTGTCACCATTACTGGTGGCTAAGTGTGAGTTACAGACACCATGACCCCTAGTTCCTGTAAACCATCACTGCAAAGAAATCTGAGTACATCTACAATGCACCACTTCTATCACACTTGATTCATGCAGGGTTAGCAGTAGTAGGAGGTATCAGGGGCATGACGGTAGCGCTAGTGTGTACATGCTTGGACCCATCTGCCTCCCACACATGGCAGATGTCTCAGACAGAAAGAACACACACACGCAAACACCTTCTGTTTGTTTTTTAAAGTAAAAGTGAGGAACTGAGGCTTACATTTGAGCACTTATAGATTCTTAATAAATGCATGTACCATGTGTTCTAACATTTAGTACATTTGAAGGTGTAATGATTGGTGGTTCTTGGAAGTAGGTGCAAGCAGCTTGGCTTTTTAGGGTTTTATTATAAAACTACAAAATACAAAATACCAATATAACAAACAAACATGAAACTTACTGAAAAAATTAACAGGACATAGAAGATGCCGACCGCAGCCATGGAAACCATTCAAGAAACAAAGACCAGATGCAAGACTACCAAACACCAGGGCTTATAAGTGAGACAAGACAAGATACACCTGGGCAAGGAAGGAGTCAAGAAATGAGGGCCAGGTGAACAGGGAGGAGCTAAGGCGGGTCTAGGGCAGGGCTAAGACCACAACAACAGACAGGAGCACATGGCAGCAGAACACATGGCAATATAAACACAGACTAGAGCAATGGAACACAATAACAAAATCCAAAAATACTAAACAAGAACATGTGTATGTGTGAGTGTGTTTTCTGTACTGATGTAATGAGGATTTGTGGTCATACCACTGATTTGCATGCATGGATCAAGCACTTCATAACTGTCCACTGACAAAAGGTTCAGCTTGTGTTCCCCATCACACAATGAAACCATCAATTATTCCCTACTCAAATATTTGAGTAGTGCTCTTGGATCTATAAGTACAGTACTCCTAGTACTCAACACTATTGCCCACCTTGAGTGTTTAGTAAGTCAAAGCAAATATAGAATTAATATAGAATTTAAAAATAATAATAATACATTAAAATAAAGGAATTTGATTCGGTCTGTTTATGTGTTGCCCTGCGATGGGTTGGCCTCCTGTCCTGGGTGTACCCAGCTCCAGGCCTTAAGTTAGTTCGGATTGGCTCCCGCAACCCGGAAACAGAAGAAGGGGTTTAGGAAATGAATGGATGGATGTAGTGTGATTTCCAGCCAGTCAGAGTTCTTTCTGTATGGAGTTTCCACATCTTTCCAATTTCTGCATTTGCGCTGGTTTCCTCCCACAGTCCAAAAGGCATGTACGTCAGGTGACTGGTGACGCAAAATTGCCCCTAAGGTGACTGTGTAACTATGCACTTAACTAGCTGCCCTGTGATGAAGTCCTTTCCAGGTTGTTTTTCTGGATATCTCTCTGCGGGTGCAGGGATTGACTCCAGCATTCACTGTAACCCGAGTTAAGAAAAGCAGCTCCGAAAATGAAGAAAGAACCTTTGGCAAAAATGACAGATGTCAATGCCAAATGATTTGTAGCTGTCTGTGAGCTTCTTGCACCTGTCTGCTAGTAGTTTTTCCCATGCTCTCGAATGTTTGTAGGGTTTCTTTTCCCAATAGCAGATTTCATTTTTCTTTCAGTTTTATTTATTTTAAAAAGTTTTCAGCTTAATTGAAATCAGAACCCATTGCCAACCAGTTTGAAACACTCCAAATATTTATTTGTGTACTTTTGGATGTGTGCTTTAAAGTTTTGTCCTGCTGTAGAACTTTTTTACACTTGAGAGCAGTAGTGTAGGTTTCAAGTCAAAATTCTTGGGGGCAAATATATGTAGTCGTTTAAATATAGACACAAGTGTATGTGAGCCAGAGTTTAGACTATACAATTTTAAGAAAAAGGAGATGTGAAGTGAAAACTACATTTTGTGATAATTGTATGATGTGTTAATCTGTGACTGTTAATCACAGTCACAGATTAACATATTCACCATATTCTCCATAGCAACACTCTTACATTTTCCCTTATATGCCCCCATCATTCATAAAAAAGGGAAGAAATGCCTTCTTATCTTTTTTACTGTTGGAAATGGCACAGAGAGTCAATCAAGACAATGGCTAAGATTGAACTGAACTGCAGGCTGTGTTATTACAGAGCTTTCAGATGAGATGCTGACAGTCAAGGGGAACTTGCATGTGGCATGTTATGCATGTTACCTCTAGAGGGCGCTGGAGGATAGGCTAAGCAGAGAGAAGATGCAGAGGAGCTTGTCACTGTGAATAGCTGTAGTAAAGGGATATCCTCAGTTTGTTGGATGTTGTCCAGTGGAGAGGCCATTGTAGTACTGAGTCTGTGTAGTGATGTTATGATGGATGAGTCTCAGTTTCAACACTTGAACAATAAGGAAAAGGCAGAGGTTAATGTTTGAAGAATTTATGAAATTTGGATTAAAGAACCAAATCATTATATATGAGAAATAACTGGAACTGGATTCTTAACATGAAATGCCCAAATTTCAAGATTTGATTAAACTATGAAAAGCAGAAGTTCCGAAAGGAAAACATCAGATTGTAACATATCTTTTTTTGTTTGTTTGTTTGTTTGTTTGTTTTTGTAAAGCGATCTGAAAGGCGCTATAAAAATGTAATGTTTTTGTTGTTGTTGTATAAAAGCATATAGAGTCAGACCACAGAGTAAAATGAGAGTAGTGAGTGTAGTAGAGCAGTTCCTTGCTTGTCTACAACTGGATATATAGTCAGCATTGCTGAGACAGTACATACAGCTGGGATGGAGGACTTTAACAGTGTTTTTGCTCAATCATGGAGGGATTGGTGAGAGGGGGAGTGGGGGAGTGAAAACAGCACAATGAAAGCCCCTGTCAGTGCTGGTCTCGTGGAAACATCCAAACTACATTGTTTTTTTCATATGAGAAGAAACAAGAACTTGTCTTTAAAGTGATATGACTGTGGATTGTGACCCGAAATGGAAGACGCAGTTTAGAAAATGGTTGGATGGATGGATATATGGACTGGGATGTATGTATAGAATAGTATAAATTTTTTACATATTACATCAAATAAAATCAGGAAATGGTCACGCAGTTACCTTTGAACAATAAACATGAAGCATAGTTATAACTCTGAAGTTATACGGGTAAATCAGAGAAGTTCTTTGATTTGAATAAAACTGTTAAACTGCTTGTTACTACATGAACATTTGTTTTAGGTAAAAAGCCAAAATGTTTTTAACAGCATAGGCAGTGAGGCTGTTTTTCCCAAATCATCACTGCTGGCCTTGCCCAGAGGTACATAGCTCTGTATGTGTATGGCTCTGTATGTGTGTGTAGTCCCTCATCATGACAGTAATGACTGTATGATAGAACCAACTGTGCCAGCTGCTTGTATGATATCGTCCAGCTGTACAAATTTAAATTAGGGTCCTCATATGTAAAAGACAGAGTGTGTGTATGTTCATACTAATTATAACAAGCTTATGCAGGACATGCAGCTCTATGCAGACACTGAATGCACTATTTGTGTGTTGCAGCTGTTACTTCCTGCCCTATGCAGTACACTATATAGGGAATAGGCAGCGAATTGAGATTCAGTCTTTGTCTGCCTGTTAAATCATTGCGCCCAGATCTAGTCAGTATGTGCAATGTTGAACTAGGCTAGATACACTCTCCGTGTACACACATTAGAGATGTTCTTGAATGCATGCGTGCATGTGTGTGTGTGTTTGTCCATTTGATTAAAAACAATCTATCCCGAAAGCAGCCTTGCTAAAGATCAAAGATCAGAGGTCACTGGGTCAAATAGATAGTTTTTTCTTTGTGGATTTTAAAGGTCATTCCTTCGCTGCACCTGCCCTGAGGGATAAGAACCAAACCTAACATCAAACATGAAAACCATACACATTATACACTCAATATACTCTCAATGCTGTGTTTTACAATGTCCATGAGGGATGAGAAGGTCAAAGAATAAGAGAAGCATATTTGCACACACAAGCCTCCAGGGTATGCATGCAAAATGCATTCACATTGTTATAAGTCCAAAAGCATGCCAGACCCATTCGAAGGAGCATGCACCTCAAAGACCATTTTTCATTTCTCATTACACATATTCATTCATCCATCCATTCATTCATTCATTCTTTCATTTATTCATGGCTCTTTGTGCTCCTGCTGTCTTCAGCTTGCCAGGGGCCTCTGCTGAGTGTGTGCATTAGTGGCAGCAACATTTTATGACATATGGCAGTCTGATTTACAATGAAATGATGGGTGCTGAGAAGGAAAGTGCTTTCTGTTGATGGTAGCAAATCTCCTCTCCAAATGGTCTGAAATGGCTCTGTAAAAATGATATGTTGGGAATGTGCTTCAGATGCTGCTTCTCACTGAGAGGTTCTGTCTGATGTGGTTTGACCATAAACTGTCTTTTTGTTTTTGCTTTCCCTGTTTTATTTTCCTACTGAATGATTTGCATCCAACCAGGTAGAAGAGTAATTTATAAATTTATCATATAATAAAAATATTCTTATAATATGTTGATATACTTGTGTGAAGAAAAACCATAAAATGGGTAAAACAAGAAAATTGCTACTAAATACATAAATATCATAAAATATGCACAAATATGATTATATGCAATATAGAATATGAGGGACTAAAGTTATTAACAGAGTGTGCAAGAGAAATACAAACTCAACAGCAGCAAGGTATAAGAAGCGACATTTTAAATGTATGAGCCTGTAAGTTTAAAATCCTATTGTAAATGTTTAGGCCCATACGTTTTTCTAGCCAATCACTTGATATAGAATTAGAAAGCGAACATGACACAGCCAGCACTAACAGTGTGATGGCCTGGAATCTGCTACTTTATTCTCCATCAACAAACACTGACGTATATTAGGCATATGGCTAGGTCCTTGTAATTGGATGGTGTGTTACTGAGTGAGTGTTTGGCGAAGTGGAATGTATTTCTGTGGCTCTGTAGACGACAGACAGACCTCAGCATCCTCCATCCTTTCCCTGCATCCCCCTACTGTCCGCCCCAGCCAAAAATAGAGGGGCCAGAAAAGACAAGAAACACAGATGCTGCCATCACCACTCGCCGTCTGGAGATCCAGGCAGGGGTTGTCCCTGACTACGGTTGCTAGGAGACAGCACAGCAAGTGACTTCATGCAACCATGTTTGGAGGGTCTCCACGGTGAAAAAGAGAGCGGGAGAGACAGGAAAGAGAGACGGGAGAGTTGTTACTGTGTAGAAATATACTTATGTCTTCCAATAATGTGGTAGACAGACTGAGAGCATGAGTGATGGAGTTGGTTTAGAAACTCTTGCAAATTCTGCATTTTTAGTCTATTCACAAATACAATAAGGGCCAGTTTACTAAATATGGATTACAGTAAAAAAAAAAAAAGAGTACAATAGCTTCTTCAGGGCTGTATTATCAGTCAGGGTGTATCAGCAGTCCTTCTCTGTCTTAATGTGCTTTCTGTCTGTTTTTAAGTTTGATGTTATGTGTTTTGTAACTTTGTAATGGTGGGCTTTCTTGGCCAGGTGTCTCTGGAAAATGAAATTGTAATCTCAAGGGACTTTCTGATTAACCCTCTTTGTACTGCCCCCTGGTAGATACCTCCAGAGCACACACCAACCAAATTTGAAGATTCTATGTGTTTTTGTTCTTTAATAATCTGTAAAATATTGTTTTTACATAAACAAGGTGGCACTATTGCAGGCACATCACAACCGGAACAATAAAATCGTTATGAACATCACCCCGTACAGAGACCGGTCAAACAACATGACAGACAAGTCAAATTCCAACACAGAAACAGCAACAAACACTTATTATCCACATAAAACAGCAATAAAACCATAAATCAGCGTGCTCACTCAACCAAAACAAGTTGAAGTTGATGTGTCATAAACCGCAACAGAATTCAACAGCTCACCTGCAAAAAACTTAGAATAAAGTTTTAAACCTGGGCCCATCCACTTGCTAAGATGCTCCTGTGTATGAAACTACAAATGTCTCCATCTTGCAGCGTGGAATATTATCCCAAAGACTTACATTTCCAGCGACCCTACGGGGTTTTACGCTCAGCCCCTTTCATGGACACACCATGTTTGGGATGAACTGTGTCAGTGTCTGTTTGACCAGTGTGATTGACATCTGTAACAACGCATAGGCAAGATCCTTAGGTTTCCAAAGAGATATGGCTTGATGTGATTGGCTATGCTTGTCAGGGTAGGGGTGGCATGAATGTCCGAAGCAACCTCGGTGGTCGAGTACCCCTAAGTAGTGCGTAGTGTGGAAGTGTAAATGACCAGATCCACCCTAATGCAGAAAATGGTTAAATGAAGGCCAAACAAACAAACTAATTAATTAATTAATTAATCTCCTGCTATTACTAGTGTTAGTATAAGCAGTTAATGAGGGCCCTCGTGCTGTGCACATTAAAATGTATTTAATATTGTTCAAAGAAAAAAAATATTTATTACTTTTCAGTTATTGCATGTAAAACAATATGATTCACTGGGTGAAAACTGGTGGGGGACAGGGGGTATAGGATCCTCAAAGGACCCTGAATATAATATATAATGTCCTATGCAGTGGAATACTATGTAATACTGATATATTCATTTATAATACTTTCAGCTCCCTGTAATAATACTATAGTACTGTGTAAGGTTTTCATTGTTAAAACACCACTCCCCTTGCATACTGTTCCACTGCACATGTATATGTATCAGCTCTAAAATGCACCCAGTAGTGAAATGTTATGAGAGAGCAGCTAAAAGTGTTTCCCCCCTCTTGCTGTCTCTCTGAGTATGTGGAGCTGGCTGAA
The DNA here is from genome assembly GCA_037974385.1 of Arnoldichthys spilopterus. Taxonomy (NCBI): domain Eukaryota; kingdom Metazoa; phylum Chordata; class Actinopteri; order Characiformes; family Lepidarchidae; genus Arnoldichthys; species Arnoldichthys spilopterus. The sequence continues at coordinate 9,235,681 of JBBPDA010000021.1, read as the reverse complement.
AGGAAGAGAGCTGCATATGCTCATGGGCAGCGGGGCCCTGTGTGACTGACAGAGCGAAATGTGGCTGTGTTCTGCAGGGATCGCTGGATAATGAACTTTAGATTGAATAGTCGGCATGTTTCGACTCCCTTGGCTGATCATGCGTGCCTCTGAGCAAGTGTGCAAGTTTGTGTGTGTGTGTGTGTGTGTGTGTGTGGTTATTTTTGTGTGTGTACTAGAAAGGGAGGCAGAGAGAGAGAGACAGAGAGAGAGAGAGAGAGAGAGAGAGAGAGAGAGAGAGATGTGTTCACACTTTTTATGGCTCCAGGCAAAAAAACACATCACCAACCAATCCAGTACATTCTCATCAAATCAATAACCCCCCCCCACACACACACACACACTCACACACACACTCACTCGTCATTTAAGCCCATAGAGCTCGTTAACTAGTGTTCAGAGAATAACAGGTCCCTGTTCATGTGCTGCTCATTGATCCTCATTTGATCATCACTATTGATTCATTCCTCCTGTCGAGCAGCAGCTTTTAAAATCAAGTGCTCTGATCTCCTAATTTCATTGGTTATAGGAGACGTTCAGTCTAATCCACAGGCCAAAACACGATTGGATAAGTTTTGATATGGCCTCTGCTGTGGTTACCATGGTAACTAAGATGGATCTCTCTCTCGCTCTCTCTCAGTTTAAGATCTATGTAAAGGGCTCTTGTCAAATGTGTTAGTTGTCCACTCATGCAGAAACTGATGACTACATCAGCAATAATTACATAACCAGTAACACACAAACACATACATACACACACACAAACATGCAGACACAGACAAACCACCTCTCATTCTTTCACTGTCCCTGTAGATGAAACAGGGACCTTCCCTTGCACCTATAGAGAGTAAAAAAAGAAATGTCATTTTCGGGTGAGATTTGTGCTGCTCCTGCAGACACTTCCATTGTTCTGTTTAGGTTTGGTGCATTAATGGTAACTAATTAATGATTACTGGTATTAGTGTGGAGCAGTTCTGCAGCTGAAGCTTGCACATTCTCTGTAGTTGCCAGTCGGGCAGGGCTAATAGCGTGTGTTCTTTAGGTTCTAATTAAAGCCTTTCATTGCTCTACTTACAGCAAATTACACTCCTTTGGGTTAAACAAGCTGGGCATCGCAGGAAACACTTTCAGGCATTCAGCCCTCCAGCATCATGCCCACCAATCAGTACGTTTCAAATATTGCATCCCAGCAAGCCAGGCTTTACTGCAGTGCATCACAGTGATGCAGGTCTGGAGTGAACACGAGAATGCAATTTCTATTACATTTTACATGTTATATGGGCTTTACCTTTACTGTTGCCGACTGTGGCTGGCGTACATGTGCTTTGAGTGTGTGTGTGTGTGTGTGTGCGCATGTGTGTGTGTGTGTGTGTGTGTGTGTGTGTGTGTGTGTGTGTGTGCATCTACAGGAGGGATTGTATGTGCTCCATCTTATTTTTATGAGAGGACATGTTTCTGTGACAGTTTAACACTTGCTGTCAGCACTTACACATTACGAGGATGGATTAGTCTGCTACAAAGCAGGCATTCGCACACACTCAAACACACACAAATACACACACACAGTTTTTCTGTATGTGTTGTGTTGGATTGATGTAGGACAACAGACTTCATTCTTTATCCGAAATTAATCTGATTAGAGAGAGAGAGAGAGAGAGAGAGAGAGAGAGATATGGAGGAACAAAAGCAGAGAGAGGAGGAACTGGAGGAAGGAAAGGACAAAGATGGAAAGATTGGAGGAAGAGAGACAATAAGATAAAGAGAGGGAGGGAGGGACGGAGGAAGAGTGGGAGAAAGAGAGAAAGAGAGGGAGAGAGAGAGACACAGACGAGAGAAAGATAGAGAGAGAAAGAGGGAGGGAGGAAGAAAGGATACATTTCAATACACATCGTACTAGTATAACTGTATGTGACAAACATCTTGAATCATTCTTGAGGAAAGAGAAAGAGGGGGGGGGAGAGACAGAGAGAAAGAGAGAGAGAGAGAGACAGAGAGAAAGAGAGAGAGATAGAGAGAGAGTATATAATTGGCTGAATTTTTGCCGTATAGTAAGTTGAGTGGTATGAAGCTTTAATGAGTGCAGTAGTTCACTAAAGAGTGAAGTCTTTCTAGAGCTGGAGTTGAGAAGTGGGTCAGCTTGGAGAAAAGAGCACCACTGTACACACACTGTAAGACTAACACACGACACACACCACAAACAACCTGCATAGTATACAAACACTCTACAGGTCAGATATCTGTGGCCTGTTTAACAGGGTGTTTATTGGCAGTGTCACAGTAAATCGCCCATGATCACCACTGACACCATCAGCACAGCTGGACATTCACAAAGGTGCTGCCGTCCAGTTTCCACAGAGGAAGTGCATGCTCAAAGCAGTTGCTGTTGCTATGGTGACTGACACACCAAGAAAAAAGAAAAATAGTGTGTGTCTGTGTGTTTGTGTGTATGTGTGTGTGTGTGTGTGTGTGTGTGTGTGTGTGTGTGTGTGTGTGTGTGTGTGTGTGTGT
>JBBPDA010000021.1:9204026-9221147 GCA_037974385.1 Arnoldichthys spilopterus | reverse complement strand
AGAGAGAGAGAGAGAGAGAGAGAGAGAGAGAGAGAGAGAGAGCGAGAGAGAGAGAGAGAGAGAGAGAGAGCATCTTTGTTCTTGCACCCTGATCTCTTGACCTGAGCCGTATTTAAAGGAGCACTGACTCTAATGCTATTACCCTTTTTGTCAGAGCCTTTAGTGCTTATTGTAAAAGTAGTGACTGTGGAACTGTGAGAATGAAAAGTATTTGGGATGAAAATCTGGGTGGCCTCTACTTGCCCCTAAACCACCTTTTTGTCAAAAAGGACCAAGAAATGAGTGCACAGGTCAAAAAGGAACAAGAAGGAATGAAGAAGGTTGTGGGTTTCAAAAACTTAACCACAGACAACCATGGAGAGCTGGGAGTACATATAAGCTGTTTCATTGTAGGTGACTCATTTCTAGATTTATTCCTTGTTTTGCACTTTATTTAGTAAACGATAATTCTGTATGTAAATAATACATGCATGCATAAGTTGTCTTTATTAATTTTCAATAATTCCTTATTAGAGTAAACCCATTTAACTATAGAGACTTAACATGTCTAGTTCAGTAATAAACAACCCAAAATGAGAAATATTGACTATATATTATTATAAATAATGGCACCTACCATTTTATATGTAATGTATATTATGTAAGCAGTTTAGAAATGGCATTATGTTTAATAACATGATATTATATATAGTATTGTGATATAATATTGTCTGTCTAGAGTAAAATATTGCAATATTGATGTGAGTACAGATTGCCCATGCCTGACTCCATTGAATCGAGAGAAGGAAGGAAACTTCACTTTAACTAATCCACTTTAACTATAGAGGGAAGGAAATAGCACTTTAACTAATCAAGGCCTTTGTCACTAAATGGACAAGAGAAGAATGTTCAATCAGCCCCCTTTTCTTACACTTTTTGTTTATCTCCATTCTGTCTCACACCTGTTGCCTTTGTCTCCATCTGTGTTGATAGTTTGAGCTGTGGTGGCACTGATAAAAACACTGTGGCAGTGTTGACAAAATGTTTTGAGTTCTTCTTGATGTTTACCCCTTTTATACAGATATGATAACTTCTGCTTATGGTGATGAAGCTGCTTGGACCAGAATTAGAGAATATGACTTCACGTGTACAGTGACACCCTGATAAAAACATTATTTTATTGTTTCCTCTCCATAGCCTATAATTTACACACTGACCACACCATCCCTATCTCACTATCCCTCCTCCTAAATCCCACACTGAGTGCTGATTTAAACTCTTGTGTTTTACACACAGCAGCAAAGAGTGACTTCAGTGCAGTGGATTAGCTGAACACTGTCAGTTACAGTTAAGGGCAGTTAAAGAGGCTTTGGGTCAGGAGACTAAGATGAGTTGTCACTAGGTCAACCTGGCTTTACTTTCTCTGGCTTTCATGTTCTTTCATTTGAGTGTGTTTTTGTATTTCATTGTGTAAGAAAAGAAAAATTTCTGAGCTGCACATTTTGACTTGCATGGTTAAAAAAAGACAACAGAACATGGAAAAATACCAACCTTCTGAAGTGGGTGCAGCTTCATTTGGCCATCCAAAGTGACCACGTAGGAGCTGGAGTTACAGGCAACGAGCCAGTCCCAACTCCTGGAGCAGACTGTGTGTGATGGTGACGTTGTTTAGAGATGGGCTCTAGTTCTTCCTGTCAGGATGTTCATGTTTAAGGTAAGAGGATGTTTAGAGGAAGTTTCAGAGTCACACTAAGAACAGAAGTGGAGATGTGTGATCACCAAAGGAATGTGGTTAGAATGGTCTTCTCACTGTAAAATGTCCTGGAAGTGGTGTTAAGCTTTTCACCTTTTCACACATGCAAATACACGCATATGTATGTAAGTACTTCCCATCAAAAGTTTGGAGGCACTTTACCACCTATTGAAGTTTCTCACTTTCAATTTCACTGTAACTTTCCAGTTGACAAGCTGCAAAACGCGAAGCTTTTTGTCTACTAACACACTGGGTATATTCTTCAGCAGTCAGCTGTTCACACTCAGTATGAAGAACATGTTTGCATCAATAATGAATTGACTGCTTCTTTTTCCAAACTCTTGTTAAAAGCACACGTTGTGCTATAGGTGATTTAGAAGTGTTGGTTATTATTGACATCATTGATAATGTGTGAAGCTAGACATAATTCCCAAGATAGTGCTTCTGTCAGTCTTTTAGCTTTGCAATTTTGGAAAGAAAAATGGCAAGACCTAAAATCAGATTAATGTGCTCTGTAAATGCAAACTAAAAAAGCTTATTTATTTTAAAAAAATACTAATCTAAAAGCGAGGCATCCACTGTTGGGACAAAACCAAATATTATTTTTTGTTGATTTTTCTATATGTTGAGAGTTCCACATGATTCATACATTGTTTGAACATTGGTATATAATGAATGGACCTATAGATATGGTCTAAAAATGCTTAAAAATAATTTTTACATAAATTTCAATTATATGTTTTTCCCTCTTCTATAAAGTTGCAATTTTGCTGCTACAAGTTTTTGCTCTGACAGCAATGTTATGTTTGTAAAATCTTATTCCAACCAAAGAAATTTGATTTGATTATTTTTTTCAGTGACTATTTTGTGAAGAATGTTATTAATAATTGATGGCCCAACATGGAGAGCAGCTCTATAAGATATAATATGATGTATATGTTGACATTCTTTTGGAAATGCTGTTGATGCAGTTTTAGCTGTCTGCTATGGGTGGAATTTATAGACTTAATAGAGAGTGGCATCAGTGAGGTCAGAAGTCATTATCAAGCAGACTGGCTCAAGGGGTTAGCAAGAGATCAGTGTGACATCTGTGCATGTGCACACGTCAGTTTGACAGAGCTCCCTAGGATTGTAGTGGTCAGTCACGAGCTTTCTGTCAATTATGTTATCTCAACAGTCATCTGTAAATGACTTGCATTGTATGGCAGTGTTCAGTTCAGGCTTAAGTTTTGAAGAGTTTTCTAAACAACTAATGTTTGCATTTGTACAAAATTGTACACAGAAACAGTGATGCATAGAATGTACTGGATTGAAATGTGAAGATCTATTCAATATGAATGAAATACACAAACACAAATTATTTCTGTGTGCATATATATAGAAATGACGCATATTTGAATCATGTCAATTGTGTGCATCATTTTTTTTTCAGTGTGGCTGATACAAGCATACAAAGACTAATATGAAGAATAATAAGTTATTTAATAGCCATTTATCAACGAGTGCTGTAGTAATAGTTTTGTCTAATCAAATAAATTAATGACACCCAGTACCACCACCACCCCCACCCCCAAAAAAACACACACACCTGGCTTTATCTCCATCTGTACAGGGGACGCAACTATAGAGTAATCCTTATGCTAACACCTTTAATGGAACTCATTATGGGATTGCCCTAAAGGGCATTCAGCCAGGTAGGAGTTAAAAGTGTGTGTGTGTGTGTGTGTGTGTGTGTGTGTGTGTGTGCATGTATGTGTACACACCTGTTTGTGGGTGTATGAAACCTAACATATGGGTTGATGTACGTAGCTGGGAAACTGACTGGGCTGTAAAACGATTACACAGATTGTGCACTAGCATTATGCTCTACAGGAGTTCAAGTCAGCTTTCAGCTTGACACTAGTGAATACCTTTGTACTAGATTGTGTCAAAACAAACCTTATATTTTTAGAAAAGAAGGAAGGAAAACTGCTAAAGTTTTATGATTTGTTAGTATTGCATAGGATTTCTGCTGCTTTACAATTGTATAATTGTAGGTGTAGAGGCTTCCTTACTTTGTAAAAAAGTACTAAATATATAAAAAACCCACAACATTCACAAATATATTCATTTTTTGTTTATTTAACAGAATGTGTGTGTGTGTGTGTGGAATCAGAAACTGCAGAATATTAATGCCTCCCGGAGAGAGGTTCTGAATTTTTAACGACTCAGTGGAAAACAGTTAGGACAGTGTGTTTTCTACATGATGCATAGTGACGATTTGGGAGTATTAAATATGAATGCATACACAGTTCATATTTGTTCAGTGAATTATTATGTGGTTACTAAAGGAACCAGATCAGCTTTATATCGAGTTTTCTGCATGTAAACACACACAAGCAGGTGTGGTTGCAGATGCGCTCACAGGATGAGGCCTGTGTGTTTGACTTTATGGTCATTCCTCAGCTCTGAGATACTCTAATGAGTGCCAGCAGATGGAGAATGGCTGGCGTCACACCATTACTCAACTGGAGGCATGTCCCTTTCTCTCTCTCTCTCTCTCTCTCTCTCTCTCTCTCTCTCTCTCTCTCTCTCTCTCTCTCTCTCTCTCTCTCTCTCTCTCAACCTCTTCCTCTATCTTGCTGTTAATATTAGCAGTTTCTAGCACACATGATTGTTTTGTTCAGTCTTTACAACCTAAGCTTAAAATATCTTTGGGTTATATTAGATCTATCTGATTACACACAAACTGAGCTTTTCAATAGTAACAGTAATTAATGCAGCTTTTTAGTGTTTAAGAAAGAAAAATATGCAAATGCATAAAAAAACTAATACACAAAACACCTGAACAATCAACCATTTTTTGTAGCAGTGGCAGTTCACTTTTGCTGGTGATATGCATTGCTACCTAGCTGTACAGAGCTACATCACACTCTTGACGTTCTTTGATTAGATCTGGTGGACAGTGAATTTTATCCTCTAAATGGCTACCTTGTGCTGACCAAAATGTTTAAAAAGGCCAATGAACTGTAATCTAATAAGCAGGCAACACATCTGGTATTAGAAAGCTTGGTTTCTGTAACACAGAATTTCAAGTTTGGTGACAGCTGAAGTGGTTGTAAAGTTACTTAAGCTTAAGCACAAAATGTTGGTGGTGACATGTTTAAAGAGTTAATCATGTCACATCCAATCACCTAAAGAAGTTTAGAAATAGTTTTTAAGGAATTTTCCTCATTTTCCATGTAGACCAACTGCAGTCTATCAGCCAAGATGGACCAAAGTTTGCTTCTTTAACTGATGAGAAGTAGCTGCCCAAATCATTTACTTTAATACATCCCTAAAACTTCTCTGCACCTGCTCGGAACTCATCCAGCTCTTAGTTAAGGTGGGAGGCGTGTATGAGGCTACAGTACAACTTATTGTGAACTATAAAAATGAAAACTTCACTTTACTGCTGAATGGGCAGCCACTTCAAACAGCACTGTCAGTCGCCTGAAATGGCTTCCTGCTTTTATAGCCCACAGCATGTCATGCTGTGTCCTAAACCACATCCAGAAGCCTGCACCACCTTAATGAAAAGCTGGATGTGGTTTGGAGATGTTATAATAGTGAATTTTTATGAAAATTGTTTGGGTGACTGTTAACTTAGTGTGTTAGTCATCCTTGTAGCTCAACTTAAGAAGCAACATTTGGACCCCAAACATGTCTCCTTGCAAAATTGACCTCTTTCCACACACATTAATCCATTGCAATATCACTCTTATCTGTAATAAAGCTTTCTGACCAGTCTAAAACACAGCCGAGCCCTCAGTAAGGAGCCCCCAAGCACACCAGAGCCCTCAATAAGGAGCCCCACCTCAGCCAGAAAGATGAAAACAGCTCTGCTTAATCTCCTGCATACCGGACAGGTCAATAACAAAAACAGCACCCCCTCACCCCTCCTCTGGCCTTACGCTCTTACATAACAGCAGAGGGGCGACACGTTGCTTTGTTTTGTGGCAGGACTGTTTCAGAGACACTCCGTGCCGAAACAGCTCACACAAAGCTGCATTGATGAGCGGGTCTGTGTGAACGGGATGGACATTAGACCACAGACACACTAACAGCTGATGTGAAGCCTCGCGGCCCCAAACACACAAAGGGCTCCACTGTGACTGCACTGGCCCCAGGAAGACACATACACACTCATAATCAGACAGGCATCCCCAGTAATGAAGTTATGTGTGGATGTGCAGGGACCACTCTGTTCTTCCTGTCTCTATAACACCCTGTATACAATGTGTTTGTGTGTGTGCGTAAAAAAGGGAAAGCATGGGTGTAGCCAAAGTTGGTAAGGTGAGTGAGGTGGGGTGTGTATTCTTTTATAAGTGAACGCTGTGTGGACACTGATGAGCATGGAAGCAGACTTGAAAATAACTGAAGCGGAAACACACACACACATACACACACAGGGCTGGTCAGCCTCTGAAGCAATTACCATCTCACATGCACTGAAGTACTGAGACACAGTGACAAAGGGGCTCTTTCTGTCAGTGTCTGGAGAAGAGGATGTTCAGTTTCTGCATGCAGAGAAGCTTCGCACAGCTCTTTTAGTGGTATTTACCCACAATCTTCTGATACATTTCGATATTTGGACATTGGGACTCGGAGCAAGTGTGAGGACAGAAGGCCATTTCATCTCCATGTTTCAAACACCTTGCCTTGTGAGCTGGACCTGCGTTTTAGCTTCAGTATGACTTTCTGGCAGCAGAACTGTTAGCAAAACATTAAGAAAGTCTTAATTTGAAGAGTGTGGTTCAGTGGAGTGAACTTATTCTAGCAGAGGGTTTACTGTAGTGCACACTGAAGTGGCAGCAGGTTCTCTGTAGGTAAGGACTGGGCTACACGTGACATTATGACCCTGGCAGGTCGACTGGACGAGCTGGAGACTACATTGGAACACATGCTAATGGATGTGTTTGTAAGTCAAGTCTTCATGCTTCTTTCTTTCTTTCTTTCTTTTTCTCGTTCACATCTGCCTTTGGCCTGTTCTGTCAGGCATACTCTCACAGTTCCTGCTGCTGCCGCTTCATTATCGTACAGCATTATTCACTTCACCTGACTAACCCACCTTAGGCTTAACACACACATACATACACATCACAGAGAACTGATAGCTTAATCATAAAAGAATAGTAAGGCAAAATACATTTAATTTTCCACTCCAATTTAGTTTTGATTCTTTAGATTAGTACCAGAGCTATGAGGCTAACATTGCTTACAAACACTAAAAGTCAATAGTCATCCAAACTGTTTCTAAATACCACCTTTTAACTGTAAACCACATCAAGCTGTTTATTAGGGTGACAAAGATATGCCGATCTGGTTTAGAGTAGCGGTTCATAAACTTAGACCCAGACTGCACACTTTTATCCAGTACATGGTATGGACACCACTGGAAGCCAGTGTTAGGTTCACAGCAGTGGAGTGGTGTGTGAGTATTTTGGTGTATTGAAGACAATGCACTGAAAGTAAAAGTGATTGCCATTGTTAACACACTCAATCAGACAAAGTGCATAACTATGAAACATGTCCTCTACATTTAACCCATGGCAGCTATCAACAGCACTTGTAGCTGTACAGTACCTTGTCCAAGGGTACCTCAGTGGTACATGGGTAGGGACTTGAACCTGGGACCGTATGTTCACAAGGGCAAGGTCCCAACCATTAGGTCATCACCTTTTTCTTCAAGTGAAGTGTTGAGATGACAAAGCACTGGATGAGCATCTAAGTAGCATCAGTGGTGAGTAATTGCTAGATTCAAGTGGGTCCCCAGGTTTGGGTTTTGAACTACTGGTTTAGGGCACATGTGAGCCATAGGAGCAAAATGTCACCCGACAGGCAATCTGCAGAGTAACATCCTGATTTTCTTAATGTTCAGGGGCATAGTTACACTATATTATCACCATTAGGAAAGTATGTGTGTGTAATACACTCTTTAAGGATATAATGCTTTATATTTGTCCTTAATTAGATAAGTCCTTAATGAGTGCAGTCAACTGTATTTTTTTGGAGGAAATTGCTCATTCTTGTCATGACCTAGAGGTGAATTATAGGCAGGAGATTATCTCACTGTCCTTTTGTCCATCCCTGATGCTTCATTATCCACTTTCTCTACTGATTCTGACGATATTTTGGGAAATAATTTGGTTCTACTCAGAAATAGGCATTTCTATTTCTATCGTTTACCTGTCAGATGAAAAGCAGATGGAAAGCGATGGCTATGTTTAGCCTGATTGTTCCTCGCTCTTTCTAAAAGGTGAGGAGAAATGACTGTTTCAGAAGAGCAAGTTGGCCTAAATACGAGCACTGTCACGTGTGTTTGTAATTGCAGCTGGAGGCTAATGAGGCAAAGCAGCAGCCGCTGCCATTAGATTACCTTCTGCTTATTCCTGCTTCTCGTACAGTCTGCTAAAAACCAAAGACAAACTTTGTGTGAATGTGTGTGTGCTTGAGTGTGAGATTCATGGAGTTGGGTGGCAGAGGGCACGGGCCGCTGTTTGTCACTTGTAGCCATGGGAACAGCAGGGTGGACTGAAGGCCAGTGCTGGCCATGACTCCATTTTATTACCCCTCCATTCCCCCCCACACAAGCATACAGAAAAGTATGTGTGTGTGCGTGCACTGGGGTGTGTGTGTGTATCTGCGTAGTTGGCTTGTTTACTTGGCAGTATTGTGGTGTTCCCACTGTATTGAAAGTGCTGTCTATTGTGAGCGCACCTATTTGAAAGGGAGGTCATTGTTACTGTGCTCAGTGTGGGAGAGGAAAGGGTGGGTGGTGTATTTGTGTGTATGAACAAGGGAAAAAAGGTGTTTTTTTTGTCACAATAATAAAATAAGTATTTAATACAGTTTTTATAGCCAAACAGCAGAATTCACTTGCTCTATACTGTCCATTTAATGACAATCTCTCTGCCTCTCTCTTTCTCTGCCCCCCCCCACCCCCCCACCCCCTCGTGTGTCTGGTGCTGTGTGCAGTAGAATAGGCCATTTTCTCCTTGTTGATTCAGATGGCAATGTGCATTGAGTGTTACGCAAGTCCTCTTTATTGGGACGTTTTGTATTTGGGGAAAAGTGAACTCCCTGTTTTCAAAGAATCATTCTCCTCATACGCCTTTTCATCATACTTTCCACACTCATATTTTTATCCAAAAATGTCTCCACCTTTGTTCTTCATTCCAATTTTTTTCTTTTTCCTTTTATTACCCAGACAAACACCTTCTTAGCATAGTTTGATAAACACATATTATTTTATTCTGCTTTAGAAAACTGTTTTACACAAAAATGTTTATTGTGTTGCTTGATGTCTGAGACATTTGCTACAAAAAGTTTGAGTCAAAATGTTTGGCATAAAATATTTATTTATTTATTCAATTATTCATTCATACATACATATATATATTCCAAGTTACCTGCTTAAGAACTGTGTGGGTGTGTCAGACTGAATAATGACCCAACGATGTTGAGAGACAAATGTGCTGTAACAATCACATAAGAACTTACCTAGATATGAACAATGATGCAAAAGTAACATGAATCTATTTCAATTTAGCTGCTTTACTGAACAAAGTCAAATTCATGCAGAGATTTAAGGTGGACAACCAGAAATGGGAATAAGAATCAGGGAACAAGCCACCTTAAGTTTTTTTAGCTGAAAAGTGAGGTCACACAAGCTAGCACTATGAGTCGGCACTGATGTACGACAATGCCTCAGTGCTGTAGCCAAAATGTGATTTCATTTGTGACAAATGGGAGAAAAAATTTGAACTAAAACATCCAGCATGGTTTTTCCTCTGTCAAGTCATAGAAAATTAATCACTACAAAGTGTAGATAACAGAAAATAATCTTGTAGTAAACAAAGGCTTTAAGGCAAAATTGTTTTGAGTTTTCAGAGTTAAATAGCCATCATTAAGATTATATATAAATCTTCAGAAGACCAGGCTGGTTTCACTCAGAAAACATGGGTGGGTTTACTGGTAGTTGTAATAAAGTTGGCATATTTGCATTATAACCATTGTGATCTGTTTGTAAATTTCTTTATTATCATGTAGAAATACTCTAAAAGTCTTTTTATTCAATTATTGAATTATGCAAATTCCTTTTTATAGAGGGCCCATAATTTGTCCTTGAGGCAATCTGAGTGTAAGACCACCTCACATGGAGGGACTGGTTACTGGGATTTTTTAAATTATTATTAACTGTCATTGTTGACTATAAACAGCAGCTTTAAACAGAAGGAAACCGTCTTTTCTCTACATGTCTACAATAAATTCTGTGCTCGGATTGGATGATGAGAATAAACAGGTCACTGCTCTCTTCATTCAGTATCTAATGACATTCTATTCTGAACAGTCTAATCTAACTTTTGTTATATCCTGATCAAACGTATCTGGTCTCAGACTCAGGTACTATTAAAAGTCTTTATTTAGAGTCTGTTTGTCTAGCTCATATTCTTCATTAGATCTTGTCTCTTATGGTTTCTACTGTAGTACACACCACAGGGCAGTTGAGCCCAGCCCTGTTCTGAAGATTTATCACCATGGAGAGTTCAGGTTCAACACACCTGTCTGTGATGTTCAGATTCCCCTTAAGGCCTTTATTACATGGATCAGATGTATTAGATTAAGGTTGGAGCTAAACTCTGTAGGGTGGTAGATCCCCAGGACTAGGTTTGGGCACCCCTGCCATTAGGTTTGAGCACTTCTAACTGGATTTGTGTTCTGTGGTCTCTTTAGAAGCCATACAGACTTTACTCCACCAAGTGAATTATTCAGAACTGCTCCAGAAACCATCTCAAATAGATCTCTCCATATTTCTCTCACACTACAGCTCTCCAATATCTTCTGTCTCTGTCTTTCTTGTGCTGTCTCTCTACATCTGTCATCCTTTAAATTTGTTCCTCGCCCAACATGACTAACGTGTGGTAAATGTGTGTTTGATTATCGATGCATGATCACACAGAATTTGGGCACCGCGCTAAGAATATTTTTTTAAAGGTTTAACCATTACACATTCGCACATGGAGTCTTACAGCAGCTGAGAGAAAGAGAGAGAGAAGGGGAGAGAGAGACAGAGACTAAAGCTGCATGTTTTTGTGTCTGGTTCTGAGATTTAACAGAAGATATGTTAATTTATGGATGCTCGTTATGGATGGCAGCCAATGCTGAGACTCCAATATAAACAAACACGCACACGCACACACACGCACACACACACACACACACACACACATACACACACACAGACACACAGACACACACACACACACACACACACACACGCATAGCCATGGGCTAAGATTGTGGAGAGCAGTGTGAATAGGAGAGGTCTCTGGGTCTCAGAGTAGAGCCATTGCTCCATTTCTCCATTAAAACAGTTCAGCTACAGCCATTGTACCAACTCAATTAGTCTACACTATTGCCTACAGTACCCCCTACCCCCCTCTATATTTTGTGCTCAGAGTGTGTTGTTGTGTTACTGTGAGGGACTCGTGGGGGCATCGTATTGGTTGGAAAACAAAAATTCATTTAAGCAAGCTGCGAGTGTGTGACAGGTTAATTTACTGGGGACTGCAAGTGTTTTGTGTGCAATGTGTTCAGAACAACCGATTAAAATGGCTTGTGTGTATCGGTTTTGTTTGTTTGTATGTGTGTTTGGTTTCTGTATATTATCCTGACTTTGTAACTGGACAGTTTTGTCTCCCAGCAACGACATGTGTAATAAATTGGGACATGAAGCCAAGACCTAACACTGTATAGAAACAAACTTGTATGTGTGTGTGCATGTTTTGGTCCCCAGACATTCTCTCTTCTCATGTGACTAATATAAGCACTAGTTTTAATGCAGTTTTTAGTGAATGAAAGCCCCACATCCTTGTTTGAACAGCAGGGCTGACTGTAACAGCAGCTACCTGCACTTAGCTGGACCTGGAACAGGGAAATGAGACTCAGCCTGCTGAGCAGAGTCATATCCCAACCCTGAATGACTCTGACTACTGCAGCCACCCACCGGGATAAAAATAGCAAGCATTTTAATATTGCTAATCTAGGCCAACTACTGAATAAATGATGCTGAGTGGGGATTAAGAGAAGCCATGGCTTCTCTCTCTCTCTCTCTCTCTCTCTCTCTCTCTCTCTCTTTCTCTCTCTCCCTCTCCCCCCATTCTGAAAGAGCTGTTCATTTCATGTTCTTCTTAATCTGACAGACAATGAAAGAGCTAATATCCAATCAGAATTCGTCTCACACATACATACACATACAGTTCTCTGATGACTTATAGGGGATGAACCGGGGGGCATTTCATTGTGGTGTTTGTCAGAACACGTATAAAACTCCCCAGGTTGTCCTTTGTCTCTGGTTAAATATACCATTGTGCATATGTTTAGCATTAAGGATGGTAGGTTAGTGTGAAAATCCTTGCTGCATTTTACATGTGCTATGTGCTTAAAGAATAATGGACAAAAGACTCCAAAAAATTCTGTTTAGTCTATTTGTATCATTTCGTGAAAAAAGTGCAATACAGTGTAGTTCACTTGGTGACTTACTCTCAGGTCTGTTGTTAAGAGTCATACAGTCTCCATTACCATTCAGTTCTCTCATTTACTAAGATTTATTGAAGGGGGAGACACAATGCTGTAGTGTTTTAGCACTTCTAATGAGGCTCTGCTCTTTGTTACAGCAGTGCAAGATGTGCTATAACACCATACACACACAACCATACACACAAGTACACACACACACACACACACACATATGCATGCAGTGATCCCCTGTGTGTAATCTTGTTGGCAGCTTGGGGGGTATTTTCCCTTTGTTTGTGTGGGCGTGCATGTGTGTGAGCATGTGTGTGAGCATGTGTGTGTGTGTGTGTGTAGGTGTGTGTGTGTGTGTGAGGGTGCCTGGTGAAAGCGACGATGGGATTTAAAGCTAATCTGAACAGCAGATGGCAAAACATCAGATATTCTGTTTGAAAAGCAATATAGACAGTATCCACACACACACACACAAAATGCAGAGTGTTTACCTATAAATGCTGATATACCATTCTTTCATACAGACACATATGTATCTTTGCGTGTGGTCACATGACCTTGCTGTGTGTGTGTGTGTGTGTGTGTGTGTGTGTGTGTGTGTGTGTGTGTGTGTGTGTGTGTGTGTGTGTGTGTGTGTTTGCATGTGTGTGTGTGTATGTGTGTGTGTGATAATACTCATATTAATCCAGTGACCTGGATTAAGTCTGACTGGAGAAGCACGGCTGACGTATTTAGAGCACAGAAGCCAGGAGCTATTCTACTGCTACTTACACAGAGAGAGAGAGAGAGAGAGAGAGAATGTGAGAGAGACCAAAAGAAAGACAGAGAGTAGAAAACATGCATGAGATAGAAAGAGAGCGAAAGAAGAAAGAGAAAGACACATTGAGAAAGTGAGAAAGAGAGAAGAGATGGGAGGAAGACAGACAAAGAAGGAGAGAGAGACCTAGAGAAACGAAGACAGAAAGACAGCAGGAGGAGAAAGAGGGCACGAGAGAGAGGGAGAGGAGAAAGAAAGAAAAGAAAGAAGAAAAGAAGGAAAGAGAAAAGAGAGAGAGCGAGAGAGATTCCCTCCCTCTTGCTCTCTCACACGCATGCACTCGGAAAGAAAGAAACACACACACACACACACGCACCTCTCAGGGAAGCAGTGGAGCTGCCGGAGAATGGGCTGAGCAAGTCAGAGAGAAGAGCACGCTGAAGATTACAGGACTGAGAGAGAGAGAGACAGAGAGAGGGAAAGAGAGAGAGAGAGAGAGAAAGAGGGAGAGAGATACAACAGTAAAGATTAGACACAGTGCAGAGCAGAGAGATTTGGAGGGTGAGAGTAGGGCTGAAGGAGTGAATCAGTGTGGAACAGAAGGGAGCCGTGACGACGGAGCGAGTGAGGAAGAGAGAGTGTGTGTCTGTGGTGGGACAGCAGACACACACCACTCGTGCCGGACTGACCACTTACACACGCTCTCCCAGTCAGACACACAGCACCATGGTGGTGCAGGCGGCAGTGACCCCTGGCAGGACCCGCAGGCTGCTCCTCAAACTGCCTGTGGGAACACTGAGGAGGAACAGTGAGGAGAGGGTAAGAGAGAGAAATACACAGTGTGTGTGTGTGTGTGTGTGTGTGGGTGTGTGTCTGTGTGTGTATGTGTGTGTGTGTGTGTGTGTGTGTGTGTGTGTGTGTGTGTGTGTGTGTGTGTGTGTGNNNNGTGTGTGTGTGTGTGTGTGTGTGTGTGTGTGTGTGTGTGTGCGTGTGTGTGTGTGTGTGTGTGTGTGTGTGTGCAGGTTAAGCTTTATACCCTCATATATCCCAATATCACCGTTTATGAGTGAACACTGTGTGTTTATGTACACCTGTGTGTATGAGAGAGAGAGTATGTGTGTATTTGTAGGTCATGATGGTTGATGGTACATGCTCTGTGTGTGAGCGAGCGTGTGTCTATGAGAGCAGGTGTGCTGCTACAGACAGTGCGGGGTGATATGTTAATGTCAGGGCTGTCACTGGTTTATGTTGCTGTTTGTGTTTAATCCAGTCCATGAGTATTGTGTAAGGTTTGTAGAGGCTGGATTAAGGATGACTGCATATTATTTGCCCTGTTTATACATATAAATGTGTAAATATCAACTGAAGGCATCATTCTTTTGCTTATACTGTTTGGGAGAGGAATGTGAGGTACCAGCTGAACATCAGAGTGATTAGGCAGGGCAGGCTGCTGCCTGCTGAGTTATGTGAATTATCCTCTTCAACCCATACTTACAACACTCACACGCACATACGCACCTACTCACTAGCCTTTTCCAAAACTACCGCAGGTCTTGCACATATGCCCCCTGGATTCCGAGCATACTTCCTGAAAGCAACATTTACAGACCTGAGCTGAGAAGTGCAATAATTGGGCAAAGAAAACTGTAATTAAAGAAGCATGCAGCAGCAGCAGCTGTTCTTTGCTTACTGTAGGACTGTCACGATTGCCCGATAAATCACTGTAAAACAGACTTTCTCCATTAATCAAGTTAGTGATCAAATTGATTTTGGTAAAAACAACAGGGTATTGGCCATTGGCATCACTGAAAGAGAGGAAACCCACACCAGCAGGATCTCACTGGTTGCAGTTATAAATTGGTTAATACATATGGCTACTGTTTCAAATTGTGTATGTATGAGGTTTAGTTTATTTTATTGGCTTCATCTACAGATTTCTGACTGCTAATATAATTAATAGTTATAGCTGTAGTTTACTGTAAAATAAAGTGTATACAGCAGGCTATGTTTTATTATGAAATTATTTCTTTTAAAATATGAAAAAATATTTTTTTTACAAACAGAACATAAGTATTTCAATTTTGCTGAATTTAGTGCAGTGCAGCATGTGAATAAATCGCCATAGTCATCATTTTTTTATACTTTATTTTGTCATATTGCTCACCCACAGACAACCGTCTGACAACACAACACAATGACAACACTGCATACAGCACATACAACTCTGTATTTCTCCCTCTCTTTCTCTGTCTCTCTGAGGCAGATGTATGTAATTATAGCACTATGAATTATTGATCAGAGGATTTCCTCATGCACATTATCACTTCTCTTCCCCTGCTGAGTTCTCCTCCTCTTCCTCCCTTCCATCTTTCATCATCATCTATCTCTCTCTCTCTCTCTCTCTGCCCCCCTTTTCTGGCCTAGGGCAGCATTTCTCTCACAGCCTGGTCCGCTAGGTTTTGTAACTACTTGGGTAATAACCATATCTTGCTTGCTACATACAGACAAATACAGACACAAACTTAACATCTGCAATTGCTTTTTGCTCATCTTTTGCACAATCAGGGTGACTGATCTCGGCAGGCCTAATAAAATAGAAGACAGTTCCAGATGCTTTTGGTATGAGTGTTCGTCCATCAAAAATGTGACAGCTTCCACCTCTGCCTGCGTGGGTCTTTGATTGGAACGTGTTGGCTTTCTGCTCCGCTCTAATCTCTCTCTATAGGAGAGCACTTCTAAGTTCAAGCCTTAATCATCATCACAGCATGATCAGGTCAGGGTGTGTGTGTGCGCACGCGCGTGTGTGTGTGTTTGTGTGTTCATGTGTGATCTACTAATAGCAAATTACATTAAGGGCAGATTTAGTGTGCTCTTTTTTTCTGAACACTCAGCAGCACCATGTCTGACCTGCTGCTCAGCAGCGGTGTCTATCAGGCTAATTGGGCAAATGCCATTAACGGTCCCTGCTAAACCAGAATCTGAAGGATGTGTAATGCGGAAAAACCACATGGATGACATGCAGCAGTGTCTACACCGCGTAAAGTGCTGTGGGACTAAGGCACTGATCTCTTTCCCAGAAGTAATCGTTGCACTAATATTGAAAGAATTTGAAAAAAATCTAATTAATTGAATACAAGTTTCATTTAAAACAAAATTAAGATTTCTGCAAACTATTTCATGCATTTCATTAACCTTACAAAAAAAAGCCAAAAAAATATTTTACACTTTTTTCTATTTGCTGTGTGGGTGTAAACCTCAGCAGACTGCATGAAAGCATCAAACCAGATGTTCAGTTACAGCCCATAATACTTAATCAAGCTTAGATGTTAATAAAATGCAAAAATATCTGACCTAAAGATAAAAAAAATCTAACGTAACACACCATACATGACAATGTGGTTTTACTGTACTGCAGCAGACTGTTAATAAGCTAACTGGCAACTCCCATGATATTCACAGTTAGGCTTTAGGTTTACACTCTAAATACAAAGTAAGGTAAGAAAGACAAGCTGAGAAGTCTACAGCTGTCAAAAGAAATTATCTGCACTGTTTGATGCTAACTATAAGGAGTGCTTTCAGTGTCAAAATGCATAAATTATAAAAAGCTATTTATAATAATTTTTATGTTTTGTTTTGAATATTAAACCACACTGCTGGTGCAAAATCCATGAAATGACAAAAAGAGGAGTATCTTGTGCTTTAGTTGGTACTGGTTGGCTAGGATAAGATAGTTGGCTAGTTAAGATAGAATCACAGAATCCAGAGGGGAAAAAGTTCACTGTGGAAATCAGAGTCACCATAAAGCTCAAGAAAGATATAACAGATTATTGCATTTTTACTGAATGTCACAGCTTTTCCAGAATTGGGGTTTAGCACTACTGCTTATAAAACCACTTCTGCTACAACATCACCTACTATTTCAGCTGCCAATATACTAATATACTATAAGTACTAAAGCAATGTTCTGAATGACCTACATATAAATATCCATAGAGTTTATGGAGCTCTCTCTCTCTCTCTCTCTCTCTCTCTCTCTCTCTTTTTCTTTCTTTCCCTCCCTCCGTCCCTCCCTCCCCCTCGG
>JBBPDA010000021.1:9174804-9196750 GCA_037974385.1 Arnoldichthys spilopterus | reverse complement strand
AGACTTTTCATTTTTTTGTCATTGGACAAACTTACAAAATCAGCGAGGGGTCAAATAATTATTTCCTCCACTGTATACTTACATCTGGATGATATTCTAATTGATAATAACAATAAAAATGATGCAAAAATAATGTATTAGTGCATCTATACACCTGTTTATACAGTGAATAAGAGAGGATTTTATTTCTCGGCTGTATATATAGCATACTGAGTGTCGCCTTTGCATGTGCTGAGGGGATGTGATGATTTTTTAGTAGAGTGAACATGGTTGAATTAGATTAGGTTAAGGCTTGTTTTCATCTGAAGTGGTACAGGGATATGCTTTACTGAATTTTGTTTGTGTTCGTTTTCCTGGGCTTTTTTATGACTTACCTCTGCATGGTCACTGTGTTAAGTCTGTCACACTCTCTGCCCACTTCCTGCTCTTGCTCTCCTTCTCCTGCTTTATTGCGGTCAGCATGAGATGGTCATCTAGGCCCCTGTGCTGAGTGATTTTGATGAAGTATGTGGGGTCGAGTTCAGCATCATTATATGGGGCCCCAGCATCAATATGAACTATGAATCTCTCTCTAGACAGAAAGTGCTTTTAATTAGGGCGCAGAGTTTTGACCACGCTAGCCGGCTTAGTGCCTCATTGATTGAGGCTTTCTGTTGAATTGAAGCTACAGAAAATGTGTAGCACACTTAGAATAAAAGGCAGTGAAAATCCATGGGGTCTGGGAGCTGATTCTGCTGACTGCATATGCACTGAACAATTACTGCCATTCCCTGAGCAGAACACAGTATGAAGTGAAATATCAGACCAAATCAGAAGCTGTTGCATACATTGTGCTCAGATATCCAGTGTGTTTCTACAGCTCTTTACATCTGTAGGTGTCACATTGACACTGCAATGCGACACCAGTCTAATGTCAGTTATATGGTGACGCTTCAAAGAAACATTACACTGAAGGTCACATCTGCTCTTCTCCCAGTGTCAATTACATTTTATATCATATCATATGTATTTAACTCTTTGTGAGGACCAAATGTTCTCATAACGGTAGGAGTACAGAGAAATCTGATAGAACATTTTGCTAGTCCTCACAAGGAACCATATTGTTTCTCCACAAATTCAACTTTTTTAGGAAAAACTAAAAGAACAGAAGGATTGTCTTTCATTTACTGAGGTTAAGCGTAGGGTTCGGTTTAGGTTTTGGTGATGTATTACAGAAATAGCATATAGTATAACAAAAGCCTATGGTATGTGCTCACAAAGATAGCAGTACCAACCTGTGTGTGTGTGTGTGTGTCTGTGTGTGTGCTTTGCAGTCCATTCTATAGAGTGTCAGTATTAAATGAAAAGAAACAAATTTCCCAAATTTCACAGGTGTTTAACATTCCAACTCTTTAATTATGAGGCTAATGTAACTAATATTTATAGTAGCTACATTAGTCTCATAGCAAACTTAGAATATCAAACTTTTACCTACTATTGTCTATAGAAATTGATGCCATGTAGTATGCCATGTAGTTAAAATGGGCAGTGGCCAGCAGGGTCTCTGCCCATTTGGTCAGAGGGTCCAGATTCAGACCCTGGTCCAGGAACCATTAATGTACATTTGAACAAGGTACTGTCCTGCTACACTGCTCCCCATGTGCTGTTGATAGCTGCCTGCTGCCTGTGGGTTAAATGCAGAGATCACATTTCATTGTGGAGCACTTTGTGTGATGATGTTCACAATCTCTGTCACTAAAACCTGTGGATCTTTCTATGTAAAATGTCCTGAGACAATATCCGTCTGAGCTGGGAAAACGAGGAAACGCTTACGTGTAGGACCTGAAGAAGTTCAGTGACCTGCTTCCATTCTTGGAAGAGTCCAGTCAGATGTAGTGTCCTGTGCTTTAGTCCAAATGACGTGTTCTCCCGACTGGCCTATTGAGCCCCTAGAGGCTTTGCTGTGGGACTGTGGCTTTAAAACTAACATTCAAACAGAGGAGGTGGGGGGAGACAGAGCTGGCACTTTTTGAATGTGGGAATGTTTGTGTTGGGAGCTGTTACTCTGGGAATTCAGACTTGCAATCAGACTGGGGGAGTGGGAGAGAGAGTCTAGAGGGACTGAAGTACAGGACAGAGTGACACAGAGGCTGTAGCTTTCTCCCATGGGGGTGTTTAGAGGAGCAAAAGGAGGGTTGAAGAACATGAAAGTAGAAGAAAGCGTAGGCAGTGGTGCCTGAGGATCAATACCTGTTCATACACACCTGGACTTGAGAGGAATTACCTGTCCATAGCATAACTCTGTGTGTGTGTGTGTGTGTGTGTGTGTGTGTGTGTGTGTGTGTGTGCATGAGTTATGGAAGCTGTGCTTTTGAGTTTGGAGGAAAGTGTGTGTGTGAGGCAGAGTGTGTTATGGGATCTGAGTTCAGCTGCTCTAAGGAGACTGAGGCATGCGCCCCTACTATATAACGCCATCTACCAGGTATGACCTTTGAGTGTGTGTGTTTGTGTGTGTGGTGTGTGCAGTGCAAGTAACAGACAAAGGTAAGCCTAAATAATACAGGGCTGAATTTATAATTTTTTTTAAATATGTTTTCTCAGTATGAGGTTCCATATGTCATTATGAGGTTCTATATGTGAGTATGAGATTCTGTATGTCAGTTTGAGGTTCTGTATGTCAGTATGAGGTTCAATATATCAGTATGAGGTTTTGTATGTCTGTATGTCAGTATAAGGTTCTGTATGTCACTATGAGGTCCTGTAAGTCAGTATTAGGTTCCGTATTTAAGTATGAGGTTCTGCATGTCAGTATAAGGTTCTATTATTAGCGTTAGATGAGCTGAATGAGAACACAGTTTGGCAGTTAGCTGTGAGCTAAATCTCATTCATGTGGGAAACAAATGCAGCTTTACACTGTTGTGTTGTTGTGAGCAGTTTAAAGCCTATAATGGTTAGAATTCAGGTCGCCCTTAAGATGTTTTGTGGGCTTTAAAGAGTATTAGCGTTGCTATGGTGGTTTCTAAGGGTCTGTCTCACGCACATAAACAGCTCTCCACAGGAGCCTTCAACTTCATCTACCCCACATCCGAGCCTGTGTGTGTGAAAGAGAGATCAGTATTCAGCCTTTGCTTCTCCTCTACCTTCTCATAGTTCACTGTGAGCAGAGCAGGCCACATCAATCCCAGAGTTCTCCAGTTCAGGACGGAGAGGCAAAAAGTGTAGTGTTGATGTATTAAATGCCGGCATTCACCTAGAAGCATAATAAAGAGCAATAGGATTATAGAGTAAAAATCACAATCACAGTCACATCATGTCACAACTTCATCCACCTGTCAGTTCAACACAAACTGAACACTCTTATCTCTGCGTTCTTCACTTTATTCCCAGACCATCAGCCAAG
This sequence comes from Arnoldichthys spilopterus, assembly GCA_037974385.1. NCBI lineage: Eukaryota > Metazoa > Chordata > Actinopteri > Characiformes > Lepidarchidae > Arnoldichthys > Arnoldichthys spilopterus. The sequence goes on along the minus strand of JBBPDA010000021.1, from coordinate 9,193,371 downwards.
CTGACCAAACAGGTAGTAAAAGTAATTTGGCATGTTTTTTCATTTTGTTAAAATGCTTTATTATCTGTGCACAGTTAACTTGTGTCTGAAAATTGTCAGGATTCCTAGAAATAGTCTGTTTGGGTACAAAAGATATAGGAATTAGTATAGCATTACTTGACTAATCATCAGGATTATTCTCAGTTTACTTCGTTTACTAGTATTACTGACAGTGACAGCCCTACTTTAAAGTTAAAAGTTATCATTTGGGGGGATATGAGCTTTTGTAAAACAGCAACAATGCATTTTAAATGAGAATGCCCAATCCCAAGGCTGAGGGTGGGGGGCTTGCTGTTTTATTGCTTAAACCTTCATGTCCTTTGAGTTCAAGACTCAAGACTGTTTTCCATGGGTTAGAAAGTGTACACAATGAAAGGAAATAGCAAAAATGAACTTTGACCAGTCATTGATGACCAGTTGGCCAGAGACCCAGTGTGCTAATAACCTCTGGATAAGTACAAAAAACACAGTAAAGTAGACTATATACAGTCAGTGCTCTATTATTATTGGCACTCTTGGTAAAGGTAGGCACAAAAAGATTATGAAAAAGTATGGGTATATGTGAGGAGTGATCTCTGGCTGCCTGCTCGGTATTCTCCAAACTCATGAGGCATTCATTATAAGGGAAAACACATTGCTGTTATTGTGCCAAACTGATGTTTTCAAATGTAGGGGTGCAATTAATTTAGATCATTTTGTTGTTTGATATAAATTAATAAGAATATTATTTTTAGGATAAACTCACTTGATTATATTCACCTTATATAATATTTAGTTTCCTTTCAACACACACACGCACTTCTTTTGCTGGCAGCAGAGTTTGAATCAGCAGGTGCTTCTTCATAATGAATGAGAGGGCCCCTCTCTTCAGCCTCTTCCTTTCTTTTCCTGCTCAAACATAACAACTCTCTCCCTTTCTCTCTCTCTCCCTCTCTCTCTCTCTCTCTCTCTCTCTCTCTCTCTCTCTCTCTCTCCCTGGTCTGGATTAATCGGTTTATGGGCCTGTAAAGTACAGCTAGGCACAGTAAAGCCTCTTTTCTTACTTACCTTTAAAATCCACAGTACACATCAATAGAGAAACTTTTTTGTCACTTCTTGAACACATTTACCTTCCAGCTTCCTCACACACCTGTACACCACTCCTGTAGCCTGTTTGAGAGGTGACATGTCAACAGTCTGTTAGATCTGCTGAAACCTTTAGAATTTGTGAGATCATGATAGTGATAGTCTCTTTTTACAGGTTAGTTTTCTTTAATGCTGCTTCTTTTCAGACAAATACAATAAGGACAGAGTCTCTTTCTTTAGACCTTTTAGACTAAGTTTTTTTTGTTAGTGATTATGTGTGTGCTTCATACAACTGAACTTCTAACCCAGTGGTTCTCATAACTTTCTATGCCAGGAGGGGGCTTTGTTCAGATATCTTCGAGTGGAACAGCATAACATGATAAAATAGTGACATATATGTAGACCTACACTATTAATATTTAGTCCAATTGTGACATATGAAATAATAGCTTAGCTTCATGAGCTACTCAGTTTTTTGCTTTGGCCATTGATACATTTGGCCCAACAGTTACTGGAGTTTCAACAGACAATAACTTGGCATGAATAACAAACAGGGGTATTTTTACATGTTTCTGGTTGTATGTAATTTACAGCAAGCAGCAAAAAATATACCTGAAGCTTTGAGCACAGCAACTGCACATCCCTCATCATTGTGGTTTGCATGGATTTAGGACACCACACTGATAACTAAGACTGTAACAATACACTACACAACCCATGACTCAGTGTCAGGACTAATATTCTCATGATATTTTGATGACTGTAATCTTGTTTATTGCACAATTTAACAATACAGTTGAGAGTCAGAAGGGGTGTAGAGTGTAATGGAACAGGAAAGGTCAGAAGGTTGTTGATTATGGTTATTTGCAAAATTTTGTTCAGATTTAGTGCAGTTATGGAATGGTTCCCACTTCTGATCAAAAAGCATTTTTATTTAGCTATGTTCTTATGAAAAACAACATTTTTCCAGCTACCGGTCAACTATATAACCAGTCGCAATTCCAGATGTTACTGGGGGTGTTTTGATACATTAAAAAGTATCATTTAACCATATTAGTGCATTCCACTATAGATGAATTAATGCAATTTGAATATATTTTGAGACGTATTTGCATTATGTAGCCATATAAATGCAATGCTCGTGTCTAAATCTTGCAGCCCTGTGCATCTGTGAGTCTGCAGTAGTGTTTCAGTGAGAAGGAAATACCATTCATTTTCCTGGCTAGTCAATACCCCCCTGAGTTGGATGATGAATGGATTGTTCCACTTCAGAGCATGTAGAGTGCATCCCCAGTTGAGATGCATACCTGTGGTTCAGGTTCACATAGCCTATTTCTATCCTTTCTCACTCTGCCATTTCACTCGGTCCCTCTGTTTGGCTTCGTCACTGCAGCGCTTTTATTCTTGGCTGTCTGGCATGAGCAAACTCCCAGAACCCTGCAGCCTGTCTGGAGAATACTGGACTGTTGGAGAACTTCTTGGCTTTTTAGTCCATATTGGAAACTTCTGCACACAGAGACACACTTACACACATACACCCTTTCTTACAACACAGCTGTATTTATCAGCCATGGGATTTTCCCAGAACATAGTCCTGTGTGTGAGTGAGTGTGTGCACATTCTTGTCTTTGCTCTTTGTTTTTCTTCTAATTTTCTTTATTGCTCTTAATGTGAAAGTGTGTTAGTGTGTGTTTTAGTCAGTGTTCACAGAAGTAGTGTTGTGATTGGTTGATAATGGCCCCTGATTGTTTAGTCTGTGTTTTTGTTACTGGTCAGTGTTGTGCCGCCTGGAACACTTTTTCAAATTACAAGTGCCATAACAAAAATTTAATCAAGAACTGTTGGTTTTAAAATGGCAGTGATAAATAAGGCTGTCCTTCCTCTTCTTTCCTTCCTCTCAGGTTCTATATCATTGATAAACAGGGATGCAGATCCAAAATCTGCCAAAGATCAGCAGATTTTTGCTCCAAACATGCTGTGGCATTCGGCCACTTTACAATTTATTATTTTGATTACGGCAGGTCTGTGTTGCAACTTTATGGCATAAATAATGTGTTTGCAGCTAAGCGCACTTGGCCTGTATGTGAATGCTTCTGCATCACCTGTACAAAAAAGTTGTAAAAAGAATATGCAGCGCATTGGGTTAAACACCTACACTCCTCTTTTATGTAGCACTTTATTTTTTCAGAATCATATTCATATCTGCAGATATTTGCTTGAAAAATAATGTTTGCAATAGACAGATGTTTAGATTTGCAGAATGTTGAAGAGACACTATTTTTTTCATATTTTACCTAATGTTTAAGCTTATAAAAATAAATGTAAACACAAAGATATATAAAAGTTGTATTTTTCAAACCCAAGTAGATGTAGTTCCCATTTTTGCATTTGTGGTGGCCTAGTGGTTAGGACCTTGCCCTTATGAAGAGTAGGTTGCAGGTTCAGGTCCCGGTCCGAGCACTACTGAGGTACCCTTGAGCAAGGTACCGTCCCACTACACTGCTTCCTGGGCCCTGTTGATAGCTCCATGTGTGCACATGTGATGGGTTAAATGCCAAGGTCACATGCTGCTGTGGTTCACTTTTTGTGTGATTGAGTGTGTTCACAATGATAAGTTGCTTTCACATTCACAGTTAAAAATGTTTACAAATCCCACATTAATGCTTCCCTTCTTTATTTGATTCATGCTGCTCAGACAGACTAGGATTAGGCTTATATGTTAGTTTAATGTAAAATAATGTTTTTTTGTTTTTTTTGCTAATTTAGCTAGCAGAGCGAAACAGATTGGAGAAGAAAGTATGTGCAAAAGTGCAAATGTGCTTGTGTGTTTATCATGTTAATTTCTTACAGGGGTAAAAAAATGGTTAGAGAAAAGCTAAAAAGAAAGTCATCAGCCAGTTCAGTTAAAAAAAACTAAAAAAAACAGAGGGAATCAGAATCTGCCATAAAAAAAATTATAATTGGTGCAGCCCTTACTGATAGTGATAGTGTAGTTCTGATACAATATTTATGAGAGAATAGAATAGCAGCAATACTGAATTTGAGTGAGAAGAAATAGGGAGGAATGGAGAATGAGATAAGCTGAGAAGGAGAACTCAGTCTGTATGTATGTTTCAGTCTGTCATGCAGTTTCATAAGCTTTTCTGCTGTTGCAGAAATCTAATTTCACCAGCAATGTGAGAATCTTCCACGCTTTAGCACTGAACTACATTTCTCAAAATTATGCCACACATTCTCACATACACACAAACACACACACACACACACACACACACACACACACACACACACACACACACACACACACACACTCTGCTCAGATGTTCTGCCTTTCGAGGTCCCATGATTGCTAGTTATGTGGTCATCTTGGCCAATTTACAACATGTTTATGATGATTTCCTTCCGCAAAAACACACACTGTTCCTATGAATGAACAGGACTCATGTGATTCAATGATGTGATTCATATTCATTTTTTTTGGCTTTTATACTGGACTTGAACACAGTGCACACTTGTTTTACAAGCTAATGCATTAGAACAGATACGCTGAATCCTGCAATTCAATTAGAATATAGTGTTTCTGCATATAAGTATGCAATGAGAAGCAGTAATCTTCTGGGATTACAGTTGGCAGCATGTGATTAGTGTGTATCCCACACGTGCACATGTGTACACGACAGATTTACAGATCATGCGCATGCTGGGGAAATCCCCTATATTAATATAATGGTGTGGGATATATAATATGACTGATACTTTAGTGCGTTTATGTAACATCATTAAATATCTAGGTTTAGGATAAACAGAAACTGTGTCTTCAGTGTTTTTTGGTAAAGCAACTGAAATTTTGAGCAGTTCTGTGAACATCTGTTTTTGTACCAAAAACCTGGCATATCTGATCTGAGAGAAAAGAGATCATATCTATTACTTGCATCTCTTATACAGAGAGATGCTTCATGCGTACATCAAGACACACATCTGCAGTACATACACAGATCAGCCATAACATTAATACCACCTGCCTAATATTGAGTATTGCCTTCTCATGCTGCTGAAACAGCTCTGACTGTGGTGCACTGTGTTCCGATCCCTTTCCATCAGTCAGCATTCATTTTTTAACCATAGTAGCTCTTCTGTGGGACCAGACATAACGTGCTAGCTGTGACTCCCCACACAAATCAGTATACCTTGGATGCCCATGACCCTGTCACTGTTTCACCAGTTGTCATTCTTGTAGCACTTTTTGGAGGTACTAACTGCTGCCTACCTGGAAAACTCCACAAGACCTGCTGTTTTGGAGATGCTCTGATGACAGTCAGTGTTATTCACTTTAAATACCATCAGTGTTAATGTTATGGCTGATTAGTGTATAATAATGCTTTGCTGTGATGTGTGTGAGCAAACGCATCTGTGTGGGCCTGTGTCTATATCTGTGTCACTGTTTCTTGAATAAGCTTATTTACATTCAAAAGCCCTGTCCAGTAGATTTAGAGGGGCGTTTTTATTTATTAAAGACTAGCTTTAATGTCATGAAGCTGACCTCTGTCCAGACTGCTCATGGTAATTGAGAGGGCAGGAGAGGCAGCCACTATTAACAAACTTCCTTTTTCATTTGGGAAATTAAAGATAGCAGTTAGCTGATCTGCACCAGGGTCCAGCATTCACTACACTCCTTCTTGACACACACACACACATGCGTGCACACACACAGCTGTTAAAAATGCATCATATCAGAGTTTCATCACGCACAGTTAAACAGCTCCTGATCGTCTGTATTACATATGTCATTTCAGGTGAACGACTGAATCTCTACAGTCTTATTTATTTATATTTATTTCAATATTTAATCGAAACACTTTCCCACTCCACTTCCTCCCTGCAGGAAAAGCATAAATTATTCATACTACTCATGCAATAAATGCGTCATTGCAGAGTTCTCGTCGACAAACATCAGCACATCCATGGATTCAGAAATCAGAGTGGCCCTCATTCACCAATATAACACACAGTTTATTCTTCATTTTATTCTTGACAGAATTCTTCAATTCTTCATCCTCATGAATTGCCACCGTGTGCCAATTGTCCCTAATTAGTATAAGCGTAAGGTACAGATATGGGCGTACTTTGGGTCTATAACTAGAGTAAACATTATTGGATGGCATGATTCCAAAGTCACATAACAGGTGTGAATTAAAGTGTTAGTGCAGTGTATTTTTTATTACAATACCATAATGTTTTGTAAAGTTAAACAATTATTTATCAAATAATTTTTTTTTAAATTATAAATTATACATATATTATTGGCTCAAAATATTACTGTACTTTGAAGGTTTTAATATTATACCACTGTACTAGAGAAAAAAACACAATAACATAACGTCTGTAATTTTGCACAAACATGTCAGTACTCAAATGTGTGTAAATGTGCATAGACTCTGTTCTTACCTAAGAACAAATGTGAAATAAGAAAACACTAGTGAATATCAGAATCCTCATGAAAACTGCACAAGTGGGTTTTAAGAAGAAACTTGTTAAGAACAGTTGGTAAATGAGAGCCACCGATTTTTCATATGTGGTCTTATGTAGTTATGGTTCTGCCAAAGCACCAAAAAATATCATTTTGCATTTTCCTTTGTAGAAAATTGTCTTTTAAAGTTAGATTTCACTTTGTGTTTATATATTTTTTTTTGTTGGGAGAACTCATGTTGCTTGAAAGGTCTTTCACCCTGGTGCTCTTGTGGCTCCTGAAACATTTGCATGCAACTTAGTATATTATGCCCTCTTCCACAATGCTGTTTTGAATGTTTACAATTTGACTTGCAAAATGAGGATCCCTGAGGAGCAGCTTGATTCAGTATCACTTTCTGATTCATATTCTAACTCTTATTCTAATGTATCTTTCTTTCCCTGTCTATCATGAATCTGTTGTACTACTACTAAGAGGCCAATCACACATCAGTTCTGGCACTGTAGCTGAAAATGCCCCATTACTGCCATTATATAGACCTATAGCAGTTCAGCTAGAGTTCAGTCTCAGCCACCAAGCTGAGAATTACACCAATCAGGAAACAGTGTGTATTAGCAGAGAGGCTGATAGCCAACTGAAGTGGAATATGAGTGTAGTGTGAAGCCGTCTCCACAGACAGAATAAAAGACTGCTAGATTTACACTTGCTTAATTATGAATGAATCAGGGATTGGAGAAGTGAAACAGATCTCTCAAAACTGCCCTGTCAGCCTGTGATAGTGACTACAATGACACACTCGATTGTACAATTATTCTGAGGGTGTGCGTGTGTCTGTGTATGCCCTTCATGAGGACCAAATATCCTCATTGTGACAATTTTGCACTCATGGTTGGTTTTTGCTTAGAAAACTGCTTGTTTTACTCCAGTACGGTTTTTTTGGTAGTTGAGGTTAAGGTTTATAATTTATATCATGTTAAAATTAACTGTTGTGGTACATTGGTAGAGCTTTTTTAGATTTGGAAAGTTCTCTCTGCATTTTAAGAACCATATTTAACCGTTTTTTTACTCAAATTATTTGTCTCGTGTGAGATCTATATGCTCATTTTTACATGTACAACTGTCACTGAGGGAATTTGGTAAGTATTACAAACCACTCATCAGTATCTCAGTATCATCAGTAAACCACACTATTAGTATTAGCTGAGAAACTGGGAGCTCCTTTGCTTGCAAGTAGGCCTCGAGACCTCGACATGGCCATTAAAGCTGGGTGAGATAGGTGGAGTCTCAGGTGGTGTGAGAAGAAACAGAAGCACAGATAGCAGAGCTGACCGGCTGTTTCTTCACCTCTTTTATATTTGTCCTTTTGACCAAAAATCTGGACCTCAGACTGCAATTTATATTGTTTTCTACACAGCTGGACGTGAGCTACCTTGTTGGATCATTTGTGACCTAACAGTATAAAGATAATGAACAAACTAACACCTTAAGAAGTACACCGGATGAATATTTGTATTGTCCATTATGTGGTGTAAAATTGTTCAGCAGCAGCATTAAAGTCAATGGGAGTACTCACAAAGATAGCATTACCAATGTGTGTGAACTCCTAGGCTGCTATTCCTACTCTTATACGCAGTGCCAGGAGCAAGTATAGAATGTCAAACCTACAAGGAAAACAGGGATTGGTACCAACTGTCAGATCGAGTTACGCTTGAAAACTCAGCTGCGTGTGTGTGGGAGGTCCTTAATATCAAGGAGAACCTAAAGTTTCCATCAACAGCTCCATTTCAGTTTAACGTACTGCAGATGTGTGGGTGTGGGTGGGTGTGGGTCTATGCCTTTTTTTTGGAGGGGGCCTTTTTTTTAACAAACTCCAGAGTCCACCAGATTTCCAGGAATTTCAAGAATTTAAGTCTGATCTAAAGATGTTTTCCCTTACAGTCCAAGCCAACAGCACTACAGCGAAGCATTCTTGAGCTATAGAGCCATACAGCCTGGGAAAATTACCTACTGACTCAGACAGATATAGAGAGAGAGTAATGGGTTGCCAAATATTGCAGAAAGGGTAAAGTTTAATGTCTGCCGTCTATTAGATAATGCATTCTTTTGCATGGGAGCAGACCATCAGTCCCTAGGGAGAACATTATCAAATACACACACACAGGGCCTGTGTGTATGTGTGTGTTTGTGCGCATTTTGTGAGAAGATATTAAATTTTTTACAAAAGTCAAATTTTTTTACTTAAAGGGGTTAGGTTTAGTGTGTTTTATTATATATGTAATACATTCATGGCATATGTGTGACTCCATGTCCTGTTGGTATTTAAAAACAAACGTGTGTATATGGCTGTCATGCACTTGGCAGTCCCTCTCTCTCCTCTCCTCGGAGATGGATGGGTATGAGTGTGCTGTTCTGCTGCTCCGCTGACTCACACACCCTTAGACAGGTTTATCCCCCAGTTACACACACACACAGCAGAGGATTCATTGATCCACATAGTCCACCTTGAGTCAGCAATCACATTATGTTGCCTTCTTTTTCTCTCCATCTCTCTCTTCCTCTTTTCATCTCCATCTTTCTCTTTCCCAGTCCTTCTGTGCCCCCCCCCCCCCCCCCCCACCCCACCCCTGGCGTTGGTGACTAGTACTCTCTGAAAAGCTTTTGTATCTGTGAATGCAATACAGACAGACATTGGCCTTGGCTGTGTTCTGCAGCATGCTACACTAAATAGAACTCCAGGCTGAGTGTGTGAGTGTGACCCAGTTATTGCAGCTACAGTAGTGCTTTTTAAATGAAGGGAGACTAGACTTCTCTAGAGTTCTGTCATGACAGAAGGTATTAAAGACGCATGCCATGCGTTGACATGTACTTCAGTAGGGTATGTAATCATTTTAGACATGATGCGTCTGCATGTAATCTTAATTCACACTTGAACCTGCAAGTTCTGTCTTTAAACCTTGCATGCCCTAGAAAGTAACCTCTTCAAAGAAAAAACAACTTTAATGAACATTGATGTAGTGATAGCTTATTGAAACCAATATTGGACCATGTCTATTGGTCCATTCATCATGAAGAGGCAACCTGTTATGATGATGGAATATATTAATAAAGTCTAAGAAAGAAAGTTCCTCCCGTTTACCTTAACCCCCAAACACAAGGGATCCGCAAGTGGGTCCAGACTTATCGCTCTAATAACTACATACCTTTGAATTATAACTGAATAATAAATGAATAACATCAGTTGTATAGTGTATAGTTCAGGAATAATGTGTTATAGTTATTAGTAATAGTTAAACAATAAGTTAAATATGTACATATGTAGAGGCACCAGACATGAGTGCGTGTGTGCAGGCCAGATGGGAACTGAACTATGCAGTGAAATTACAGAAAAAAAAGATTTCACCCTTTTGAAGTGCTCACATATGGGAGCATGTTTTTTTTTTGTTTTTTTTTTCCACACGTAACCAGAAACACATTTTTTCTCACGCGAGAGAGAAAGACAGAGAGGTCTATATGTTTACTATTCCCCATGTTTCGTGGTCTCCAGCCATATGAAGCCGGACCACCTTTTTTACTGCTTCATACAGAATGTAGAGACAAGTTACAGCTCTCTGTGGCCCCCTCAGCACACACACAGACACACAGGCACACACGGAAATGGGCACACAACATAAAGAGTAAGATGAGTAATAGTTCTCAGTGGTCCAATACAACAGACACCAGGACCGGTGCACAGATGAAAACGGTCTGTCTTCATTCGCAGCACCTTTTTTTTGTGTTGTTCAGTTCAGTTAAAAAAGAACAAATTGCTTCTTGAGAAAAGGACTTATTCTACCAAGCACTTGCATATTGATTACATTAATAATTACAATAACAGCCATGTAAGCCAACAGGCTATTATCCTAATGTCTCCCATGTTACTCTGTGCCCCAGGCCCTTCTCACCACACCTGGTCCTACTCACAAAGCTTCAACATATAGAATTACACACATACAGACATTCCTAGGAACGGTTTCAGAGGCTATGGGGGATCTTTGATGTGTTATGTGATTTAAAGGAGGTTTGTAACCACCAAGACTGTCCTCGAAAACCCCCACACACACTCCACGCCTACCCTACACTCCCCTCCATGGCCCCCGAAGGCCTTGCACCACTGCCCTTTTCAACCCACAGCATGGCTGGTGAACCCACAGCGCAGATGGATGAGGTTGAAGGCTTCAGGGTTAGGTTGTATGAATGTCACATGTTCCATAATTGAGACCTGAACTGGAGGGAAGAAGGAAAATGATGAACAGGGGCCTCAGACACAATATACCATATAGCCATAGTTGCTATTATCTCAGATGGAAGGACGTGTTTTTATTATGAGAGATGAAGCTAACACAAGTGCTGGAGCACTATTTTATGAATAAACCTGATTCATGCCTCCTTCTGTATTTGACAGATTTTACATCACTTTACTACTGAAGTTTTACTAAGATTTTGGTCAAAAGTTAAATTGACAATATTCCTTTTTTGCCAAATGCAGTGGATTAGCCAGACATGTTTGATATCCAAAGTGTAATTCTTTAGTTATGCACTACTGGTATGTGGCTAATTTACCTAACAAGGAAAGCTTATCAAAGCCATGACTTAATATCTAGGCGTGTAAAGTAAATCATGAGTTTCATCACGATTCCATCCGATCCAATTATTTTTCGCCAATGATCCAATACCTTAAAATTTGCAGCGATGGGATCCGGTTTGATGTGATGTTGGTGATTCGGTTCGATACTTGGGTCCACAGTTAGTATGAAATATGATGAAACATGATGTTTTCCAATGTGTTGCATTTCCATAAACTCACACATGCAATCATGCATCGATTTTTATGGGTTACATCGATACATCAGACTGTGTGCTATTTTGGTCGATGCATCGATATAGATCGATTCATTTTTCACACCCTTATTAATATCACAAGCTTGCTTCAATCTGCACTTCTTGTTGTTAATCTCAGGCACTTTTATGAAATTTCAGACATAGTTTGATCTATAAAAATTGGCAAAATAATGACTACAATGCTCACAAATGTGTTTAGGCTTTAATGTTCCCTAGTAGCTCCAAAAGGATATATATAGTATATTTCCCTAATTTTAATAATTTTCAGTTCCACCCACTAAGGCTCCCCCAAATGTCTAATCCCAGCAGCACTGGGAGGGTAAAGGCTAGCATGTGAGTCTTCCAAATCATGTGAAGCCTGCCACCAAATATTTTCGAAATGCCGCCAAAGTAGCGTCACTAAACAGTTCTACTAGGCCATGGATGACTCACACTTCAGATCTTCATTAACTTTAGAATATGGGAAAATGTAAATTAAATTATTGAACAAACCATTTTAATAGTCATTAGAGTATTAGATGCATTGCTAGTCCATTCACATCCTTTCTCAGCATGCCTGTGAGGGATGGTTGAATCAGCTGACACCATCTTGCATCAATTAAAAAACAGTTCTGTTTATATCTACTTCCAGCAATGTGGGTTACATTCTATACTCCCTTTAACCTTACACCCCCCACCCCAACAAATACACATTATGAACTCTACACATTTCCTCAGATTTCCTCTTCTCCATTCCACCTTTCCTACAGATCAGTTTAGTTTAATTTGACCCTAAAACCTGTCCTGACATTCTCCCATGGTGCACCCCCAAAAAAACAACACTAGACCCCCAAGCATATATACGCCCAGCTCTGACTACCAGCCTGAGGCAACAAGACAGAAATAACCAAACTCAACAGCCTCTAACAAGAACCATATTTCCTTTAAAGGGGTAAGAGAGAGAGAGAGAGAGAGAGAGAGAGAGAGAGAGAGAGAGAGAGAGAGAGAGAGAGAGAGAGAGAGAGAGAGAGAGCAAGCAAGCATATTCATCATTTAAACCAGCAGTAGATATCTGGGAACATAAGCTTACATGTGTAAACTATACTCCATGTATCTTTGCACGCATTGTATCACTGTTTCTGTTCCTGCTTGAGGCACTTTGGCCACAGAAGAACGTTAAATGACATTTTGCATTTAGCTCGGAGGGGAGGAGGAATAGGGCTGTTTGAAGTTTATTTTAGAAGTCCTCTCCTCCAATCACAATCATGTGAGCTTGGCCGTTCCCATCCATTCCACACCGCCCCCAGTGCATCATGGGCTTCCTTGGTTGCAATGTTCAGATCCCTGTGTTCTCGCTCTCTCTCTCTCTCTCTTTCTGAGTCTCTTAAACAACAGGCTCTTGTGACCAAATGTTCGGACCTGGGCCCAGAGGAAGCAGCCAATAAAGCTAAAATATGTAGAATCTAGAGCAGAGATCATGAGGGACTGTTTGAATTGGACAGGCGAGTTTCCGCTGTGGCCTCGCAGCCAGAGACAGCGCAAAGGCTGACAGCCCTAATGGCTGTGACACTCGTACACCTCACACTCAGAATTCAGTTGAAACGTACTGAAAAAAGCTGCAGTGCTTCATGTAGATCATAGCCTTAAAGCCATGACCGGGAAGCAGCCTCGATACTGATTTGTGTTTATTTGTGCCACTTAATAGACCATTTAAAAGGACAATTGAGGGTCCATTCCTCATAATTAGAAAGCTGATATGAGTATCTGGTCCTATTCTGTGTTTATTTGCTGACTCTAAGCGTTTATAGGCATGCTGTTCATTCTCTTTCCCTCTGTGTTTGCAAAAAGCTGGAAGAAACTGTCTATCAGTACGGTCTTTATAATTACACCACAGTAAAAGCAGGGTATAAAAACAGGCCTTAGAGGAGGTTATAAATGGAAAATTCGGGTCTGTTCCAATTTTGCGTGAACTTGGAAAGAAGCTGGTCTAACATAGAGGACACTTGCTTAGTACAGGCTACAATAGCAAAGGTAGGACCATCCGGCCATGGAGTTTTGCTTGGTAGGCACATACCCACCAGCATGTTTGTGCCAACTTCATGCAAAGTGTAGGCCTCAACAACTTGTCATGGGCTAATCCAAACATACCGGCACCACATTCTGCAGCACCAACATTTTCCCATTTTACAGAGCAAGCAAACATCTCAGCAGGGAATTTGTAGGGTGCATTCATGTGTGGTTAAGTGACCGTTGGAGAGGGGTGTGAGTGAGCACACAAAAAGGTCACTCAGCCTCAGTTTCGGACTTTTTTACCCCTCGGTCAGTGGGCCAAACCAAACGGGGCAGCTGGGAAAGTCTGAAATAGAAAGGGAGGAGTGGAAGAACGCTTGGAGAGAGAGAGGAGAACCTTCTCACCACTTTCTACGGAAAAGCCAGATGTAGGCCTGCTGGTGGTTGCTCTGCGTTTTTGAGCCATGCACACACCCCGTCTGCACGTTCACATGACCGGGGGTCTGCAGTTTACTCTCCCCGCCCTCCCTCCTCCTCTCTCCACCACCCCCCTCCACCTCCACCATTCAGCCCTCCTTTCTCCTATTCTTCCGAATGAAACGGCACAACTCGAGCAGTGTGCAGACTGCTTGGTGCTGAAGGTGATTCACACGGCGCTCACTTATCGGATCATCTCTGAGGGTGCGCTTCTCGCGTTTGCTCGATCCCAACATTTCTCCTGCCGCTACGCGCCGGTGTCACAAAAGCGGAGGACGAGGAGGAGGAGGAGGAGGAGGAAGAGGAGGACGGCTGTGAGGCTGATGAGGGGAGGGGAGCCGCTCCTCCGATGAATAGCGCGGAGCTGCTCGCTGGACGCAGGCCAACGTGCCCGGGGAGGGGAAAAAAGAGCGCGTCGAGCGGCGACATGAGATGGGATGTCTTGGCACTGTTGTCAGTGAACGAGAGAGAAGCTCCGTCCCGCTTCATTCCGCGACGCCGGCCACAATGGAGCGGATGCTCTCGGTGATTTAGGCCGGGAAAACAAACCTCTGCACTTGGGGATTCGTGTGGATTAACGTTAACACAACAGAGGACATATCATTGACAGAGTAAGAGAAATTCATGCCTGTGAAGTCGTGATATTGTCAAGGTAAGCGCGAACATGTCTATAGCATCAGCTCGCTTTGCTTGTATCGAGTGCTAGCAGGCTAACTTGCCTAGCTTTCTTTCCCGCACGGAAAGGCATGCTAATATTATAGCACACTGTTTCGCCTCTACAATCCATACTCTGTCCAAAATGGGTTACGGACAGAGTTACACTAGGTCAGGATAACTGTAGAGTAACGCTACAAGCATTGTGTATTTCACACGACCAGCAGAGGCAGCCAAAACTAACGCTAAGCGCGCACACGCACACTTCTGTAAACTGTCTGTAATGGAGCTATTAGTGATGGGGTGTTCGATTCAGCTTCCCGAACCGATTCTTTCGAACTGTCTGTTTTAATGAGTCGAATGTGCGATTCATTAGCATTTTAACGTACAGTGTCTACAAAGACATGTCAGCACATTCAGACGGGTCTGGTTTTAAATGTGTTGGCTGTATGTTACTTTATATTAAATCCGACATCTTCAGCTAACTGTTACATTCTGTTCGGATTATGGAACCGATTCAAGCATTTGTTCACGAGTCTTCATGGATCACTCAGTGCTATTCGGCTAAACTGTGTACGTTGCCCTGTGTGTCCCCTGCAAACTGCGGTGTGACAGTCTTTGTCATAACGCTGCACTGGTGGTTTTGGTTTTCTGGATCTTCCTAGAATCGGAGCTTTGGACAAAAACAGTGGCACAAGGACAAGAGTTTGTGTCCCAACTTGAGTTGGCACATTGCCCATCCCTGCGCATTACCCTCAGGGTCATTAATGAGGCTTTGGTGTAGTTGACTGGCTGCTAGGGATGGGCGATACAGGGTTAAAACTCCATCACAATATCTTAGGTTATGTTTTGGGTAAGAATATATATGACAATATGAAAATAAGCCATTTGACGTTATTTTTTGGCCACACAGTCCTGAGAGTCGTGCAAACAGAAAGTTTAATTCAAAAGAGTGAAACCTAATCCTGACCATCAAGTACTAAACCAAAGATCCTCAAATCTGCACCCTGAATCCATATTCTGCTCCTGGACAAGGACAGAACATAAATGGCAAACACCAATTCTTACAGGATTCATAGCCAAACTGCTGGAAAACACTTTAAAGGTGCATATAATGTTTAAATAGTCTTAACGTGTGAGATGGTGAGAATGCGAACATATTACTAGCAATATCATCAGCATCGCAGTATGACAAATTCTTATCATGTAGCGGAATAGTGGCAATATATCATGAAAGATAGGATATGACACAGCCCTGCTGGCTACTGCAGACCAGTCAGCCACATCTGTGGCCTAACAATTTAAATGAAGTTACATGAACTGAGCTGATTCTGTTCTGTCTGGTTGTAGGCAATACATGTGTCTGTTCATGCTTTAGACACTGTAATAAAGCCCTCAGTTGCTAAAGCAGAAACCTGGCATAATATGTGTTTGTTGTGGGTGTATTTAGACAGATATTGTTGTTGTGGACATTGATCAGTAAGCTTGTACTGGCAGACATGTCCTCTTTGTGCTGCAGTCTTGTTCCTCCTCAGCTCTGCACTGCAGGGCAGCACTGTCAGCAGCTTAGTGCCAACCATGCCTATTACCTGTCCTGAATACTGACACTGGTGTGGCCTGCCTACTGCACAAAGCAACGAAGCACAGAGAAAAAGGAAAATTATCACTACAGACAGCATAGAGGAGATAGTATGACAGGGGGGTGGAGTAGTCTGAGACTGTCTGGTTTAGCAGGTACAATATAAGCAGCTGTATGTGAACCTGTATCAACCTGTATACCTGTCATCACTGGGATTTGACCATACTGTTTCAATTACCTGCATGCAAAATGCGTTAAAGTGTGCGTGCATGTTGGTGTGTGTGTGTAAAACCTGAAAGTTTGTAGACCCTTTAGAATTGTCTAGATTTTTGAGAGATTTTCTTAGAAATCCTTGAAGTAGATAAAGAGAATCCTAATTCATCTAGGCTTGTTGATCCATGTGTGGAGAGAAGGCTAGCCCTTCTAATGGAAACCTACAGAGAAGCTACTATAGCACAATTTGCTGAAAAAGTTTATTGTAGGAAGGTGTCAGGGCACACAGTGCATCACAGGTTGCTGTATGGAGCTGTATTACCACAGACTGGTCAGAGTGCCCATGCTGGTGCATGTCCACTACGAAAAGCTCCTACAGTATGTCAGCAAAAACTGTTACAGTAAAAAGAATAATTCTGGCTATAATACACAGTGCACTGTCACAGCTGTTTTGGGTGGCTAAAGGGGGACCAGGCAAGTGGCTTTAATGTTGTGGCTAATTAGTGTAGAGTGTGGAGGGCTGATCAGTTTAGAGCGTGGGAGATTCACTTGTAAGCTTCTGCATGTAACACATTAGGTCTTTTTTTCAGATGTTCTGCAGGCCTACTCAATGTGGACTAACCCAGACTATCCTTCTCAGTGCAGGATTTAGTGTAATTATCCTCTGATGATACCTTAAACACGGTACTGAGGTCAGCATTAAATCTGTATCAGTGAGTTGGCTTATCAATGGCTTAGATTAGGGTAAGCTTACATAGACTGCAGCCTCTCTCCACTGCCATAGAAATTCACTGCATTGGTCTCATTTGTCATTTGTACTATACTTTCATTGTGTGTGTCAGTGATAAAAGATAAGGGCTCGTTATTAGCTTCTCATAAAGCACTGATCAGTGACGGTGCACACTTAAGTTTTATAGATGTGTATTTAAATTATATTCTCTGTGAATTCTTTATTAAAGAGCAAGTAATTGTTTTGTGGTCATATGGAATTTTATAGCTACTTATATACAGAACAACCTCTAGATAATCACACATTGCTAACACCAGTTTTTCTCTTGGTGCAGTGCTTCTGCCTTCCCTCAAACGCATTAAAGTGTTGACTACCTATGCCTTGTTGTAAGTTGGTGTTTAGCTGCAAGGTGGGCTGAGGCTTTTGTGTGCTATGGCCCCATCATTGCAGTTTTACTGGTTCTGGTGGGTAGATGGTACATAATTTTAATATGGCTTTCATTGACCACAGGGCCAGCGAAGGAGCTAATGCTTTGTTTTTGAGGCTTAAAATGTATTACCTGATAAAGTCATTAGGCTAATAATAATAATAATAAGTATAGTAATAATGATAATAATAATAATAATATAAATATAACCCCGCCTTAGGCCCTCAGTCAGCTGGGATTGGCTCCAGCTTCCCCATGACCCGGAAACGGAAGAAGCGGTTGGAAATGGATGGATGGATATAAATATAAATATAACAATATGACAACAATATAGTTATGGGCTATCCATCACCTGGTGCACTGGAAGTTAATTAATAAATGGAATAATGACAAGATTGAATAACCCAATATGTAAATGAGAAGTGTTTACATCATGAATGTCAAGGAATGACAAAAGATGTAGGTAGTTATGCACCATTTTTTGTACTAGGGCTTCCATTCGAAAACCCAGGACATGGAACTATAACGACTGATTTTACAGCTGGAAAGAGGCAGTAGGGACAGTTAGTCTGACTCGCTAAGCTTCATAAACTCCAGGCTCAAGCTGTCAGTTTGGCTTGGCCCACTCAGTCCAAAATGTGGTTGCAGTCTCAGCCTGTGATGCCATTTTATTTCTCATAAATTAGCATGTTGAAGCTCAGAGGAGACAGCTGATGAGGGTCATGTAGTTAAAGGTTTAGCAAAAACCAGTGTGGTAATGAACTGGGAAAAACTGGCTCATATTTGGGGGCTAGTTTTGGTTCAGTGTGTCTGGTTGCTCATAATGAATTATGTGTTTCTTAGAAAGGAAGAACTTAAGCTAGCTGAAAGAGGTGAGAAACTTTAGCATGACCAAGAGAAATTTGCCAGGTTTCTTCTCCTTGTGAAAAAAAACACCACTTCACAGGTCAGTAACAAACTCACACAGTACTGCTTAGGCATTCTTCCTCACTTGGTCTCTCTTTCTTTCTCTCTCTCTCTCTCTCTCTCTCTCTCTCTCTCTCTCTCTC
>JBBPDA010000021.1:9163908-9174704 GCA_037974385.1 Arnoldichthys spilopterus | reverse complement strand
TCTCTCTCTCTCTCTCTCTCTCTCTCTCTCTCTCTCTCTCTTTCTCTCTCTCTCACACACACACACACACACACACAAGCAGCTTTATACTATGTCATGCCATGTGGTCAAAATATGCCCTGCATGTGTTATATACATCAGTCACCCATAACATCACCATCACCTGTGTAATATTGAGAAGATCTCATGCTGTTAAAACTCTCCATTGTGGTGCACTGTGTGTTCTGACCTCTTTCTATCAGAGGCAGCATCCAACCACAATAGCTCTTCTGTGGGATCAGACCAGACAGGCTAACCATCACTCCCCACATTCATCAGTGAGCCTTAGGTACCCATGACCCTGTCGCTAGTTCGCCAGTTTTCCTTACTTGGGTCACCTTTGGTAGGTACTAACTACTGCAATACCTGGAACACTCCACAAGACCTGCTGTTTGGAGATGCTCTGACTCAGTTGTTTAGCCATCACAGTGAGGCCTGTTCACATCAATGTGGCCTAAACAAAACCATGTACAGTGCTTGAACAGAAACTGATATGTTTTGATCCCTGCCGTCAGATTTTCAGTTTTAACGTCACAGGAATGTATTTTGTACATGATTGTCATGACGTCCTTAAGAGAAGTGACAGAAATTAGCCTGTGGTGTATGTGTGGATGTTGATGAACATTGTTGCTGACAAAGTTAAGTTTCTGTCTTTCTGTCTTGGTCTTTCTCTCGTTTTCTTACATATCCAGGGCATTTCTGTCTTTTCTGTCCCAAAGCAAACAGAAGATGTTGGGTTCTATAATTTAACACTCCTGTAATATTGTTAGTCACACCAAAATGTAGGCTTCAGCTGTTTAGACAGACATGTTTAGACCCCGGGAGAAGGAGGAGGAAGAAAAGAATGAGGGGATGTGTTTTTGTCCTCCGATGCCCCCCTCCTCCCCTTTAGTCTTTCTCAGTATGGAGGAAACGTGAGCCGTCCTGCTTTTATCAGCCCTATTGTTTGAGTTCCTTAGGGACTGGGCTTCCTGAAGGAGGCCAGAGAGCTGCACATGTTCCTGAGCCTTGGCTCCATTCACTACACTCAGCCACACTGAAATGTTTAAGAAATCTCCCTCTTTTTCCTTTCCCCCTCATGCTTTTCCTTTTGAACTTGGCCTACATATGGAGAGAGTGGGAGGGGGAGAGAGAGACGGGTTAGGTGAGTGTGTGTGGCAGCGAGTGGCTCTTCGCTCATATATCCACACGAGACATAAGAGGAAGCGGATGGGAAAGAGTGAAGAAAGGCAGAAGGAACGCCATATTTCATGTCGAGAGATGAGTAAGAGGAAGCTGAGGGTTCAATATTGCCAGAATAAAATTCACATTACAGGACCTGCAGGGATAAACCAAGGGAACGAGCGAGGGAGCGGAAACAAGGAGTGAAATGACAGTATCAGCATATGTTTGCATTTTATGTAAGCCTAGGCTACCTGAGCTGATTTTCCAAACAAAGCAATATTGCACTAGGCCTGTGTTTTAATGACATTGCAGTGTACCTGCCCTTAGGCTCCGTGTTCATGACAGATGTGTGTGTCCCCTCTGCTCACTCTCAGGATGTTTACTGTATGGCTTGGCACAACAACAGCAATTTGAAAACATGTACATGTACGAGGGGTGGGCAATATGGTGAAAGATTATCATTGTGATAAATTGCCTTCCTGTGATTTTCTGAGTTAGGGATACTGTCCGTGCTCTTAAAGCACTGAAAGGCTCTGAAATCCATCCAGTTCTACAGATTTAGTTTAATTACAGATATAATGATTAAGGCATGGAGGCAAAGCACATATGCAAAGTAGCTTTAGAAGGTAAAAACATAGAATACAAAACCAACAAAACAAATACAAGCAATTCATAATAAAAAAATCATAATAAAAAGTTGTAATTTCAGTAAGAAATAGCAAGGTATAACTGATGGTGTAGTTGTGAGTAGGGCTGAATGATTTGGGGAACAAAATTTAAGGACCTGTCCACATGTAGCCGGGTGTTTTTGAAAAAGTAGCTTTTATGTGTTTTGGCCTCCCATCTACAAGTTAACAGCATTTATGGTAAATGAAAATTGATATTTTCAAATACTACTTGGGCAGTGGTGGCCTGCCTAAGGTCGCAGGTTCGAGTCCCGGCCCGGGCACTACTGAGGTACCCTTGAACAAGGTACCGTCCCACTACACTGTTCCCCGGGCGCTGTTGGTAGCTGCCCGCTGCTCCACATGTGCTGGGTTAAATGCAGAGGTCACATTTCGTTGTAGTGCTTTAGTGTGTTCACAATGACAAAGAGTCACTTTACTTCTACGGTGAAGATTTTTGAATAATTTTTTTATGTGTGGACCAGGAAAATGACCCGACTACATGTGGAAATGTGATTATATATATATATATATATATATATATATATATTACTACTAATTCAATTTCTACTTATATATGATTATTTTTCAAACAAATAATTTTTTTTTCACAATTTTTATACCAAAAGAATGTTTTGGACCTGAGGCCTCAGTATTAATTGTAATGTCACGTCTTAATCTCTGCATGATTAGATTTCATTATTAATAAACTCCCTGAGTTACACCTAATCAGTAATGGAGACTATAGGAAATAATTCAAACTGCAGTCATTACGGTGTAAAAATAGCACTCTTTTAAATTGCAATTTGGACATAAAAACAATTAATTGTTTTGCCATAGTTCATTGTTATTATGAATAGGTGGAGCTAAGGAGGAACAAGGGTGAGTCAGTCCCCCCAAGGGGAAATTAAATACAGTGACCATATAAAGACTACTGTAAACAACATATGGTGTATAGTAACTGCATCAATCCTAGAGTAACAAGTTGCTGCTTAGATGATCTTTATTTCTTGCCAAATTTTTCCTAATGTTCTTTTTCTTTTGTAAAATGTGGCATAATATTGATAAGTGTTATGAATTGTGAAAACGTGTAACAGTATTAAACATATCTGCGCACCCTTAACATGCACAAGGCTTACTATGCTGTCCTAGACAGCCAGAAGACAGAAAGAAGTGACCATAATTCCATGCACGTTTCTGTACTGGAAGTGTCTTGACTTCTTAAGGTCATTCAGATGTAGCAGGAGACTTCTAAACACCCTGCCCCCCTGAGGGGGAAGCTGTGTCCTTAGTTTTGCTGGATTTTTCCTGGTGCCTCCTTTTAATATTAATAATCTGCACTCGACTTGTTTTTGAAGCGCGCAGCCAGCCATGGCGGGCATGCACAGCAGAGTCAATCTATCGACAATTAAAGCCTAGTCGAGTCTTGCTGGTGTTCTCCTCAGTTAAATGGTCAATGGGTTAAAAACAGATTGGGCTAAAAGAGATGCTAACACCAAGAGTTAGCTTAAAGGCTATATCTCTAAGCTTAGTTTACAGATGGTTAGCATGTAGCTTACGGCTGACTAGGCTAATATTCTAAACATGTTGGTTTATAGCTAAGTGGGCAGTTGAAGGCAAGTTTCTGGGTCACTGGTCAGCAGTTGAGTATTATTGATGGATGTAAATAAGCCCCATTGAGCTCTGAGGGTTCAGTGTTGATGAGGGCCTTGGCCACGTGAGCATGCTGTGCCTGCTAAAGCCACAATGGGGGATTTGTAATGCTTTTGAAGATTTTATGTTTGTCTGAGTCAAACCTGTAGAACATTGATTGTTTAATGCCTCAGTCAGATATTTGTGCATCTTACAGGCCATTGCTAGTACTTCAAACAACACAGGTTTTGGAATAGTGTCAGTGGCCATAACGAAAAGTGCTGTTCTGTTTCCTTTAAACACAAATCAGCCATAACATTAAAACCAGCTGCCTAATATTGAGTAGGTCCCCCCCCATGCTGCTGAAACAGCTCTGACTGTGGTGCACTGTGTGTTCTGACACCTTTCTATCAGAGGCAGCATTCACTTTTAAACCACAGTAGCTCTTTTGTGGGATCAGACCAGTAGGGCTAGCCTTGCCACCCCACATGCCTTGGGTGCCCATGACCCGGACCACCGTCTGTCCTTCCTTGGATCTCTTTTGATACTAACTACCACATGCCTGAAACACTCCACAATACCTGCCATTTTGGAGATAGTCTGACTTGTCTAGCTTTTACACTAAGGCCCTTGTCAAAGTGGCTCAGATCTTTATGCACATCCATTTTACCTGCTTCCAACACATCAACTTTAAGAACTGCTTGTTCACTTGTTGCTTAATATATTCCACCCCGCTGACATGTACCAATGTAACGAAATCACTAGATAGTGAGTGTTATTTACTTCATCTGTCAGTGCTGATCGGTGTAACTTCTAATTATACTGGGATCACTGTGGCTTTGCAGCAGACGATGTATGATGTATGTGACACAATAGAAGCGGTTCTTTAGGTTGAGTGTAAAAGTACAGAATATTCTATTACACAAAATATTGAATCATATCTTTATATAATATCTTGTTAACTTCTAGTTCTTTAGCTTAGGGCAAATGTTATGGCTAAAGCATAAGATCGGGACACTATAAAGCATAGCCTATTGTTTTAGTTATTAGAAATTAACAAATGTAATTCACAATAACGATATTAATCTAAAAATATATTTTACCATGTGGGAACACAGTGCCACGTGAGGCTTTATATTGTGTGGTTCTTTAATGTGCATTATTTACACATTATAAATAAAAAACATTTTCATTATGTCTGGTATTTGGATATGATTCTCCTCTGTGGCCAGCCTAGTTATTTAAAAAGAAATTGCAGTCAGACACTAAATCCAAACCATTTGTGTGTATAACATTGATAGAAAAAGAGATGCAAGAGAAAGTGAGGTGCAGTTGTGTATATGACTGGAGGCTGTTACGACATCACGTATTATTATTCTGTCTGCATCAGAAAGACTGAGTAGATAATAACAGGCTTTGGTTATGAATGCACCCGAACACATCCAATATTCTTTATTGTGCACTGAAGTGACTCGTTATTTTTAGTGCACGTAGAGGACCTGCGTGATGGCGGGCTAAGTGAACTGAGCAAAAAGAAGGCCTCTCTGCTTAGCATCAGCATCCGCACTAATGTGGGACATCATTTAGCATAGAAGTGCTCGTGCTGCACGAGCGTGTGATGTGTAGTGTGAATGAGATTGAATTCTTCTGCTCGAGTGGGAATTACTGTCCATGTGTGTGGGTGTGGGTGTGTGCACGCATGTGTGCATGCATGGATGCACATGCACGTGTGAGTGTGTGTGCGCACATGTAAGATGAGTTTCTATTTCTGTCTTGCCACGATGACCCAGTACTTCCAGTTGATTTCACCCTGTAGTGAATGTGGTAGGGTTAATCTAAACTTCTCTCTCTCCCTCCCACCCCCCACCCCCTCTTCTCTTTCTTTCTCACTGTAGATGACAGAGGGGCGGAGATGTCAGGTCCATCTCCTGGACGACAGGAAATTGGAGCTGCTTGTGCAGGTGAGTCACCTGCGTCCAGCAGAGATAAAGTAAACACGCAATCAGATTCTGCAGACTTGAAGCCGGTGCTGCTGTCAGTGGTGTAAATACTGGCAGTCAAGATGGGGCAATTTTATTGGGGTTTTTCATGTGGGTCATCTCTTCTGAGTTCTCAAATGCCTTTTTTAATACATTTACATCTACAGACACTCTTATCCAGAGCAACGACCAGCAGTGCTCTGTAGTCCATGTCTGTTCTTCTATCTGTAGGGCTAAACCTGTCAACAGCCGTCATTCTACTAAGATACTACTAGCTGAGTTACACACCATAATAAACCCTGAAAACTTGTAAACCCAAAAGACAATAAAGTATATAAGAGTAATTATACAATAAACAGTAAAAGCGCAATAAATATGAGGCTAGTTAGTTTCCAAGATACTCCTTGAAGAGGTGCATTTTGAGTCGTGGCTTGAAGACAGTGAGGGACTCAGCAGTTCTGATGACAAGAGGAATGTCATTCCATCACTGGGGAGCCAGGACTGCAAAGAGTCTTGATGTAGATCTTCCTCTTCTTTTGAGCGTTGGAGGCTCAAGGCGAGCAGTATTTGATGTTAGGAGATGACGGGAAGTGACACGTTGCTCGATAATAGCTGATAGGTAATACCTGTGATTTTACAGCCAGCTATGATACTTTATTGTACTTCCGACATTATCCTCCATTAGAGCAATGTGGTTGAGACATAGCAATGGCGAGTAAACAGTGTCATTTTTAAAATGGATTCTGTGTAAATTGTTTATGGGTTATTCATCATGTTTTTTGCATAATTCTAGTTAAACCACGAGTTGGGGTAACATATTAATGCTGCCTTAGTGCGGTGATTTAACAAAGACACGTTGAACTTGCTTTTCACTCTTGGAATATTACACAGCAGCATTCTGGAGGTGTGATAGCAGTGTCTGTTTTATGATCGCTATCTCAGATTTCCTCTCGCTTGTCTGAGAAGGGAAATCCTCACTACTCCTTTGAGAGTTAATTACCATCTGCTGGAGAGAGGGAGTTTCTTTGTGTGTGCGAATACAACTGCTTGTGTGTGTATGTGTGTGAAAGAAAAGGAGAGAGATTAAAGTTTTTATAATCTTTCATTGAACTCTCTGCTCCCTTTGTGTTCAGAACATTTTGTAAGTAATTGGGCACAGTTTTATTTTGGCTTGGCACAGTTTTTGAGGACAGAGAACAGAATGACAACTTTAATTCATGCAAAACCGGAAAACTGAAATCTCCAGGGAAGATGCATAGCATCTAGTGATGTCCTGGGGGTCATTGTTTGCAGAGGATTACACATAGGGTTATGTTCAAAGGGTTATAACAGATGAGAGCTATTTAAGACTTGTTCACTGACTTTTGGTCGCCTGATGTAGGGAACAATATCGTTACACTGTGTTGCATCAGTTTTCTTTTTAACTACATTTTTTAATCATTTGGGAACTTAGGAGACTAATTGTTGCACATTCTTGCTTGAAACAAGACATCAGCTATTCAGGAGCATGTGGTTGCAGTTGTTTTATTCTTCTCTTCATGAAGCTCAATACATTCTCCATAGAAGACAGATTTTTACTGCTGGCAGGCCAGTAAAGCACACTCACTCTGTGGCTGTGCAGATGCATTATAAAGCTTGGCATTGTCTTGCTGAAATAACCATGGACTTTCCAGAGAAAGACATCACCATGTTGACAGCGTATGTCTTTCTAAAATCCCTAAAGTCACCCATGCCATGGGCAGATAGACAGATTGACAGATATATAGATTGATACATACACACATACATACTTTATTAATCCTGAGTGAAATATAGGTGCCAGTAGCCACAAAAAAAGTGTTAAGTACACAATATATAAATAACTGTACAAATAAAGTATGCATTACATTTAGGAGACACAGGTTGTGAAATGCAGTGATAGTACACTGAGGTTATAAGCTGGATGGTCCATTTTGTCTTTGCTATTGAGAATTCAAAATCCATTTTTCCTGAAAACAAGCTGAAACACAGACTCATCTGACCACAACACACATTTCCACTGTCTTTTAGTGTATCGCAGATGAGCTCAGGCCCAAAGAACTTAGTGGTATTTCTGCATAGAACTGATCTATTGCTTTCTCTTTCCATACTAGAGTTTTGCCATTCTTACATTTTTTGATATGGTGACAGACTGCAGTTTTCTGAAGTGCTCCCGAGCCTTTTGTGGCTATATTTATCACAGCAGCATTTTAGAGATTTCTCCAGGTTCCCTGAATGTTTTCACAATATCATGTACTGTAGATTGTGAAAATGTTCTTTGTAGCCAGGCCTTGAGAAATGTTCTTTTTGAACTGATTGACAATTCTGTCACAAAGCATGTCTTTGCTTACAAAAACCAAGCCTAGATGCTCCCTTTATATCCATTCATGACACCCTCATCTGTTACCAGTTCACCTGCTTATTGTGGAATGTTTCAAAACAGTGTAACTTGAATGCTCTATAAATGTTTCACTCTCTCTGTCCCAACTGTTTTGAGTGTGTTGTGGGCATCAGATTTTTTGATTTTGCAAAATACAATCAATTTAGACAGCCAAATCAGTTAAATTAAAGGTTGAAGAGAATTTACAAATTGCAGATTTGTGTTTTCATTGCATTTTACAAAATGTCCCAGCTCCAGGTTACATTTTTCATTTTCATGTCTGCTAATGCTTATACGTAGTAAATGCTTGAAGTCATATAATCATTTTTAAGATGTGTAAAATGGGATATTTTTGAAATGCTTATGAGGTTTCCCATACCAAAGATCTCTAGCTTTTATTTCTGTAGAATTAGAAACTCAGAAACATTAATAAAATGCAGACAATTTATCACAGTAGCCACGTGTCCCAAATGTTGTGATATCCTGGAGTGCAATAAGTCAGATATAGATTTGAAATATTGACCTTGTAGATGGTTATAAATTATAATTGCGCATACAGATATGACTCTGATCTGTAAGTGGATCACTGTTGTCTACCCAGTATGCATATAAATGTACCTGAGTTAAAGTTTGCATTCTGCACTGTAACATCACCATAAGCCATTTTAAATCTAGTGCTGGAAAACACGAAAATGATCACTGTCTGTTTTCCATTTAATCATGCGATGCGCTGTGTGTTTGCATGTGTGTGCTGCAGTGTGAGGAGAGCCCTGTCAGGACTGTTAAACTGCAGTGTCTTCAGCACTTATTCTGGCACATGTGTTTCCATAACAACCCCAGTCAGCATCTCTCTCGTTGGCCTAAGGTCCAATCAGTGCACTCGTCCTCCACAGGCCCGCCCACTAAAATTCAGTCAGGA
This sequence comes from Arnoldichthys spilopterus, assembly GCA_037974385.1. Taxonomy (NCBI): domain Eukaryota; kingdom Metazoa; phylum Chordata; class Actinopteri; order Characiformes; family Lepidarchidae; genus Arnoldichthys; species Arnoldichthys spilopterus. Next base: position 9,165,908 of record JBBPDA010000021.1, on the reverse strand, counting down.
TGAGCTCTGTTTCCATAACAACACAAAAGCTTCAGACCCTCAGGTTCTGAAAACATAAACATCTCTTCAGAATTGCTCTGTCTCCTTAACGAGTGCTGTTTCCTCTTACTGCCCTCCCCACACACACACACACAAACACACACGCACACACACAGGAAATCCCCATCCATGGGACAATCTAGCCCTTTAGTTTTTTTTTCTAGCTTGATAAAATTAAACACACTTATGGTCTCTCATCAGATTATTCTGCTCCCCCCTCTCTCTCTCCCTCCCTCGCCCTCTCTCACATCTGTCAGATATGATTAGTTGTGCTGAGCTGATCCCTCTATTCTCCAATCTGGTTTAAACTCACTGAAATCATTCTCTCATCTTCAGAGATATTTCATATCATATCATATCTTGGGCCCGTTTTCCAATTCTCTCTTCCATCGTTCTTTTCAGGCCACTCTCTTTGATGTGCTGGGTGACTGAGTTTTATTTGGGCTCTGGTTTTGGTCTGATGAGCAGAAAGACTTAGGGAAGAGAGAAGCTTTTAAAAGTCTGAAAGAGCCACAGTGACAAAAAGAAGCAGAAGCAGAGGAACTGAGTGAACTGAGCATGAGAAAAAATGGAAAAAGTCATCCATATTTCCTGATGCATTAATCTAAAGTTGGATAAATCAGTTAATTAATTTCATACATTATGTATTTTTTGGCCAATATTATATTTGTTGACTGTTTCAACCATAAATATTTCAGAGAGCTTGACATTGTTTTTGTTGACTGTGTTTCACTAGTGTCTGAACCAGCTTTTCTTAAGCCGGACTCAATCTGATTTGTATAGGGATGGTGTGGCTAAAGACTTTCATTTCAACCAAGCAGGAACACGGCTCATACAACCAATTAATTATTTAAAGACTGAGACCGACTGATTTCAACTGATAAGTTTAATCTAGACTCCTGCTTGATTACTAACTGCAATCACACCAATAGCAAAAACTGCAGCCACACCAGTCTTTTGTGGATAGAAGGATGAATAGATGGACAGATGGGCAGATGGATAACTTTATTATTGAGGGAGATTTAGGTACCAGTAGCCACAGTGTACAAATAATAACACAAATGCACACAATACCAACAACTGTACAAAATCTATTCTATACAAACTGTACAAATACACTACAAGCAGCATTAAGCAGGTACAGAACTGCAAAAAAGACTAGACACCTTTGGATTAAACTATTCCCTGCTCCAATACACTTGTTCCAGCTAATGAAAGAATCAGTGATCAGTTGAAGAGCTGCATCAGATATGTTAAGGGGGTGAAACTGTGAAACTGTGCCGTCCTGTGTGTCCTAAGGAATAGGGTTAGAAAGCACTGGTTTTAACAGTTCCTCCGGGCAAATTTTTCTATATTTTCAATAAAAATTCTACCTAAACAATCATTATATCATGTCATGATGCTGTGAATATGGAGGGCTGGATCTCTACACCAGGGCTGTAGTAAAGGAGTCACTCTAGGAATGCTGCTCACAAGGTAAAATGTATGATTGTATGTCTGTAGTAAACTTTAAATAAAATATTCATGTTTTTTTATATGCTTCAGGCAGAATGACCAGTGTTCATGTGCTTTGACTTAATGCCTACCTCTAAGTTACAGTTTGCTGCTGATAGTTTGTAGTGTAAGCCAGGCTGTGTAACGCCTCTTAGTTTTATCCCCCTTTTAGTGCATCCTCTGTGATCCCCTGCTGAGATAGGGCTTTGTTTATGGACCATAAATAACCAGAGACTTTCACACTTTAGCTGTCGTCTTTACCCTTTTCGTCTCGCACTCCCTTCTCACATTCACTGGCTGATATTAGCTCTGGTGCTACCTTTGACTGTGTTTACAGTGAGTTTCCTATGTCCCTTCACTCCTATTTTCTCCTCCTGTTGCTTCTTCATCTTCTCTCTCTCTTTCTCTCTCTCTCTCTCTCTCTCTCTCTCTCTCTCTCTCTCTCTCTCTCTCTCTCTCTCTCTCTC
>JBBPDA010000021.1:9146260-9158549 GCA_037974385.1 Arnoldichthys spilopterus | reverse complement strand
TCTCTCTCTCTCTCTCTCTCTCTCTCTCTCTCTCTCTCTCTCTCTCTCTCTCTCTTTCTTTCTCTCTTTCTTTCTCTTTCTCTCCCTTTCTCTCTCCCTGTCCACCTTACTCTTCTAATAAATTGCTTCCTGTCCTCAACCTCAGTTCTCTTACTGTTTCATGCTCTTTATCTATTTATCTGTGTGTGTGTGTGTGTGTGTGTGTGTGTGTGTAATTGCCCATTTATTTGTTCTGATGTTCTGTTCCTAGTTTGTATGTTTACAGCTTATTTGTCATTTCCCTTTGTAAAAAGGCATGAATGATCGTTATCAGTACTTTAGCACTGTAACTGAAAGTCTCATATTAAATATTTATGAGTTATTTATATAGAATTATGTAATAATAGGCAATAATCGACAAATACATAAACAGTCCAGATATTATCACAGTGCTACACCCTGGTTTTTATACAGTATTGTATGGAGAGAGAGAATGATGACCCCTGGTGGTTCATGTAGACCCTGCATGGGAAAGCCTTTGCTCTACTCTGAACTGTATTAATTAAAAATGTGAATAAATACTGAGATGTTTTAACTGTGCCTTGTGATAAATAACCAGTATTTCTTGTGTTTGTGTTCTTTACAGGTTTTATATAGAGAGTATCTCCTACTTAAAGGACAATGCCACCATTGAGCTGTTCTTTCTCAATGCCAAGTCCTGCATTTATAAGGTAATGTCTATTTGTAGGGTCACCCCAATAGTACGTAATGGGACACATTCTGTTGTGTTGACTCAGTTACTTATTTTAAACTATAGTTTGTTATTGCAACGTTGAATTTATCAGCTATCTTTCACTGAGGGCAGGGTATTACCCAGTGCATGCTCCTAGGTTTGAAATAGCAAGTGTGTGTTTTGGCTTGGCTGGTGTTATTGTATGTACCATTGTATTTATTGGCGGATCTTGCAGTGTTGTTGTTCTGCCACTAGAGGGCAGTCACAGGAATAGCCCCAGGGTACAAGTGGGAAAGGTTTAGAAAGATGGTAAGAGTTCTGGTTTTCTGCTGTGAAGAAAGATAAACTGGTGTAGAGTCAAAGTTTGCTAAAAAATGTATTTTAAATTTTAAAATTCTGCTTATTCTGTTTAGAATGTGTCCTCAGTTTCAGGGGGCTAAATAGCTTCTTAGATATGTGTGAGCTGTCAGACTGAACAGAAAAGTCCCTTTGCTATGAAGCTGCTAGTTTTAACCTGTAATGCAGTAAGAGCAGGTGTGATTGCCATTCCTGACATTTCTGACCCCCTGTGGTTTGGAGTTATCTCTGTATTGTTTCTGGCATGTGATATGCAGTGGGGTGATTAACACCCCCTGATGCGTCTGTGTGTGTTTAAAGCTACTCAGCAAAAGTAAACAGAGCTAAATGGTAAAATAAGTAGATAAACAACATCATAAGACAAAGAAAATAAACAGGTTAAATAGAGAAACACTGATTTCACATCCATTATTTATGTTAATCTGTATTTTCAATCTGAATCTCTATCTTGATTCTACTTTGGAGTTTTATAATACTGTGATTTACGGCTACTGCTTTGCTATATTTTATGTTGATGCTAGAATAAGTTTTAATTAGTTTTAATCGTATTGCTTTATTATTCACATTATTTCTCTTACAGGAGCTCATAGAGGTGGACAGTGAAGTGGTGTTTGAACTGGCCTCCTACATTTTGCAGGTAAGACCATCTGTGTGTGTGCACGTCACACCATGATAGAGTTCTTTACTGTAAATAGAAAACAGAGCATGCTCTCTGCACATTTGTGTGTCTGCCCTAAGGACATCTATATGTAGCACTAGTGAATTGTGTGTGTGTGTGTGTGTTGCAGGTATAGTAGAATTGTGAGTGATTACACCAGATGGGAGATTGCTCCTACCTAAAATTAACTGTACACACACACAGATGCAGAATGTGTGTAATCTCATGACTGTGCTGTTTCCACTAAGCACTGATTTAATTCTCTATACCCACATCTCTGTTCCTCTCTTTCAGGAAGCCAAAGGAGACTTTACAAGGTAACGAGCACACACGCACTGTCACTGTATCAAAGTCTGTATCAGAGTGTAGCTCCAGAGTAAGAACAGACCGCCCCCCTACAGAGAGAAAGAGAGAGAGAGGGTGAATGAACGAGGGGGCGGGGAGTCCTGGGAACAGACGGGAGGAAATGGAATGCAGAGAATAAACAGTGTTATGTTACACACACTGCCCCCCTCCCCCCACTCCCCAGTATCTGTGTGTTTTCACAGCATATCTTTCTGTCAACCTCTCTCTCATACACAGACACACAAATGTCACACGTGTCCCGTCTTCTTTCAATACAATCTCTCCATTGTGGCTGTCTCTGAAATAACCCTTCATCTTTGTTTTTTTTTTTATCCTGCTATATTCTTTTTATGTTCTTAAGGCTGCAACGATCAGTTGACAGAATTGTTCAGTTGTCAGCAATGATGATTCTGGAAAAATGTTGAGACAAAATTTACTAACGGAAGCTTTCTGAAACAGAATGCTTTCACACTCGCTTACGGAGATGGATTGTCACAGCTGTAGTTTCACGTTGCTGTGCTTTGCAGTCAAGCACTTGATTTGATCGAATGTCTTGCTGGGATAAACTGGTATTTTACACACCTGTAATACACTCACAGCACTTATTATGGTTTTTGAATTGTTTCATTTTCTCTCACTGCTGCTACTTTCATAAATGTTCAGCACATTTCGAGTGATCTGAGGCTGTGCTGTTCCACCGGCCAAACACACCACTCTCATCACCCAGGGTGTAATTAAACTGTACTGTTAATCCACACTTTTTTGTTCAAGTGCACATACCCACTCCTCAAACTCCAGGACTTTTCTGAACGCCACTATGTACCAAAATGTATTGAATGAGAGTGATAGAGCATGAAAGTAAATACAAAAGAATTACAGAATCAGAATCTGAAAACTTTATTGAGAATGCTTATGTTACAACTGCACAGACAAAGGCACAGATAGAGAAGAAACACAACAAAAATATAAGTGTAAAATACAAAAGCTAAAGTAAAACTCCTGTTAGATATATACTGTATAGCCAGTGTATACTAAGCATTATGCTAAGCATAGTCTATTCCTTCAAATAAAACCAAATGTACCACACAAAATGACTAATCAAAAAACATGTCCCGAGTCTGATATTGTATTTGAAAATTGGCCCGAACCCAGACCCAAACCAAATATTTTGTCAGGCCCTATTGAGTTAGATTAGGTAACAGACATTTAATTGCAACACAGTGCAGGGAAACTTAGCAATGTGGCTTTTGTGGTTTTGTTACACCATAAAAAAGCCTTAAAATCTTGTTGCGCAGACAGCATTTTGAATGGTGCAATTTGATTGGCCAAAGTGAGACAACATGTTTAATGATTAGCAAAGAGTGTAATGGTCTAGACAAGGGCACTGTTAGGCCTACGAGGCAACAGCCCCAAATGATGTATTAATACCTCAGATCTCAAAAAGACCTGGAGCTATTCCTGTGTTATTCTGTTGTTCTGATGCTTACTGATCAGTAAATTTAATCAAACGCCACTCTTCCACCACTCCGCCATCTCATCCCATCAACAACATTATTACAACCCTACACCTGTTGTCTGGCCCAAGACCACTGTGTTTTGATTTCCTATTGACAACCTTTGGTCAGGGTTTGTTTCTTAAAAGCATATTAGCAATCAGATGATGCTTAAATGCATGATAGTGAACACTCTCTCCACCCGTTATGATGATCCTACTAAAATGCTTTTGGAAATTTGGGCCAGATTACTCAAACTTATTCAAGATGAACCAGTTAATCAAATAATTATCAGTTGCAACCTTAGTGTCGTTGTGCTTACATTACATGTGTTTGCGTTGATCCTGTTTTTATCTTTCACTTTTATTTTACTTCTTCTCCTCCACTCACATCACCTCTTAAAGTAGGGGAAGGGCTTGGCTGTGAGTCTTTGCTGGGGGGCAGGTTTAATCCTAGCACTTCGGTTCTTTTGTCTGTAACATTACACTTACAGTTGCACACGTGTGGGAGATGAGGCTATACAGCCCAACTTACTGCTGCCCTGTTGCCTGGGGGTCTCATATTTGCATGGTATTGTGTAAACTGTAAAGAGGGCCTAATGCATCTGTATTTTTATCAAGATCTCTAGTGTTTTGAGAGAATAGTAAATAGGCTATAATGAGTCATTTGTCTTTTTCAATACAGTAATGATGCCACGCGCGCTGACCTGAAGAAGCTGCCTGCCCTGCCTACACAGGCACTGAAAGAGCACCCGTCACTTGCTTATTGGTGAGATACACAGACACAGACAAGTTAGCTGAAGTGTTGTATTCTTCGAATAACTCTGTGGCCTAATTTAGCTCAGATATGATTTGCAAACGCTCTGGTGTTATTCTGAACCAGATTCCCTGATGAAAATGACACTCATGCTCATACACACCCAGCCGACTTGCACGCAGCTTTTTGAGCATTTGAACTTATCTCCATTCCGAGTATCTGGTTTCACTTCTCCTCCCAGCATCTGTATTCTGTTTCTCCTTATTGTGAAATTTAAACAGGCTGACAGCCATGTTCTCATGGTCCTCCTGCCACAAAACTGTCATTTATATTCCCTGTGTGTGTGTGTGTGTGTGTGTGTGTGTGTGTTTCGTTTTTTTTACAGTGAGGACCGAGTCATTGAGCATTATAAGAAGCTGAGTGGTCAGTCCAGGGGCCAGGCTATTGTCAAGTAAGACATTCAGGAAAGAACAAGCAAATGAACACCAACAGCCTAATGTTTTAAAAGGGACGGCATGTAAAAGAAACAAAAATTTGCTGGTTACAATAGAAAAGGGGTTGTTTCGGTGTGCATTTTAAAAGTACTTGAGGTTTCTGTGTGATTCTATGAGATTATTGCATAATCATAATTTAAGCTAATTGCAATAATGTAAACAGACCACATTTATTTTCCACAGTTTATTTTTGTATTTTAGGATTTTTTTTCTAGGTCAAAGCAAATGCCTGTAAATGATAGAAAGCAGAAAATTTATTTATGGAGACATGGGTTATGGGTTTTGCTAAAAACACAAGCTGGGCTTGTGACTAGTGCTGCAATAGCTTTAGAGGGAAGTGGTGAGTAGTATTTGTTTATTTGAGCTTGAACTGTTTTCTAGTCAGTATGGGAAGCTAAAATGAAAAATGGGTAGTCAGCCCAATCTTGCCACTAAATATATAATTAATCACAATTATTTAGGAAAGGATACAGAAAAAGGAGAGAAAAACTTTATATTTTGAATGTCCATAATTTTTTGTTCATGTATGTTCTTTATGAAATGTTATTGGTGTTAAAGGAAGTTTTGTCTCTCTCTCTCTCTCTCTCTCTCTCTCTCATTCTCTTTGTCTGTCTGTCTCTCCTCCTCAGTTATATGAGCATAGTAGAGTCACTGCCTACATATGGAGTGCATTACTATGCAGTTAAGGTGGGTCTCGGTCTCATAAGTGTATGTAAATTTATCAACGTTAGCCTCTGTCTATATACACTCACATCCACACAAACATGCATGCACACACACACACACACTCTTCCTTCTTTTTCTCACCACTTGCACATAATTTTTTATGGCCCTGTTTGGCACGTATGCTCTAAGTCTGTGTGAAGGTGTTAGGTGATATTGCTGGGTTTTTCTGTAGGTTGTTTCTGTCCTCAGTTACTGACACCCCCCCACCCCCCACCCCTCTCTCTTTCACCTTCTTTCAGGACAAGCAGGGAATCCCATGGTGGTTGGGGTTAAGTTATAAGGGCATCTTTCAGTACGACTACCAGGACAAAGTGAAACCCAGAAAGGTAAAGAATCTCTAGCTCAGGTTCAGTCACATTTTCTCTTATGAGTCGGCTAGCTTTTTGTGTTGGGGGCAAAGTGCGGTTTGTTTTGAGCCAAAGAGCCAAAAAGACAAACAAATAATTGGGTATATAGTGTGAAGATATGCTTGTTCTGTCAGGGGAAGGTGAACAGGTGGAGTTTCTGGCAGTGTTCCCATGGGGCAGCCCATGTGTCAAGATGTAGGGTGAAATATTTTGTGGTTTTTGCACAAGGCCAATCACTTAAACATGATTACATAGTTTAAAATTGACATTCTTGATAGTCTGACCTATTTATAGTGGTGGTGTGACGGTTAGGGAGTTGCCCCTGTGATCTAAAGGTCACCGATTCAAATCCCAGATGGGTACCACTGAGGTATCCATGAGTAAGGTACCATCCCTAAGCATAGCTCCCTGGGCACTGCCCACTGCTCCTAAATGGATGGGTTAAATGCAGAGGTCACATTTGGTTGTGTGCTGTGCTATGGTGTGTTCACAATGACAATCACTTCTATACATTTTAACCCTTTCTAAAGGCTTCTTAATCTATCTAGTTAGTGTTTGGCCTTTAAGCTATTCATTGTTTATTATTGGTTTTTTCAAAAACTTTGATTATTAATTTAGTCATTAAAGAAATTGGGCGATTGCTAATATAATTTATAGCGGGAGCCATTATTTTCTGTATGTGTCATTCATTTATAAATCTATTCTGACTCCTCTCTGCTGTGAAAGGCGCCAGTAAAGTATTGTGGGAAGTGAAAGCGTCTGTCGCTACTTCTCTCTCGAAACTCTGAACACTGCTGAAAATATTGACAACATCAGCATGTTCTTGTTACTCATGTTGTGTCATGAGTTTTCTTTTTATTAGTTTGTGTGTATGTGTGTGTGTGTGTGTGTGTGTGTTTAACAAAATGAGTACATATGACATCACCTAAGCCTAGTCATGAGCTGAGCCCTTGGGGTGTCATAACCTCAGCCTTTGCCTGACCCATGGAGGTAATGACCTCTGCATTTTGACCCTAGGGCAAGGTGGATTGAAACATGAGACAGAGAAACACAAACTCTCAGACAGATGGTGCTCAATAACTCACACACTAAACCCAAAAGCCCTGTTTGCATGTGGGTGTGAGTGTGTGTTTGTTGGTTTTGTTTCATTGTGGCTCCTGGTCCTTCTGAAGCTTGGTGCAGCAGAGATGGAGGATCTAGAGTTTGTGTGCGGTGGTGGAAAAATGTGTTTGTGCACTTTTCTCCAAAACCACATGCTAAAAATAGTGTTCAAAGCCCAGTTTTATCCAGCCAAGCGTGAGGGCAAATGGACAGGCCTATTTAGAGAGATCTGTTACATGGAGAGAAAAAGGAGAGAGAGTGGAGACAGGAAAGGAGAGGAGAAAAAGCAAAAAGGAAAAAAAAGAGAAGTGTTTGCAGAAATTTTATACCGAGGGTGCAAGCGAAGCAAAACGCACAATCATCGCTTGTTGCAGAAAAATCAGTTCACATAATTGAGGTGAGTTTTTCCATTCCTGTAAAAAGCACAAAAAATTCTTAGAGCTCAGGTTTGTGGAGAGGCTTCTGCACAGATTGTATTCACCCAAACCCATAAAGATCTTGTTCAGACACACAGCTCAGATCTTCAACTGATCTGATTTGAGCAGGACAGATTTTCTACAGTCTGAACAGCAAAACATCAGAACAATCAAGCCACGTTTGATGATGTTTTAAAATCTGATTTCTGGACTCTGTTTGACCGGTAATATGAGATTTCATGTGTTTTACGGCTCCTGAGTAGAGTAGCTGTTTAATCGCTAGCTCTATTCTTGGGATTTTGGGATGAAACAGAATTGGAAATTAGTGGATTTTTTGTTCACTGTCAGTGGTTCTCTACAACAGAATTTGCTGCACATCATAAGTTCTGGCTTGAACATGGAGATTTGAAGCTGTAGCAGACACCTACATTACATGGTACTTTTAATGTGTACACTGTAGTCGTGGTGCTGTAATAAATATATCCACATGGACTCGTGAGGACTTCAGAAAACCACTGTCAAATAACAGTTTGCTGCTGCAAATGCAACCTGAAACTCTATTACGCAAAGAGAAAATCAAACTTTTTTTCTGCTGAGTTCTCTGGACCCAAGTTCATCTTAGAAAGACTGAAAGTTGAAATGTGGTCAGATAGTCCAGACCTGGATTTTTTATAAATCTATAATGATTATCCTCTTTAAAGTTGCACCTGTGATGCATGGCCAGGCTCCCTTTCTCAGTTACCCTGGAGTAGCTGTTCATGCAGAATCTTCTTTGGCAGAGTTGTTTTTTAATGTATCCTTAGTATGAAATACACATTGCATGTACAGTTTTCTTTAAATTCCAGAGTTTAAAATGTGCTCTATAAATAAAAATTGACTTAAGTTAATTTTCTTTGTGGGAAAATTGACTTTAAGCTCTCCATTCCAAAAATGAAATGGACCATCCAACTCTTATCAGCAAAAGGTTTTGGGGGTCATCATTGCCCAAGGTCCCATTGTGGAGAAGCACATTTTGGGGATTTTAGAGAAGCGTGTTGTGCCGTAATGGTGGTGTCCTTTCCCAGGACATCGAGGTTTATTTCAGCAAGTCAATGGCAGGCCTTGCATGCTCATGGGTTCATAGTTACAGAGTGTGTTTGCGTTTGACTGGCCTGGCAGCTGCTCCATATCCATCTCCTATTGAAAATGTATGGAGCTCCATGAAGAGGAAAATCAGCTAATGGCCACCAGGGACTGTTGAGTAGCTGAAGTCTTGTATCGAACAAGAATGGTCAAACATTCCACTTGCAGAACTGCAACAATTAGTCTTCTCAACAATGAAACAGTTTTGTTTTAGTTCTATACTTAATTAAAATTACAAACATCTTGAACCGTTTCTTTGAAACATTTTGTCCCCAAATGTTTTATGGGTTGTGTGCTTGCTTACACAGCCTGCGATGTGATTCTGCAGACGACTATGATTCATTCCTGCTACGGTGTATTACCAGGCTTGTCCCAACCTCAGCAGCATCAGCAGCGAGTTTAACAACACTCAGGGATCTTCAAAGCGCTCTCCAGTGGTTTGGCAGAGCTTGCAGAAATCCTCCTCTAACCGCCGAACACACACAACCTCTGAGAGTGCAGTGAGCCAGAAGCAGATCCATTGTTCTTCAGAGTAATGTCTTCCCTTAAAGAAATCCAATCTCTTGGTCATTGCAGTGTGTTTAGCCATGGCTGGATTGGTCTGTGGGGTTTTGTCTTGTTTGCTTTTGATCGTTAGTCTACTCAGTGCTGTTCCCTTTGTCAGACGATGATGTAGAAGAACCCAGAGCCCGGCAAACCCATGCGTATACATTACTGTTTCATTACATTACTGTTTTGTTTGCATATGCTAATACTTATGGATTGTTAACCACCCTTATTAGGGTGTGTGTATGTGTGTGGATTCAATTAAGTAAGCCACATTGTAAGGTTGCAGACTGAGGTAGCGGTTGGGTTTATTTGGTGAGATTTAACTCTTTCCTGATGTGACGCTGCAGTAACCGTGTGACCACATGTCAGTTTATGTGCAGAATTTGTGTGTATTAGTGACCCACAGGCTGTTTACTGCTTGGAGAGGTGTGTAAAACTTAAGTGCCCACGCATTTATGTAAGGACTTGATGGCCCTGTCGGCCTCCACCCTAAAATCCCCTCTTGCGCATCCACCCACCCACACACACACACACACATACATACAAAGAAACTGACCCTTCATCCCAGAGGTTAAAATCAGCAACAGAAGTCCAAGCGGCAGACACTAGCAGAACTCCAAGTTGCTTGGATGTTTCACTTCATACTGGAAGTGTTAAAAGGAATCACTCCATGAGTCTGTTGAACATTTTCATTTCGTTTATTAAGAATGGTAATGGTTTAAATCTCTCATTTACTAATACAGTAGGTGTAGTTTACACAGAAGAGTGACACATTGAATTTAAAGTATTTCAACATGATTGATATATTCAGTACTTTGAAAAGGTCAGTGATCACTCATATGTTTATTAATATACTAACAGTCACAGTGACTAAAGTTAAAGTCTAAATTTGGCATCACCTGAATTGTGAGGTGTAGAACAATATATGCTGCAAAGTGTGCACACACTACAGCTGAAGCATAAGATATTATAGTTAGTTGTTGAGACTTCTGTCATTTTTGTTATAAATAAATTTTCTGCTTTTCTTCTTATAATGAAAAATGAATTTTGAGAAGCATGACTACTACTTTTTTGCCCTACAGCCTTCTCTCTCATTCCACTCTCAACCATTTTATATAGAAGCTGCCCAGGACTCAGTTCTCTCTGTCCTACAGTCATACAGTCTACTCTTTATACTTCACTTAAAGCATAGTCTGACCTGACAAGCTTGTACTTTATGGCCATTTTGACCGGAAATTAAATGACAAGGTGGTCTCTGTCTCTGGTCTCTGCACTGTTCTGTATACATCAGCACAGTTATTGCCAAAAGTAGTTAAGCTTATGTTGATATGATTTTACTAATGCTGAAATAATGTCGACGTTTACATTCAGTGCATCACTTTCTTTAGTGTAGTCAGTTGTTAATAACTGTGTCAAGGTTTTAAGTGAATGTAAATTTCCTCTCCTCTGATCCTGAGTAAGTAAGAGTTGAGTGTGTATCTGTGTGTGTCCAGTCTGCCATTAGACTCATCTGTCTTTGTCCTCAACACTCATTTTGGCTCACACTGTCTAAACAGCACATTTACCCTTCCTGCACATTATGTGTGTGTTTGTGTGTGTGTGTGTGTGTGTGTGTGTGTGTGTTTGTGTCCACAATAGTTTACAGTTCCTGCAGAGAGTATCGTGTGTAAGGAGTCTCATTGTATGAGTCGACTCTATACTGGGTGTGTTGTGTTCTATGAAAGTTAATAATAGTGTATGATAGTCATAATAACGACCCACCCATGACATTTATGTAGAACATTGACTCTCGGCTCCATAGTCATTCTACTCTACAGGAACACTCTGAAAAGCCAGACGTTTTACTTCTCTCTTCCTCTAGAGCACGATGCTATCTTTAGCTACCGTTTTCGGTCACATATGTCTAAATATGTCACATAAACTGTCACACAAGAAAAGGTGTATGTGGCAAACAGGTGAGCTGAACATGTTAGCTACCTGTGAAGCTGCATCTAACACATCACTGTACTGATGGACAATATGATGATAGAATTATTAAACATATGTGACTGGAAGCTTTTATTATGTGAACAGCTATAAATTTCACTGAAAGTGGATTAGGTGGATGTCCTGAATACTTTTTTGGCACCCTTGGTAAAGATAAATAAGTTGTATGTAATGAGTGAAATTTTAAATGTGCTTTAATTTTGTCCTATAATTGTAGCAAAATAAAAATATATTTTTATCGAACAAATATTTTTTAGCAATATATTATGTGTCACAGTTATTCACATTCCTACTCTGATTAGCCCTAACATTAGCGCCACTAAGAGGTAACGTGAATAATATCAACAGTTTAGTTGTTTCATTACGATAGCACCTGTCGGGGTCTTGTATGGTGTTCCAGGTAGGTTGCAATAGTTAGTACCTATCAGATATGATGCAAGGGAGGACAGTCAAGGGTCAAGGGCACCCAAGGCCCACTGATGCATGTGGGGAGTGAAGGCTAGCCTGTCTGTTCTGATTCCACAAAAGAGCTACTCTGATTTAAAAGGTGAATGCTGACTCCTAATAGACAGCGTTCAGAACACACAGTGCACCATACTCAGAGCTCTTTCAGCAGCACGAGGGAGACACGCTCAATATTAGGCAGGTGGTGTTAATGTTATGGCTGGCGATGCTCATTGTTATTTTATGGATTGCTTTAAACATGTAACTACTCTCTTTCTATTTGTGTCTGCTTCAACTTATCAAGCTTTAGAAAATGTAGTTTTGTGATCGTCTGTTGTGAAAATAACTTTTTGAATTGGTCTCTTCAGTTTTTTTTTTAAAGCCAAATTACCCTAGATTGAGCGTCTGGCTGTAATTGGTGGGGGTGCAGTGCAATGGGCTCAAAGCCTTTAATTCACTTTCACTTCTGACTGTATTTACTGTAATGAGGGGCATTAGAGTCTCTACGTGCTTTAAGATTATACACACGCAAACACACTCATGTTAGATTTGTCTTCATCCAGAACAACGTCTGAATCCCATGGCTCACCTTGCTATACCCAGAGTGCTCTTTGGCATCACTAATGTCTCTCTGCCTCATTGGCCACTGCTAGAACTAAGAGTCTAAAAGTGTTTAGATGTCACGGATCATTCACGTATGCAGACCCTTTCTCTCTCTCTCTCTCTCTCTCTCTCTCTCTCTCTCTCTCTCTCTCTCTCTCTCTCTCTCTTTCTCTCTTTCTC
>JBBPDA010000021.1:9114098-9135482 GCA_037974385.1 Arnoldichthys spilopterus | reverse complement strand
TGTGTGTGTGTGTGTGTGTGTGTGTGTGTGTGTGTGTGTGTGTGTGTGTGTGTGTAGGAGGAGGAGCTGGAACGCTTGGAGAGAGAGTTTGCTATCCAGTCTCAAATCACAGAGGCAGCACGGCGCTTAGCAAGTGATCCTCACGTTAGCAGTAAGAAACTGAAGAAGCAGAGGAAGACCTCATACCTCAATGCACTGAAGAAACTGCAGGACATTGAGAACGCCATCAATGAGTACCGTGTCCGTTCTGGCAAGAAACCCACCCAGCGGGCGTCACTCATCATAGAAGGTAGGAAAATACTCACAGATAAACACAGAATCATCAAAAGTGATGAACAGCAGATGAAGACACAGATCTATACATTAACACATTAATGAACTGAACTCAGTTGTGTTTGCTGCCTTACATTCTATACACGTTTTTGAGTCTAATGTACAGCACGATTTGCTGATTTCCTTGCTCAACAAACACCTGATTAAACTCATCTGTTCATTGCCGAATCTTTTTAATGAACTGGGCACCTTCTCTCCAGGTTGTTCAGTACTGTACAAAAGCCTTAGACACCTGTGTTAATTATTTAAAGAAATTTATCAGAGCAGTGAGTTTCTTCCTGCAACTAAAAACACAAGTGAACATTAGAATCAATGCAAACAAACAGTAAAGCAGTAAAAAGAATGAAGATTTATTTTGTTTGTTGCAAAAAGCTGAAAAAAATTTGTTTTTTAGCTCGTTAGAAGAACAAGGTCAAGATTTCTCCTCCATGCCTCCAGTCATTGCATGGATGTGTGAAGTTCCATCAGCAACTGATTTAATCTAATGAAGGACTAATTAGGTCCAAACCAGTGATTTAATGGGAACTACAAGTAATACTGGGTTTCAACTCGGAGAGCTCTGGGAATGGTCAAGCCAACAAACTGACACATACAATCACTGTTCACTGTGTTAATGTTATTAGTGTTTATTCTTAAATTGTTGTTTTTTTTGAGAAAACAAAAAACACTTACTGCCAGATATACAGCTTTTAATGTAGCTGCCTATGACTTTTGCACAGTACTGATTACTGAAATGATGAGCTGATGACTAATTAGCGATACTGGATGCCTTTAGTGTTTTTCACCTTTGCTACACCTCTGCTGATTATTTGTTGCACTTTTAGTGTATGTACATTAATGTCATTACTGGCTATATCCCAACACCAAACCAATAAAAATAATTTAATAATATAATAATAATGGCACATTTTCCAAAAAATAATATATTGGCTGCTAGTATATCTGATATATATATATAGGGCTGGACAATAAGGAAACATCATTAACATAAGGAATTACATCAGCTTTTATAATTTTGCCATTTTGCCCACCCTTATTGTTCATCCCAGTATGTGCTGGGGGAAAGTGAGGCCATGAACTGTGCCTGTCTGTGTGTGAGGGTAAGTATGTGTGCTGTTACTCTTTGGTACGAAACATCATTAAGCGAGTTAATGAAGTCTCGCCCTGTGAAAGGCCTCCCACAGCTCAGCACTAGGAGCTGTAAAACAGCATGAGTGTGACCTCCACTGAGGTCCGAACAGGGCAAGAAATTCATTTATTACACACACATACACACAAACACGTGTGCTCACCCCTGGAGTACCAGGATAAAGACATGTTAGCCTAATCATTAGCAGCTTATCTGAAGTGTGTGTGAAGGTGAGAAAGTGTTGAATGATGCTGAGCGCTGTGTATTGTGTCTTGCTCCTGCAGAAGCTAATATTGGCTCTGAGGACAGCTCACTATCTGACGCTCTGGTGCTAGATGACGGTGAGTACTTCTTTTCTGGAGTTACACACACAAAAGTCAACAATTCAGAATGGCAAGCGAATGCAATTGTAGTTAATTGTGTAACATTATATCCAATAAACTGTAATTATATAATAACATTTCAATAATTGTCATTTAAACGAAGCATATAGAAAAGTATCAGTGACTACAGAGTGTGTTTTAGTCATTTACTGACATTGACGTAATGTGAAAGTGCAAACCAATCATGCCAATTATGGTATTAATTATGTCATTTTATTTAAATACCACTGCAACATGATGGTTAAAAACTATACACTTCTAAAGGAAAATAAATACACAGCACTTGTAACCACTATTATCTTTTGCTACTTGTTTATCCCATCTTACTGACTCTTCCTTCTCTTTTTTCCAGATGACTCCCAGGTGACAGGGACCCCCACCTTTTCTCCGGTTGCCTCCCCACATAAAGGCCTTCCTCCTCGACCCCCCTCTCACAGCAGACCGCCTCCTCCACAGTCTCTGGAAGGACTGAGGCACCTGCACTACCAGCGCAGTGACTACGATAAGTCCCCAATCAAACCCCGCATGTGGAGCGAGAGCTCACTGGACGAGCCCTACGAGAGGGTGAAGAAACGCTCATCCCACTCCAGGTTCGGTGCTAAGAAGCATGAGTCATAAGTCAGATTATTCTGCTATCATGGTTACCGATGTCATAACAACTGCATAACCGATGTATGATATGATTCATGTAGTTATATAGTGGATGATGTATTTGCTGTTGTAAGGTTGCACCAATTTTTCAGGGTATAGTTTGTCTTTGCTGCAATTTCTTTGTCTTCATTTGTGTGTAGTAGTCACAGACGGTTCCCCAGCACAGGCAGCTGTGAGGCTGGAGGGAGTAACTCTCTGCAGAACAGTCCAGTACGCACCCTGCCTCACTGGAACAGCCAATCCAGCATGCCATCCACTCCTGACCTGAGAACCAGGAGTTACGTCCACTCAGCCAGGTACACACAGAGATGAACGGAGGCAGAGTTGTACTACAGGCCAAAGCCAATGGATTTGTAATACTTTTTTGATTCAACTTTTGAAACAAAAAACTCCCAACTTCGTTTGGCCTGTAATGTATGTTGCAAATGATCTTGGTAATATTTGGATCTTATTTTCACCTGGCACATGTAATCACGCCTTACATTTCTCTTTTTCTATTTCAGCCTATCCCAGCCTTTCCGTGGACGGAGCTCCAGTCTGGAGTCTCAGGGGAAGCTGCTGAACATGGAGGAGGCTGGGCTCAGCCCGGACCTCTTCCTGTCAGGGCCTCAGAGGACAGGGAGTAACGGCTCGGTTGCCCCCGATGACTGCTCATCCTGCACCAGCCATTCAAGCTCAGAGCACTACTACCCTTCATCTGGCTCCAACCCCAACTACTGCACACTGGCTGAGGACTCGCCCTCTAAAGCCCGGCAAAGGCAGCGGCAGCGCCACAAATCAGCCGGCCACCTGGGCACCTCCAGCTCCGGTAGCATGCCTAACCTAGCTGCCCGAAATGGTGGCAGTGGCACCCACGGCACTAGTGGAGTTTGTGGTGGTCACCAGGGTGTTTATCTGCACAGCCAAAGCCAGCCGTCTTCACAGTACCGCATCAAGGAGTACCCATTGTACACGGAGGGCAGCAGCCCCGGAGCTGTGGTGGTGCGCAGCCTGGAGAACGACCAGGAGGGTCACTACAGTGTCAAGGCCCAATTCAAAACCTCCAACTCGTACACGGCTGGCGGCCTCTACAAGGAGGGCTGGGGGTCTGGGGAGGATGGTGAAGGGGGCAGCGGCAGTGGCCGGCTCACTCCCTCCAGGTCTCAAATAGTCAGGACTCCGTCTTTAGGGAGGGAAGGGGGAGGAGGAGGAGGGAGAGCAGCTGTGTCTGACGAGCTTAGGTGCTGGTACCAGCGCTCATCCGGATCATTGAAGGAACATTCACGCGTCACACACACCGGCTCCAACGCATCAGAGGGGCGCGGAGGGAGAATTGGGACACTTGTGAAAGGCTCACCAGGTGAGATTGTATTTATGTATTTTCCTCCCTCTTACTTTATTAATCACAGGGGATGAAACTGCCACTGGACATTCTGAGCTGTATGGAAGAATATGATATTGGGCTTTCAGTTATGGGCCCTTAGAATCATCCTTGAGGTCTGCTACCTGACCCTGTGGTAGTTTCAACTCTGAAACGTGTAATACCTTCTGAATCTCTTGTGTGCTTTAAGTGTCATATATCTCAGGTATGAAGATTAGAAAAATCCACGACAACCCAAGCTAAGCCTGGTGTGGCCTGACAAAAAAATGTTGTGTCCTTCTTGAAATCATGAATGATGAAAGAAATGTGTTGTGTGTTGGAAATATCACAGTAGATTTTTGTCCAGGACGTTTTTTGCCTAGCAGAAATGTGAGGTGTGTTAAGCATTTCTGCAAGTAGCAAGAGGATATTTAGGGCAGCGTGGCTAGCAGTTGATCAGTGGCGAGTGAGTGTTCAAAGCTAGGTGTATGGTTTAGGTTTGGGCTTGTGTTATCCATGCAGACTTCTAGGCTGTCTAGCCTGCAATGACTACACACCTGCACAAAGGCAGAAAGATTCAAACAAGCAAGCAATAAAAAAAGCGTGATGGGATAAAAGGCTGTCAAAATATTTTATACTGCACAATATTAAAATGAGGTGTAAGGATGGCTCTATTCCTGTCTTTCTCCCCTGGCCCCAAAATAATTTTGAAATTTTGCTAATACAACATTAGAAGTCCTTAACAAAGAGTTTTACTGGTATATCAGTCCTGCTGTTTGTCTGTACAGGGAATTATACATTAAATCTTCATCATTAGATACAGGGCAGCACTTCCTGAGCTTCTGGATGGAATTTACATTATTAATAACCTGTTCAGAATTCAGATCATAAAGGCAAACGTGTTCTTTTTGTGTTTGTTTTATTATCTTACTTCTTTAAACACAGGCACTTCACAGTAAAGTGTGTGTAAATATGCATCCATCTCAAGCAGTAAGACAGCAGTGTGTGTGGAGGGGTGGATTGACGTATTGTGTTGATTTTATGTAGGTGGTCGGTACTGTTACAACAGTTTAGCTAAGTGCATTCCTGTGAATTGTGTGAGGGAGTGGGATCCTGTCAGGGTGGTCTGCACTGTGTGGGTGTTAAAGGGAGTGGGATAATTGCCCTATTTTGGCTGGTAGAAAGATCCAGGGAGTAAAAACTCTGCCACGTTGAAGTGTCAGTAACAAGCTCATTTCATCTGTGACAGCCTGCACTATGAGAGTGAGATTGTGTTTGTTTGTGCACATGTGTGCAGTAATTCTGTGTGTGTGTTTTTAGCTGCCTCTCCACACAGCCAGAGAAGTGGAACTCCATGTAGTGAGCCTGCAGCCACTCCCCCTTGCAGCCCTCAGCACATTCTCAATTGGCAGAGCGGGTAAGAGCAGCTGTCCGATGTATAGTTTATACAGGATACGCGCAAGATCCTAATTTTTATCTCAGCTTCAGATGTTTGTATTGAATGCAGCTAATTGCTAATCCAAATTACAGTCATGTCCTATTGATAAGCATTTTGTCCTGACATTGAATTCATTTTTACAAAATAGATAACAAAATGACAGCACTTTACCAGAGCCTTCAATTACAGTCATGACCCTACAGCAAAATGGGTTGCTGCACAAACAGTGACAGCTACAGTCAAAGTTCTGCCTATGCAGCATGCCATAAGTCTTGCTAGACCTATTGTGATCTTGTAGTGAGTATACACACCTGGGGACAACTTGTTAAACTTTACATATCGGCTCATGTCAACGTCCACTGCTAATAAAGACAAACCCCTTTTGAAACCCACCTCCAAATTCTGCGAATTAGTTGTAGGCATGCACTGATGCAGCGTTTTTTAGTCCCAATACTGATACCGATACAGGGGCTTTAAGTATTGGCCGATACTGAGTACCAATCCGACACCAGTATTTATTAATATGCTGTTTGTCTCACTGTGTGGAAGAGACTGGGGTGTGTAAGGCAACATCAGGCTTGACTTAAACGTTGCTTTCCTAAAGTCATAAAACAAATGTAATAAATGCATATCAACATAGTAATGAAACCATTGATTAATAAAAACAACAGTCGTAACTTAAATCTCTAAAATTAAGAATTACAGTTATAATTACAAATACTGAGTAACAGAACTGAACTGAATGAATCGTCCGATTGTTACTAATTTCTGATTCAGCAATATGAACCAGTATTGGATCGATATTAGTTTTGGATTGGTGCATCTCTAATTATTGGTCTAGTGTTCTTAGTACAGTCAGTCAGTTAACTCGACTAAAACAAAGTAGTTAACGAAGCACCGTTGTCACCGAACGTAACTGTCTTGCGTTCCAAGAGGTAGTGCTTCTACCATCTACATGCTTAATTGTAGTTTTGTGGGGGGCCATGCTAACCTGTCATGAATAATGACAGACTCTAACAACACCCCACCCCACCCCCACCCCCCCAATAGCCTTTTTCATGGTTGTTCACAGACGTTCATGGTGCAAGATCACATCACAATAGTATACTAACATCTTATGTGTACTAATGACCAGTATGCTAACAACTTGTTCTAGACTTGCCCTTGCCTTGTGACTGGTGTTTACCAGGCTATGGTAAAGCACTGTCAGAGATCTGTTGGGAAGCTAAAGGTTAATCCATCTAGTCACTTATAAACTTAAACTGTGACCTATTAGTCTAAAAAGGGAGGGAATGTGAGTGTTTAATGCGCCATTCCCTGTGAGGACCACATATAAATTAATTCGTTTGTTGAATTCAAAGAATAGTTTGGTGAAAAATCTAATTTACAGAATTGTCCCTTTATGTATACAGTCATCCAAGACAAGTTTGGACAAAAGTAATGGAAAAAGAATTGGCTTTAGGCTAGCTGCTACAACTGTATGTTTTTAGATGTGCAACATGCTTTTGTCCATTTTTACACAACACTGTCATAGAATGTCAGAAACCACATTAGCCTTCTTAAAGTTTTAAAAGGACTCAAAACAGTTTGTGACAAGAATTTTATATCCTCATCAGCCATAACATTAACACCACTCAGAGGTGAAGTGAATAACATTGACTATCTAGTGATTTCATTACAGTAGCATCTGTCAATGGGTAGGATATATAAAGCAGAATCTAAATAGTCAGTTCTTTGATGTGATGTGCGGGAAGCAGGAAAAATAGGCAAGCGTAAAGATCTGAGCCATGTTGACAAGGACCTTTTTGTGATGGCTAAATGAGTCAGAGCATCTTCAAAACAGCAGGTCTTGTGGAGTGTTCCAGGTATGAAGTTGTGAGTACCTACCAAAAGTGGTCCAAGGAAGAACTGGTAAATCAACGACAGGGTCATGGGCACCCAAGACTCACTGATGCATTTGGGGAGTGAAGGCTAGCCCGTCTATTCCAATCCCACAGAAGAGCTACTGTGGTTTAAAAAGTGAATGCTCACTCTGAAAGAAAGGGGTCAGAACACAGTGCACCATAGTCAGAGCTCTTTCAGCAGCATCAGGGGAACCTGTTCAATATTACTCAGGTGGTTTTAATGTTATGGCTGGTTGGTGTGCATTATTTGCTATCTGCAGTAGCCACATAACTCTGGTACAAAACTTAAGAAGCAAATGTCAGACACCAAACATGTCTTGGCTGATGTCTTGGCTACCATATTGTATTATGGCAAAAAACTATTGAAGTTGAAGCCTTAGAAACACTAGGGGTTGCGATGTAGCTGAGACGCTGCCGTGTAGGTTCTTAGTATTCTCCCTTATTGCTTGGCTTCATGCTGCACATATTGGCACTTATTCAATTCTGTAACAGCACTTCCATGACTTACCCCTGCTAAGCCTACACTGCTCTTCTTACAGCTTCTAACTACTGTCACTGTCCACACAGCTGCTAATCTCTCTCTCTCTCTCTCTCTCTCTCTCTCTCTCTCTTTTTCTTTCTCCCTCTCCCTCTTTCTCTCTCTCTCTCTTTTTCTCTAACCAACTTCTGCTTGACTGCTATGTGTGGTCTGGGTGTGTCTGGTGTTTTCCCTTTGGGGCAGTGATACAGCTGAAAACTCTCCTACTGAAGACCGCTCCCCCTCTCACCAAAGCACTGACCAGTAGAGAGGTACTCTCTCTCTCTCTCTCTCTCTCTCTCTCTCTCTCTCTCTCTCTCTCTCTCTCAATTTTTATGTCTCCCCCCCCTCCCCCAGTCTCTTGGCCTCACTCTCTTTCTCTGTCTCTTTGCATGTTTTGTTTTCTGCCTGTCTTGCTGTTTATATTCTTGTGTGACATCTGTTGTGTCTTGAGATCTAACTTATAACAGTGTTGTTATCACACATGGAACAATGACCATAATGTGAGTGTGTGTGTGTGTACGTGTGTGTGCTTCATCACAGATCGTTCAGCGACAGCTGTTTCCTGAGCAGTCCCCTGTGCTCTGAGCTGGCAGATGTACAGTGGTATGGACATGAGAAGGCCAAGCCAGGAACACTTGTCTAAACCCATCCCTTCATCCTTTCTTCATCCATCCTTTCCTCCTTCTCTCCATGGAACAGTGTTCTCCAGGCAGGTCTGTCCTTGGGCTGGACCTCAACACATCTAAGACAAGCCTACGGCTGGAGCCAGTATCCCACCTGCCCCACTCTTCCTCTCTCTCTCCTTCTCTCTCTCTGTCTGTGCATATCCAGCGGTACAGTGGCTCTCAACTATAGGATGACAGGTCAGACTGAACTGGACTAAAGTGACCGAAAGTTGACCTTTCTGACCTTTCTCCCACTGCTTACCTTATGAACTCTGAACTGTGACCCAGTTAGAAGCCAGCCGGTTGCTCCGTATGCACAAGAAAAACCCCTCGTCGTCAGATCCCGTCGCTGAAGTGATGCGCAAGGCATGTGGCCTCTCCGCATTGGAGATATGTGTATATGTACGTGTCTGCATTTTAGTGAACAACCCCAAATATGCATACTCAAACACACATCTGTCCCATGCTGTGGTGTGTGTGCGTGTGTGTAATTTTGCACTGAAGATGGAGAGTTCCGATCTGTTCTGCTCTTAACACATGCATTCCTGCAGAATACGTTGCTGTCGGCCATCTTATTCGTAGAGATTCATATGCTCTGTTTCGTCAAAGTAAGTACATACAATAAATCACAAGCGCCACACACACCGTCTACAAGAATGAACCACAAGCCCCTGCTTCTGCCTGTAGACGTTCTGGTTTTCCATTTTATAATGTTCTGTAAAAATAAATGTATAGATATAAATGCCTCTATAGAAATGAGTTTAAACTACAGACAACAGCAGCAGCACCGCCTCGGATACAAACCATCAAAACGCAGTATTCTCTGCCTCTTTTTTTATTAAAGATCACTCTGCCAGGAAAATAGAGGATTCTCTAGGAGAATTTTCAGAAAGCTTAACCACACCTGGCACATCGTTGACAACTGTGGCTGTTCAAACTGTCTGAAAATCAGGACACACTGGCTGAAAATAGCTAATGATAAATTTTAACAGGCAACATGAAATACACTTTCTACCGGGGGTGGACAGTACTAAAGTACTGCACTTAAGTAAATTTCAAGTATCTGTACTTAAATAACTTTTTTTGTGTTTGAAATGTGCCATTTACTCCACTACATTTGAAAGACAAATTTTTGACTGCACTACATTTCAACAAATTTTCTCATTGCTCATTGCTTTAAGCATTCATAAAAGAAGAAAAACCCATGGAAACAAACCAGATGGAAAATAACACCTGTTCATGCGTGAATCTACTGCTGACAGATATGAATTATAAGCTAGCGAAAATGCAGAGTTAACATTCCTGACTAAAATCACGCAAAGGCAGTTGATTCACATAGGACCTGGTCTCAAAAAGGGGGAGTCAAGCAGTGAGAATGTTCATCCAGCTGTTTCACATTTCAGCCAATTTTACCAGAAGTAAAATTAACCTTGCCTAAAACATTAGGATGTGTTTATCCTTTTAACGCCAGTCTGGGTTAAGGCTAAGGTCAACGGCTCTTCTTTTGTCGATTCAGGTGTATCTATAGACTATGTACCTGTTTCCTCAATTTTTTATTGTATAGGTTTCACAAACAAATCAGTGCATTTAGTAGGTTTGTTTCACTAGGTTCTGTAAATGTGGTGACAATACAAAAAGCATTTTATCCAAGTATTTTTTCAATCCAGTATTCCAGCACTTTAACTAAAGTTAAAGTGTGACTGAACAACTTTGACTTGTATTGGAGTAATATTTTAACAGGAGTGTCTATGCTTTGACTCAGTAAAGAAGTTATGTACTTTGTCCACCCCTGCTTACTACATACAGCAGTATGTAGGCCACAGTATGTGCCACAGAATGAACCTTCTCAACAGCAGAGAATAGCTGGTCATCCAAGGCAATGAATTCTCTTGCTTTTTTGTCGTTTCACAAACCACAGTTGGCATCGGCATGATTGCAGACTTTACATATTTTACTTCTGCATATCAAACTGGATGTTATGTTTTGTCAGCCAGAAATTCTGTGGCTAAAATTTCAGTGCAATTCTATAAAATACAGTACATTTCATGGAAATTGTTGATTTTATTTTCAACATACTTGAACATACAAACCCTTCCCCCTCTTTGCAACTGTGCTTACAGATAACCATGATATACTTTAACAAAAACACAAAGAAAACTATAGTTCTCAATCATTTACTAAAGTCAACCGAGAAGCAAAATATGTCAACTTCATGTGTCATTTGTTGGAGTACAATCACCTCAATGTGTAGACACTGTTTCAAAGACAGTAAAATCTTCTTTAAATATGTTGAAAAAAGTATTTTCATGGGATGTACTTATTATTTCACATGACTGTATATTACAATATGATGATTGCCAAAGGTTATGTTTACTAACAGTCAACATTTTGTTGGTGAAGCCAAAATAATTTAAGATTTGTTTACCATCCCCAATATTCCAGTGACCAGTCTATTTTGTTGGTGGAGCAGCAGAACTAACACACCATTGTTTTGTCTCCACGCGTTTGTCATTGCAGGCCTGTGTGTGGATAGACTTCCCAATTATTAGAGCAGAAGAGAATTCTGGGTCATAGTATAAATTCTTAAATGGAGTGAAATGATTTTGGGGCTTTTTCTCTCTCTGTTTTATCTCTGTCTGTCTTTATTTGTAGATCACTTTCTGACTTGTGCCTGACTTCCATTTAGTAGACGTTTGGCCAGACAATAGCTTGAGGCTACAGCTGTGACACGAGAGGGGCAAAAACCATGTTTCCCAAACAACATCATAGTTGTGAGATTGGTGGAGAGAGAAAGTGTCAACTTTACTATACAGTGATCTTTCTTTTGGGAAACCCCTCCTGTACGTTAGCTGAGCTTCAGTGTGACCTTATCTTGCATTAGACACTGATCCACGAAGTACTGTATGTGCCGCTTACTCTCTCAGGCAGCAAGCAGTGTACTTTAAGCTATGGCAGCCTACCAGCCACTTTGGTGCTCTGAGCCAGTACTGTAGACAGACAAGTTGAAGTATCCCACAATGACATGCTATGAGCCTGGTATCTATGCTGTAATAACAGCCTTTGAAAAACCTCTATACCTGCCATCAGAGATGATAAAGAGATTTTTTTTAAGAAACTAGTGTCTGATTTGGGAATCTTTACTGATGGATTGTTTTTCTTTTCTTTACTGCCATTCAGAAGTCTAAAAGGATATACAGTCTGAAATGTGCTGTTCACACTCGTAAGCCACAGGACAGAGTTGTTAGAGCACAACTTGAAGGGGTACAAGTCGATAATAACACACATACTGACCTACGGTTTTCTCTCTAATTGATCTTACCTCTCTGCCATTGCCTAGGAAGTAGTTCAGGTGATAAGCATTCCAATATAAGAGCAGAACACAGATGTACGGACCTCGGTTTGAAAGCAGAAAAAACCTCAGCAGTCATGATGAGGTGGGTTACTATAAGCTCATGTCAGGCTCTCAGAAAGCTGAGATGAATACAGGGTGTTCGTGTTGTTTTTCTAACGTCACGCAGTCAGCGAGATTTTAACTGAAACCGCTGGTGCCCTTCTCCTCCAGTCTGTCTCCCTGTTACGGAGAAACACGCCAAGCCATACAGCAACGACCACTTTTATATCACACTCTGCATGGTCAAAAGAAAAAAAAATCCCAGTGCTCACACAGACATACTATCACACATAGACACAGCAGTGACTTTGGTAAATAGATATCTAAAAGCACATTTATCTTTTATTTTTGAAAAAAAAAGTTTGTTTCCATTCCTTTGGTGTATGTACATGCCAGCAGACCTTTGTGTGTGTAAGATGGCAATATTACTGTAACACCTACAGTGGAACATCAGTTGCTCTACATCTGTTGTATCACTATTCATATCAAGTACCCAGTACAGTTTAATTCTGCCTCCATAAACGTCCTCTCTTCCACAGCTGAATTCAGATGAAACCATATTAAACTCAGAAGCGTGGGTCAGAGGCTATTAGGATTTGGCATTTAGGCCCTGTTTACCTTGCATGCTCAACCTCCACTGTACATCCTGTTAAACTGATAGAATCCAAGCTCAAAAAATCTCAAAAAAAAAAAAGTCTCATTCCCATTCCCTACAATGCTGTGGTTCAGGCCTTGTGGTATTCCACCTACTTTAAGATGAGAAAAGTGAATTCTCTCCTCTCTCTCTCCTTCCTGACTGCATTTAATAAACCTAAACCTTTTATAACAAAAGAATGAACTAACACATTTATCAACATATACACACGACTATGGAAACATGTCTGGGTTATTTTACAAGAAGAAAAAACATGTTCAATTTTTTAAATCTGTATTTGTTTTTATTTTTTATTTTTGGGACATAGTAACAAACCCTCTCAGATGCTACAGGATGACCAGTTACTGCATTGTTTCCTAGCTGTAGACTTTTCCTAACTGTTGTCAATAGTTTTAATACAAGTTGTGCAAAATGAAGGATGCTAGTTACTAAACTGTGTCGCTCACTCCCTCATCCTGACAATAGAGCATGTTTCATAAGTTTATGGAGTTCATTTCAAACATAACCGGACACATTATAACGGTGTTGTAGAAAAAAAAATGTGGAATTGTTGGGGAGAACGTCCAAATTCCATAGTTAATTTATTCTTTTTCTATTAAGAATTTGTATAGTAACTTTACATTTTTCAAAAACTGTGTTGTTGGCAACTGATACTGAATTTTCCAGATGAGAAATGTGGTGGTTCTTGAGATTATGACAAATAAATTATTGCTGAATGTTCTCTAAACTCAAGACTGACATTTTTGAGTTTGTTAACTCTTGAGTTTGAACTTTTTGTTTTTGCTGAAGATAATTTTCAGTGAAGAAAACGTGATTAACCTGGTGCATGCAGGTGAAGAGCAGAATAATGTGAATACTTAATGAATAATGTTTCATTATTATTCAGGCCAGGACACTGAGTGGAAGCTGACAGTGATTGCTTGCATTCTTCATCCGCTCCAGCATATTCCCCTAGGTCATACTGATATTTGCATTCCTCATGAATATTAATCTGAGAAATTGTGCATATGAATATGTAATGGATTTTGCTGTAGAGAGATGCTGGAGTCTGTGGCTGCTGTTAAGACGCAGTGTTTTAAGAAAAATAACAGAAAGCTATGATCCTTCATGACAATGACATCAAGCAGGAGTTCACCTCATTCCTGGTTGATCAGCTGGTCTTAGTCGTCCATCTCAGGACTGATAATAGTGCAACATGATCTACACCTGAAGTGAAGATGTCCCTGTAGAACTCCAGTTTATGGACACAAGGTGAGAGAGTGTGCTCACTAGAGACGGGTATGATAATTATATCAATTTACACTGTGGGTAAGAAGCCTCTTTTCAGAAGGTGGAGACTAAGGCACTCTAAATGTAATGTTAGAATGCTGAAGGCCCAATTTCCTCTGACTCCTTAATGCGTTGGGGCCCCAGGATATTTGCTCTGCCTGCTCCGTTAGTAATCCAGCCTGGGCGTGTGTATGTGTGTGTCGTAGGCAGCTGTTGAACAGAGGCACTGCCAAAATCCACAATTTCAGTCCTGCCTTCACAAAGCTGCTCACTAAATATGCGTAATCACCCAGCAGCTTAAATTTAGTTTGGGCTGAAATTTGACACTTTTTTACATTCAGTCAAGACAACATAATACAAGTCCTTGTGACCAAACCATAATGTCACTGACTAAATGGAAAAGCTGCAGAAGTAAGCAAATTTTCACATTTAGGGACCTCTCTAATTTATAAGGGCTTTCTTAATGAAGGCACATTATGATTAACTCAAAATTGGCTGTTTTTAATATTTAGTTTCCATATAAATATTGAATTAACTGAAGTAAACGTTTTAACTGTGTATATCTGGTACAATGAAAATTCAGTTTTCCCATAATATGAAACCTTTAACCTCCTTTTAAGAGTTCCTCAGTGCATTTGGTAGATGCTCTCATCCAGAGCGACTTACAGTTTAAGCAAATGTAGCATTTGGAGTCTTACCCAAGGACTTATTTGTGTAGCATGGTCTGCTGCATGGACGACATACATGTTACACTAAGCCATAGTTTTCCCCCTCAAAGGTTCACCAGCGGTGACCAGTCCACATTACTCTGAATCCACTGTGACTTTGTCCATCCTTCAGGTATGTCATTATAATGATGTTGTCAGCAGCTCTAATGAGTCAGTGGGATTCCACTCAGCCTGACACACTGTCCTGCTTCTGCGAGAACACTCAAGAGTTATGCAATAGGGTCTTTTCTTTCCTTCTCACTTATTCTTCCATCTAACAGTTCTTCTGGGGGATGTGTGTGTGCAGTGAACACCCAGAAGGATGTTTGCCTCCCAGACAATGGCTCAGGGTTTCCCGCAACAGGAAAACACAGAGGAGTAAACACTGGAGATGTTGTCACTGTTTATACAGTGTATCAGCCAAAGTGGGGAGCCCTGGAGCTTCTGGCTTGTATGTGTGTTTATTTGCATGTGTTTTCATGTGCCCATTGCATCTTTTGAGCAAAAGAAGTCTTCCCATAAAATTAGAAGGGGTTACCTCTGGATGATTTTCCAGAGACTGAAAGTCAAAAGGAATCACAGCCAAAGGATAATCAGCACGCAGGACTCCGGACTCAGTTCCAGAACTCTGCTCATCCAGTCATTGATAAGTGCTTTCTGCACGCACTCTGCTTCATACTAATAAAGTCCAGTTCTCCCTGAACAGCGTTACTGTAGCAACCCTGCAGGGTCTGGGGCACTGCGTAGTGTTTCGTTCCGGCATCCGACAGCAGCTGGAAGCTGTTATTCCCTCATGCAGTGAAAGTGTGTGTGCGTGTGTGTGACTCCCGCATACCGTGAGAATGCAGTGTGTCTAAGGATGCTTTCTCAGGGAATGTAGATGTGTTGGTGTGCGTGTGTGTGTAAGTTGTGGTGATTTTTTTTTTTTTTTCATATGCGAGACTTTGAGAGCAGAGTGTTTTGAGTCACAGACCTCTGATCACCATGGAAACTCCAGCAGGGGCTGCTTGGAGCTGTAGCCTGAGCTTTTTTTTTGACCCTTTGAGTGATCTGCTAAGGGAGATCAGAGAAAAGGTTCATGACATCTGGGCCTGTGTGAGTATGTGTGTATGTAAAATGACACATGCAAGACTGTTAATAATTTATTTATTATTTATTGTTATAATTTATATTTAATTTTATTTCCTGACTGGGAAGTAGAAGACATTATATATAATATCTACATCACAGTCAGAGATCAGTCCAAAAGTCCATCAAACCAATAATCCAAACTGGGAAACGCTCAGCAACAATACACAATGCGACTAGTTGGCTTTGCGTCCTCCATCTGGCTGCTCTCAGCTAAGTAACCCCGGCTGTCCGCTTGTTAACCCACAGCACCTGACCCTGATTAGGGCCGGGTGTGGGTCTCGGGGCTACCGGCTTTGGCCACCAGATAGAGACAACTCCCCCATCTGCCTTAACCCCGTTTCCTTTCTCTCTCTCTCTCTCTCTCTTTATATATATATATATATACACACACACACACACACACATAATATATAGAACTTAGAAGAAGAAAAGGCCATATTCACACAGGCTCTAATCTGATGTTTTAGGTATGATGCAGCGAAAAGCCACATGAAATCTGAAACAAGTCACATGTGTAGGTGTCAAATATGTTTCAGGACATCACTCAGTTTGAAGTCAGATTGGACTTCATGTGGTTCTTTCACCATTATGGGTCAGTGGTCCTTGACATCAGAATGCTACACAGTTTTATATGTATATAAATCAGATGCTGCTGATGGACCTTCGCACACATCCATGCAATTACTTTTTACAACAAATCTTTCTTTTCACTGCTTTATTGTTTGTTTGCATTGATTCTTATGTTCACTTGTGTTTTTGCTGCAGAAAGAAACTCACTGCTAAGATAAATGGCTTTAAACTATTAACAAGACTTTATATATATTATATATATATATAAGATTGTAACACAGAGTTGTCATATAACAGACATTACATTTTATACTGATGTTCAGTAAATAATTAAGCCTGTCTCTGAATATTAATGATAGATCCTATTCAAATTACTTGTGTTGTTAATGTTCTGGTTGCTAAAATGTGCAATAATGTTGTACAGCACAGCACAGTTGTTCTACAAGTTATTATGACTAAGGTCCACTACACAGATCTAAACCACAGAACCATTTAAATGGATAAATTGGTCTTTTCTATGATGTACATTTCTGTACATAATTGCTGTAGTTATGAGATTTTTGTGGTACTATATAGAAAACATTTTTCTAAGTATAGACACAATGACCAATTGTTTTTCAAAAAGAACAAGTTCAGTATAAACTGCCAGAGAAATAAATTGTGAAAAACTATGATTGTGTGCCTCACATTACAGTCAGTAGGTTTAAAGCATTACCAAGTGTAGCCTGTATTTGGGACTAGTGCATTTTAATGTGTACTTAGTTTACTTTGTGCGCTTTTGACTTGATAAAATACAGCACAGAAATTGAATGGGGTTTATAACAAGGCTCTGTTGTGTATCATTCAAGTCTTTTGTCCAATGAGCAGGAAGTTACTCTTCCTATGACTCAGCATTTCCTTTCCCATTGTGGGAAACTGCTCAGGAATGAGAGAAATTTCATAGAACTCAGCCTTCAAAGCAAGCATGTGAATGAATCAACAGGGGCTAGTTTGTAAGGGCTTTCGTCCATAAATGGACTGTTTCACGTATCTCAGGCCTAAACCAGGGCTCATTTTTGATCAGAGAATACCACAACTACACTGTTATTCTAAACCTAAAATTCTTATATAGTTAGTACTGTTTATGCTGTTCAGCCATAACATTGAAACCACCTGCATAATATTATGTAGGTCCTGCCCATGCCAAAGTGGCAAACTTAGTCATGTTCATCAAACAATTACTGAAAAAGGTTTTCAGCATGACAGGGCTCATTATCCTGCTGAAAGAGGCCACTGCCATTAAGGAATATCATTGCCATAAAGGGGTGTTCTTGGCCTGCAACAATGTTTAGGTAGGTGGTACATGTCAAAGTAATATTCACATGAATGCCAGGACCAAAGTTTTCCCAGCAGAACTATGCTTAGAGCGTCATTCTGACCAGCAGCCCCATATACAGCAAGCTGCAATACACCAACTTTTTAAGCAGCATTTTACAATCGCTCTTCTGTGGGACTATACCAGACAGACTAGGCTTTGTCCTTCATGTACCAGACGTAATCCAAGGAAGGACAGCCAGTGAACATGCATTAGGGTCATAGATGAGCCTTGGGCCTTCCTTCCTTGGATCACTTTTGGCAGGTACCCACCACTGCATACAAGAGCTTCTGCGGAGATGCTCTGACCCGGTTCTCTAACCATCGTAATATGGCCCTTCAAAGATTGACTGTTCAATTGCTGCCTGTTATATATCACTCCAATAAAGTGTTATTCACTTCACAACATCAGATTTAATGCTTTTACTGATCAGTGTATAGGGTAATTGGGTATTGTTATAGACACCAGTACACAGTAAAACTTTCTCAAGTGTCAAACAGTTTACTCTGATCTTCTGATATGTCATTGTACAACTTTTGCACTTATTTCAAACCCAGATCATTATATGCTTTTATTTATATAAAAAAAGAAAAAAAAAACATTTATTCTCACTCATGACATAATATTTACAACAGATTTCTTTACAAAACGAAGAGGCAACACTTTGATGGCAAGGGGTGCTGAGGTATGTGGACAGTTAGAGGGCGTTGTATTCTACACATTTTGAAGGATCTGTGGGAAAATGCTTTTGACAGATTGTCATTAACCTCTTCAGACCCTGGAAAAAAAAAAAAAAAAAAAAAAAGAGTATGAGAGAAAGGGGCAGAGATTTTATCAACATGACAAATCCACACTTACACAACACTCTTACAGGCAAAACCAACAACATACAGACAAAAACCAATTCAACTAACCTGAATGTACTTTCTCTGGGTTTCATCATTAAGAACGTGAGCAACATGTTTGGAAAAGATCTTCTCTCGGCCAGTACGAGCATGAATGCCCACCATGGTTACACCGATGGGCCATGGAGCATTTCCTATCGCCATCTGCAGGTATGCATCATTTGCCTGTTCAAAAATTTATTTAATTTAGTTTTAAATTAAAACTATAATCTGAATATAGGCACATACCATCAATCACACGTGCTTGGAAAGATGGAAATTTGAACTACATAATATAATTAAAGGACCCATGCAATGCAAAATCAAATTTAAAAACACTCTAAAGAATCAGGCCGTTTAATTACGCAGAACAGAGGTCAGAAAATGTTCAAGTAAAAATGGACTGCAAAGGATTTGGGTTAAGTTGGGTTTTCAGTCAACATGTTTGCGTAAGGTATAGTATTTGAGCAAAGAAAATACAAACCCATTTTTGGAAAAGTCGGGATTTTTCTTAAAATGCAATAAAAACAAAAATGTGAGATTTATTACTCTCTAACTTTTTTTTATCAGAAAAGTTCAAAGATTTCCCATGTTTTCACTGATCAACTTAAATTAAATAAATAATAAATAAAAAATAAATTAAAACAAATTTGCATCACACTGAAAAAAAAAAGTTGGGACACAGGCATGTTCAATTCTGCTTTCCTTTAAATTACACTGTTTAATCGTTTAGGAACTAAGGAGACTAACTGTAGTTCTGCAAAAGGAATTTTGCCCATTTTTGTTTGATACAACTCTTCGGTTGCTATAAAGTCTGCATGTCTGACTCTTCTCTTCATAAGGCTCTATACATTTACAGTAGGAGAAAGATTTGGACTGCTGGTAGGCCAGTCACTTGCATTCAGTAGTATCTTTGCTTACAAAGACTGAGCCCTTGGTAGATGTTCCTTTATTTTACCCTGCCATGATCTCCTCACCTGTCACCAGCTCATCTGCTTGTTGTGGAACTTTTGAAAATGCATAACTTCAATATTCTATAAACTTTTCAACTTTGTTTTCTTTATCACAACTTTTCTTGAGTGTGTAGCTGGCATTCTACATTTGTTTATATTTTAAAAATACGTTTATTAGTGCAAACACAAGAAATCTTTAACTGATGAAAAGTTCAAAGAATCGTTCACGAGGGTTAACAAATCGCACATTCTTGTTTTTCTTGCACTTTATTAAAAATCTCAACTTTTTTTTGGAAATAGGTTTTGTACATCATGTGAAGATTTATTGGTTTATTCTGCCTTTAACACAGGGCAAATTGAAAAACTTGCATTAGGAACAACTGCTCCATTCCAAACAACTATTTTGATCTACCTCAGCAATTTCTATGCAATATTAATTCAAATAACCAAAATATTACCACACCCACCTTTACATATTCCCTCTCCAGCATAAACTTGATGATGTCTGTGATAGATTCCTTAATGTCTGCTGGCAGGTTCTATAAGGAGAGGAGACAATGGAGTCAGAATTAAGCTTAGTGAATTGTATTACCCAAAATCCCCCAAAATGTAGCTGCTGAAATGTGTACCTTCTTGCGTAGTTTTCTGAAAAGAGGCTTGAGGTAAGATTCCGTCTGTTTCTGTGTGGCACTGGCCAACTTTCCCTGCACACTGCGCTTAACATGGTCTTCTCTGCCATTCAGGTCCTTAGCCCACACACCCAGCAAAAACTACAAACAAAAACACATACAAAAATGAGATCAACAACTAGCTAAATGATTAATATTTAATTAATAAAAACTTCCATTATAGTCCATAACAATACAAAAAATACTCCTTATACAATACCCGCAGCACTTTGTCTATGATGTCCATATCTCTTACATCATTTCCAGTTCCCAGAGACGCCCCAAGAGCCTATAATTGTTATGAGGTCATAATACATTAGTTACTTTCTAATCAACATATGAAAAATTATTTAATAAGAATTAAATTGGGCAATAATTAATATAACTAATAAACTAGCATAAAGATCTAAATGTTG
Source organism: Arnoldichthys spilopterus (assembly GCA_037974385.1). Lineage (NCBI taxonomy): Eukaryota > Metazoa > Chordata > Actinopteri > Characiformes > Lepidarchidae > Arnoldichthys > Arnoldichthys spilopterus. The sequence continues at coordinate 9,115,122 of JBBPDA010000021.1, read as the reverse complement.
TTCTGAACTTTATTATGGAATGCACTTTTATACTGAATTGTAACTGCTATGATATACAGAAATAAGACCACAGCACCACCTGCTGGTTCACAACTCAAATTGGTACTCCATCATTTTTCAGTTTAAAACATGACTTCACAGTTCAAATACAGAACAGAAGAAAGTGCTTATAGGTTTGTTTACCTCCAGCTCCTCGATGGTGGTGTTTTCTTCATGCACTTTCAGATCATGCTGTGTGTCCAGCTCTCCTGGCTCCTGCCCTCCTACAATCTCATTCAGGTACTGCTGATCAATTTTATCCATAGCAGCCTTCAGATCATTCCTCAGGCCCTATACACATAGCCAGTCAGTCATAAGACACAGCGTTTCATTACTAACACGGTCTCTGAAAAGAATTTTCCAAGTCTGATGGTGGTGACTTGCCTTGTTCACTTCTGGTGCAAGGATTTCGATCTTGCGGAGTCTCTGAAAGGCGTCATAATCAGTTTCTCCAAAAAGACGGATCGGCTCGCCGCGCTCCCTCAGGCGTCTAATGACCTGCATATTACCAACAGGTACAATGGTTTAACAAATCACTCATTTACAGAGCAGAGAAAAGAAATAACTTGAAAATATCTTCTAGTCCTTCATCAGTGATTAAATTCTGAGCATACGGCCACTGCTGGTTGCATGTTTATGGTTGGTAGACTATGCTCAATCCAGCAGTGACACTGAGCGGTTTAAAAATGCCATGACCATATTGGCACCACTGCTGTACTGAGAATGGTCGAACACTAAACATCTGGTCAGCAGTTGCCCTCTGGTTGTTCCTTTTCATTGATTAAGAAGACAAAAGCAATGTGCAACAGAAAGGCTACCATCAGTAACTGTAAACCTACAGAGTGCACCTACATGGTACATGCACACGTTAAAATGAGTGATCAGTCTCACTTATTCATGTAATGTTTCAGTTATTTTGTCCACTCCCTGTAATTTACAGGTGTACAGTAAACATGCATACATGTATTTACATACATATACATAT
>JBBPDA010000021.1:9078362-9099856 GCA_037974385.1 Arnoldichthys spilopterus | reverse complement strand
TCAAGGGTACCTCAGTAGTGCCTGAGCCAGGACTTGAACCTGCGACCTTCAGGTCCCCAGCGCAATGTCCTAACCACAAGGCCACCACTGCCACGATACAATACATAAATATTTATTTATATAGACATTTCATATAAGAATTTATATTTTATGTAACAATTCTTTATTATTTAATTGTTTGGTAACAGTAACTATAATGTACTATTAATTAGCAATGGTTATCAGAAACCATATTTTTCTTGTCCTGTAATGTTACTTTTTTTGGTACAACAGTTTTTTTTTCCAGCAGTACGGTCTTCAGTTGAAATGATATATAAATTTGTGGGCATATTGACTTTCTTTCAATCGGTCTCTGCCAGTCAAAGGTGAAATATGGAGAATTATGATGTATCTGTATGTGTGTCAGTGTAATACATGTCTATGTGTATGTGCATTAGAGTATCAATAAAGTTTATTAATATCTCAGCCTTCTGTCTCTCTCAGCCGGAGGTGCAGTTGGCAGAGGATTATGAGGTGTTCATGCCTAAGGCACAGTTGGACTCCATCCTGCTGAACTACACACGCTCAGGCAGCTTGCTCTTCAGGAAGCTGGTGTGTGCCTTCTTTGATGATGCTACACTGGCTAACTCATTGCCTAATGGCAAGAGAAAGAGGGGCCTGAATGACCATAGAAAAGGTCTGGACCAGAACATAGTGGGAGCCATTAAAGGTAAGTGAATATCAGCAAACAAAGTAGCTTGTATTAAGAGTGCATTGAATTATATAGTATAATCTGTTCTAAAATTACTGGGAGTACATTAATTGTGTATATGACAAGATTTATTCCCAACCAATGTGTCATGATGTAAAAACAAAGAGTCTGACCTTTCAAGCCTTACCTATGAAGTTGCATTGCATCATTAAAAACAGCCTTTTGTAAGGAATGGTGTATTCAGTAAGAAACACATGAGTGGATAAGAATCGGCGAGGACGATTTCTTAGTCAAAAAATGAAAAATATCATTTTTTGATATGCTATTAATAGCACATTGCAGTACTATGGGCAGTCTGATTAGACAAATTGATTTACTTGCTTAGGCCAAGCATTCTGCTAGATTATTATACTTATATAATTATACTTATCCTGTGTGAATTCTTTATAGAATTAGTGTCTAGGGAAAATGAAACTTTTTGTGAAGTAAAATTATTTTATGTAATATTTAAACATTGTTAAATTTTCAAACCACACCATGCTCTCTGCAGTCCATGCAGTGCATTGGATAAGTGTTGTTAAAATAGGGCACCTGGCAAAATGGCACAGTTAAAATTTACATTTAATATATTTTATAGAGTAAAAGGGATCTGATAAGCTAAAAGGTGGCATTGGTATGGTGTCATCAAAGTGAAATGACAGCAGTTTGGGGTCAAAAATGTTAATGCTATAAATAAAAAAAGACAAAATGTTATTGTTTTGTATTTTGAAATAGGTTGTATTTGTGAATATACATTTTTTTTTACATTTTTTTTTACATCTCTCACATTCTTAGAACATTTTGGGAGAGTCTTAGTTTGCTAATAGTGTAGACTATTGGTAAAATGGGGTAATCTGTTACTGTAAAATTGGTCATTTTAATAGCCAAAAAATGTTTTGGAAGATCAGGAAATTCATATTGTCTTTTAAACTGGATCTCTTAAATCTGCTATCAGCTTGGTTAGCTTACTGGAACTGAGCTTACAAGAAATAGCATGGCTGTGTTTCCCCACCAATAAAAACTCTAGCTAGTTATGTTTTACATGTTCTCACTAAATTAATTAGTGGTGTGGTTTGAAAATTCGACACTGTTTACATATTACATCAAATAAGTTTACTTCACAAAAAGATGACGTTTTATTTTCCAGTGACACAGATCTTATAAAGAATTCACATAGGCAATCTGTGCATACAGTGCAATAGTCAGCCAAGAAATATGAGCAAGTGAAAATAAAATTCAATTTACAAAGCAAATAAAGCAAATTAATAAGTATACTTAATTGATTATTTAATTAATAATTCTTGTCAATATCCATGTATATTTAAGAAAAGGTATTAACTTGTGCCAGTTCTGCCACTAATGGGCGTCTACCTCTGTTGCTAACTCTTTAGGTCTACAATATGTTTTTTGTGTCAGAGATGGAGTGATCTGTTCTGTGGTTAATGGTACTTTATTTTCTCTTTTATACAGTGTTTAAGGGGCAATAATGTGTTTAGCATGGTATCAAATCAGGAGTAAAGACACTAAAACGATTTTGTAAACTGTTTCAGAAAACAAATTTTTAAAAAGTATTTTATATTAACGTATCTATTGCTGTAGTTACTCTCTGTAGTTAGTGTAAGCACCTGGCATATGTATGTATGTATTGAAGTTCCTCTCGGTGGTAGTTTGAAATCTTGGCTTGTTTATTTATTGCAGTAGTTGCTCTCTGTAGTAGTATAAGCACTTGGCATATGTATGTATTACAGTAATTGCGTCTGTTATTTATTTTATAACTACGAGCAATGCGTTGGTCTTCCGTGTAGCACCACCCTCAGTGTTACTCTATGCAATGCGAGCACCTGATTGTTTTCCTCTGTCCTGGAAGTTGCTTTGGATAAAAGTGTCAGCCAAATGAATAAATGTAAAGTAAATGTAATTAACAATACAATAACAATACTTTTATTAAAAATAAAATTCTATTAAAATATTTGATACAGGCCATTTGCACCTAAGCCATTTTAAAAGGGAAGCTTATTATTAAAAAATATCTATCATTTTGAATGATTATTATGAGTCACTGCTGGTTGACTGTACAGTAAATAGTAAATGTTTTTACTTCAGTGGAAAGTTACAGCAAAATATTTCAGTTTATTTATTTGTGAGTAACTTCTGCTAATTAAACATGACTAGCCTATACATAGAGCATGTGTGAAGCAGTATGTTATGCAGTCTGAAGATGTCTAAAATGTTAAAATAATTGCAGTTAAAATAGGTTTGTGTGAACAGGCCAGTTATGTTAACTTTGAATAGGATGGCTTTATTCGATATTCGAATTTGATGGTTTTATACAACTTTTTGCATCTGATTGCAGTGTTCACAGAAAAGTACTGCACTGCTAACAAAATTGAGAAGCTTCCAGGTCCACGAGACTGGGTCCAGATCCTCCAGGACCAGATCAAACTAGCTCGGCGACGCTTAAAAAGAGGTCAGTGGAAGTGTTTTTTGTTCTTTGTTTTTTTTTTCTGGCAGCACAGGGGTTGGTGTTGCCCCACAGTGAAATGGTCCCGGGTTTGATTCTCAGCTGGGATAGCCAGGGTCCTTTCTTTGTGGAGTTTCCCTGTTTTACTCATATCTGTGTGAATTTCTGCCTGGAGCTCAAGTAATGATACTGGCTGAATACTATAAAACAAAGTGACTGGTAAAAGTTTGTTACAGTTTATTGCATAATGGCTACATGTTTGTGGTTGTGTGTGTATGGTTGTACAGCAGAGACAAGTACAGACTGTGAAGAGATCCTCAACATGACACAAATGGATAAAACAGGTACAGAAACAAACAGACTTTTGAAACAGTATTTCAATAATTAGACATTTGTTTCTCAGCTCACATTAATGTTTCCCTGCTAACACATACAGATTTGTTCATTTAATGTTAAAATTTTATGAGGGTTACTTCGCAAGTGGAGTCAGACAGAGTAGAATTTTAAACATGCATATTTCATAAATGTATGAGAACAGTAAGGGTTGTAAATACACTGTGTGAATTATCGAGAGATGTTAAAACATTTAGAAAATTTTGCTGGCAAGGTTGAACATTTCTGTGGTGTTTTTTTTTTACAGCTAATCTTTTAGCTTAATTTTGTGAGTGTAAATATTGAAGAAGTGGATTTTGTACATGCAATTTCATTTCTTTTCAAAAGAGACACAGCTTGGGCAGCAAAGCAGAATGTTTGTGTTTTTACTATCAGGTTTTCAGAGAGGAAGAAAAAATTTCAAAAATGAATTATCCATTGGTTTACCAGAATTTTTATAGTATGTATGAATGCATGTGCCCTGGCAGTATTTAGTTTTTGTGAAATGGTCCAATGTGGTCTTGTACCTTATACAAACCCCATTTCTGGAAAAATTTGTACAAAACAATTAAAATAAAAATCAGCAATTTGTAATTTTTAAAAATCTTTTATCCTTATGCAAAAAAACCCCATATATTTTATGTAGAAATGCTGCTGAGATCTGTCCCCTATTTAAAATGTATAATGCATCATAAAAAGGAGAATTAGACAATGCCATTACTCTGTTTTGTAGCTCATGCCTTCTATCACAAAAGATTCGAAAAATATCCACTTCCAAAACAGCAAAAATTACTATCCCCAGCTCACAAATCCTTAATAACTATGATTAAAAGGAAATATGATATAACAAATTCCAAATTTTTGAATATATACAGAATATATTAAAGCTGTTAAGTGAAATATTGGAAATTTTTTCTTTGTACCTTTGTCGGTTAAATAAAAGAGAATTAGAAAAAAAAATTGATTGCATTATACAAAATGTCCCAAGGTTTCCACATGCAACAAGTGTGGTTATCAAGTGTAATGCAAATGGCGACAGAATGAATGTGCAGTAAAGGCTTTTAGTCTATTTTTTTTGCTGCTTTCCACAAGCTACATGCCACCAAAAAATCGTAGAGAAAGTTTCTCATTTATTATTGATTATTTCGTAGAGTAGCTCAAGTGACCCTTATGCAGAAAGCAGCAGAGCTCAAAGCTATTATGTTATGCTTCTTGTGGTTGGGAAGATATCGCATTCTTGTTTCGTGCATGCTTTCGCATGTCCTTGTTCACAGCACTTTTAGTCCAGCACTTGCATCTGTGGATTTTGTTGTTTTTCTCTAACCCAGGAGTCTCTTTTCCGGCAGTTACCAGACAGGCCCTTGGCCCGTTTCACCATCTTCAGGGCTTAGCTATTGTGTTATACTTGGCTAAATCATGCGGTGTTTACATCTGGCTTTGTTTGCAGTTGGTTTTATTTGCCACCTGTAGGACCAATCAACTTTTCTAGTCTGGTGACACACTCGCGAGCGGTGAGGTGTGTCTTTCCCCTGCACTTGGCTCCTCTGAAAACTAGCCAGCATGTTACAGTAGTTTTTATATAAGACAGTTAAAGAGTTGCCACCTGATTGCAATGATTATGGCAAGATGACAATACTATCAAATCTGGTTTAATTCACCTGGTACAATATAAATACAATACCTCCAGTTAGTGTTAGCATTCATGTGTAAGGATTGGCACCCGGACGGGCCGGCAGGGGGCGGTTGAGTGCCCTGCTTTCACAGCTGCGCTGTGTTGGGTCGGCCGGGGAGCGTCAGCATGGTTACGGCAATCCTGCTTATGTGTTTCACCTGGGCCAAAGCCATTTTAACGCTGGTTGTCAGACTATGGGTTGCGTGGTCCTTAGCTAAAGTCCTGTTGGCTGGTGTGGCTGCTTGCTTTAGCCACACCGGACTCGCGCCAGTAATTTGGTAAAGGTTCTGGGTTTTAACTCAGGGTCTCCCTTTCCTCCCCCTTTCCCTGTTTGCCCTAGCAGAGAGATCTGAGCAAGGCTCAAGTGGCCATCTGCTGGGGAAACTTTTATTTCCTCAACTCTAGTCCGCTCCGTACGCAGCCGCCGGTTGGCAGAGGGCCTGTCTCTGGCCCTCTGAGGAGCGCACCGGCCGGTTTAACTCCCCGGATCGGTTGCGATCCCTCTCGAGCCAGGGGAGATCCGGCTGGCTCGAGGCGGGTCCCCACATTCGGCCGGGGTTATGGCGTGTTCAGAGCCTACGTCTGCCTCTAGAGATCCTTTCCCCTTCTCCCTGGTGGCTGGTGTGCCATTTGGCGAGAGCAACCCCCGAGTCAACACGTGACTGGCTCGAAGCGGGTCCCGCATATGGTCGGGGTAGCTAGTTGGTTCGCACCTGCTTTCAGGGGCTCCTTTCCTTTCCCTTAAACCCAGTAACCTTTTTCCCTTACCGGCATACCCACAGGCTGGCCCCTAGCTTAGCCCGTGTTACCATCTCGCGGGCTAGGCTAACCGCTACACGTGTAGCTCCCAACGCGGCTTGTTTACGTATTGCGCCGGCGGAAGACGCAATTTTCCACCTGTATTCAGCCAGGGCCAATCTACTTGTCTAGTCTCGCAAAGCGCGCCTCCCTTCTTCGTTGATGCAACTGGGGAGGTGTGTTCCCTTACTGGCACCCTGCAGTTGGGCTCTGTAACAACTCCCGTGTCTGCCGCGATGCAGATACATTACATCATGTTTAATACTATGTCCTGTCACAGTGATGATTTGCCTAGGACAGTGAACTCTTCTTCCCTTCAGGGTCTCCAAATAAAGATATATAAAGAAGAGTATAGGAGTTTTAAGTTCAGGGTAAATGGCATATTTTAGGGAAACAGTGACATCTAGCAAGTTTATGATCTTATGATCTTTATATGTATCTCTTTTATGCCAGAAGAATCGCAGCTATCTCCTGAGAATGGAAAAAGTGGCATAAACTTAAATGGTAATAAAATTATAAAGTACATTTTATTTCTCAGATAGTCAGTGCATGTGTCACATCCATGCTTTTTCTTTTTTGCTGTAGGTGGTGACTATGTACAAGGAGCATGTCAAGCTAAAGAAAATGCTTAAAATTCCTCAGTCTGCTTTAGAAGTATTTTTCTCATTGAGCTACAGTGGTACTGAAAAGTTTGTGAAAACTTTAGAATTGTCTATATTTCTGCATAAATATGACCTTAAACATTGTCTGAGTAAAATGATCCAGTATTATATATCTGTGCATGGCAAAAGAAAGTGAACCTTCGCTATTAGTATCTGGTATGATCTCTTTGTGCAGCAGTGACTGCAACTACACATTTCTTGCAGCCCATTTCTCTGCACAGTACAGCTTTAACTCTGGAATGTTGGTGGGTTCTCTGTTTTTAATAAAACAGGGCGCCTACTCATGCCTGATAGTTTTCAATTGATTGAAAACTCCCAACTCTAATTTCACCTTTAAATTGACTGTTAAATCTAAAGGTTTACATGCCTTTGACGTTCACAGAAATGTAATACTGAACATTGAATTTCAATGAATAAATGACTAAGTATAAGATTTTTGTTGCTTTTGTTAATCGGGTCCTCTTATCTACTTTTAGGACCTGTGCAAAAATCGAATGAAAATTCTAAAATGTTCACAAACTTTGAAGCACAGCTGTAAATCAGTGTGTATTGCGCCATGAACCAGTAAGGTCTGTGGTATTATGTCTTGATGCAAGGGCTGTACCATTCAGATGGAAGAAAATAGTGATCAACAAGGACTAAATTTTACAACAGAAACCTCCCTAACACTCTAGATACACTGTTGAAAAAAAGAGTACTTTACTGTTTCGTTTCAGATGCTTCCTGTTACATTTGGTGGTTTAAAACTTGTGTGAATGACATGGATTGTTGTCATTTGATAGCTGAGTATATAAGTAATGTGTGTTTGTTCTTCCTAAATCTCATCCAAGTGCTTCAAACAACAAACTGGAGCTCTGATGTTGGAAAATATGATTGTGTGCCTTTAACTCATTCTGCCATACCAAGAAGATCCTCTCCTACAGCATTCTGATGGACATTTACTCCAAAGTTTAATATAATATATAATGCCATTTCCATCAGCAGTACTTAATGTTATTCTCTTTGCGTAGTAATCAATGTATCAGTACTGTAAGTGTATGAGCTGATTATATGTGCTAACTTTCTCCCAATATAAGATGTGTCTGTGTAATGTGCACAACTGAGTAAATTAAGTCCTATGGCTAAACCACATGAATTTTTACCTCACTGGCTTATAAAACTGATTATTGTACTGTATGCACAGAATGTCTATGTCAGTTGTGTAAAATTGTTGGGGAAAAAAAATCATAAAAATATAGCATTACAAGTTGCGGTGTTGTTTTTGAGTTGTGATCTAAACAAGCTTTGAGCTGAGCTTTGCTACACAGACTTCACTGTTCACTTCTCTGCCACTGTAAGATGGATATATCACGTATGATTAAATACGGTTTGTAAAATATCTACATAATCTACATGGGACCTCGCCCCTAACTGGCTTAAACTAACATGCGGCATTCCTTAAACCTAATAACAGCATGCAATTCAGCATAACTGGTGCTGAAAGTTTGGGGATAGTGCAACAAATCAAAATGCCAGAATCTGGAAAACTGTTTTAAATTAAAAGTAGTAGAAATGCTGCTAGTAGTTCAGGTATACAGAAAATAAAAGGAACAATATCACAGTGGCTACTCCACTTTGTTTGCTTCAGCATAGACAAGTGTCATGATTCTGAATGCAGACTGTCCTTTCTTAAAGAATACCAAGTTTTTGTTCAGGATATTTAGAGGAATATTAGCAGACATCTTTATCACAACTTTCCTAGTTTATATTTGTTGAACACAAAAACAACATACACACTCAGTCAGCGGATTCAAATACAGATATCATAAAAGCATTGTTGTGATATTCAATAACTAAACATCTAAATTATAAATACATTTACTCATTAATTTTTTTTAAAGGGTGAAGTCATTACAGCCAGATTGTACATACTTAAAGCAAACAAACAAAATATCTTATTTTTTTAAAAATCCCCTTATTTGGTACTTGTTACCTCTCCTTCTGTCTTTTTATCAAACACACACAGGTACATGAGGCACAGTATCTGCTCTCTAATGGCAGAGATTACTTACATTACATCACTAAACAGTGGGTTTGTATTTATTTCAGAATCAGAATCGTGTTTATTGGCCAAGTGTGTGAGCGAACACATATAAGGAATTTCTTTCCGTTCTCTCAAGCACAACAGTGTAAAAAAACAACACAACCAAAAATAAACGACACATGAACAATATACTGAGCAATAAAATAAACAATATATACAATCGAATGTATAAATATGTAATTATGTATTAATATTAATAAATATAAAGATAAGTGTTGACAATGTGTATAAGTATCATTTGAACATGTTTATACTATTAATCTAATGATTTGTATGTCTGTATATATACATGTGTACACACTCATATATACATGTATATGCATACACACACACACAAAGTGTATAAATCAACAATACAATATAATAAACAATCAAAATCTGTTTTTACAGAAATACAGGATTACAGAGTGAATACAACAGAGTGTGCATAAGTGCAGTTGCAGTCTTGTAGTGTGAAGCAGTGTGACAGTTCCACTGGAGGGGGAGGGCGAGGGGAGAGACACTGTTGCTGTGTCGGATGGTCCCGGTCCGCAGGCTTCTACACCGTCTGCCAGGGGGCAGCAGGTCAAAAAGTCTGTGTCCTGGGTGTGAGGCGTCTGTGATGATTTATTTTAGTTTTTTTTGCTATTTTGATATATAACCTGACGCCATATGATGCATCGTGTCAGTGTGCAGTATCGGTCTCCTCGGTATCAGATCGAAAAGTGAACGAGACGGATCGTCTATCCCTACTGTCTGTTGAGCTTCTTTAAAGGGGAGGTAATCGCGCTCTCAGCGCCAAATCAGGACCCCTTGTGATCGACACCATTTGTTGGCAAATTCTCCTCTTCACTGCCGACTCCTTCATTAGACTATTTTTAAAATGTACATTTCTATTTTTCTGTAAGAAACCTTCCCTCTCATATATCGATCATTGTTGCAATACGAAGGAAAGATGTGGTCTTCGGCGTTCCGCTTTTTTAATCAGGCGAGCTGGTAGGGAGGCCGAGGCGCGCGCTGTGGATTGTGGGCCTGTGGCTTTTCTTGTATCGGGAGGCGCCGCTAAAGCGAAACCGGTAAGGAGGAGAGCTGCTCAGTTAAAGGGGAAATGGTGCGGGAATAGAAATGTGCCATAGTGCTTAAAGTGCGAAGGGAGCTACTTTATAAGTCTTAGCGGATCGCATGAGCGCCGAAGCCGCGCAACGGTGTCTCTGCGCTGTTTTTTAGTAGTAGTTGCAGCACACCTTTCATGGCGCGTGGTGCTGCAAGGGTTAATTTTTTCCGCCGCCGACATTTTATAAACACTGCCACCGGCCTGCACAAAAATATTGTTTTCCATTATGACCAGAGAGGTGCACGTTTCAACTGCATGTCTACATGTCTATGGCCCAGTGCATTGCGATATTAAAGCCCCATGTGTTCTCGTTTCTTCTGCAGTGTAGCCACACCAGCCGTTACTGTGTTTGTGGTGCACTGTGAGCAGCGCGACGACGCTGAACTTGCCTTTATATTCGCCACTTTATGTGAATTTTCTGTTACACTTTAAACGCTGCGCCATCTACACGCTGCCACCTTTGAGGCGCCTGCACGTTTCTACTGCACCGTGTGAGGTGGGACGGAACATTCCGAGAAGAACCTTTAGCTTCATAGCAGCGGTGCAAACAGCTGCACCTACCTGACCAACACCGCCCACTCTTCAACTCTATTAAAACCCATCTCTGCTTTCTCCGGCACTGTAATGGGGCTGTAAATGTGAACTACAGAAGTTGAAAAACACATCTGAAGGCCGTTCGTAACTTTTCAGAATTGTTTTGGCGGAGTATTGGGCGGCTCACGGAGCGGTGAAAGCCTGTAGGTAACGCAGGCCTGGCCGCAGCGGGATGATACTGTGCAGCCACTTCCAGCGTTTAACCTGCACCCAAATCTCGTAGGGTCGCTTTTGTCTCCGGGACAGGAAAGCGAATCGTTATGCATGTTGTGGTTCCTGTTAAAAACGTGCACTGAAGACTGCACGGTGTCTGTACTAATTTTTATAAACGTACTGGGATTTCACAACCCAGAGGCTGAAGAGCGCGTTACACTGCGCTGAGTGAGTACGGCGTTTTAAAGGGGAGGATGAATGGTCTGGGTTACACTTTTAAAGTGAACAAACTGTGACATATATATATATATGTGTGTGTGTGTATATACATATATATATATATATATATATACAATGTGTAAATTAATTTTATTAATTCATACAATGTATTGGAGTACATTAATGTAGAACAGCCGTGGACAATTCCAGCACAGTTCGGTGGTTTTCCTGCTCAAACACACATGGTTTAACCTGCCTGCTCATTGCCAGGTTTAGTAAGCGTCTTTAAGGAGGAGAACTACTAAATTGTGCTGCCCACCCCCAATTTAGATTTTTTTTTAAATTTGATTTTCTATTTCTTTATGAAACAAACTGTTCTTACTGTACTCACCAAATTTCAATAAGTACCAAGTAAATACGATCCAAATGATCTCTCTCTCTTTCTCTGTCTCTCATTTTCTCTTACTCTCTCTCTCCCCCTCAGCGTGTTGACTGGTGTGGGCTCTGGTAATATCTAAACTATGTCAGTGCGAGAGGCTTTTAACCCAGAGAGTTACGAGTTGGATAAGAACTTCAGGCTAACACGCTTCACAGAGCTTAAAGGCACTGGCTGCAAAGTCCCTCAGGATGTACTTCAGAAACTTCTAGAGGCTTTGCAGGAGAACCATTATCAGGAAGATGAGCAGTTCCTCGGGGCAGTTATGCCCAGACTGGGTTTGTAACTATATACTTCTCATTCACAGGGACCTTGTCTTCCGTCACCTTGCTCACAACATCTAGCTTAGTTTGCACCACACAGTAATTTTTGTCTTTGAGTAAGATACATTAAAGTGCACATAGATAGAATGTTTAGCATTTAAATGTGAGTTGTGTGTTTGTATGTATGCTTTTGCATTTTATAGGCATCGGCATGGACACCTGTGTGATTCCACTGAGGCATGGGGGCCTTTCACTAGTGCAGACCACAGATTATATCTACCCTATAGTGGATGACCCATACATGATGGTAAATGATTGTATCACATTGGTATAATGAGAACTGTTCTACTCATGCAAAGATTGTACTAATGAGAAGTGGGCATAAATACTTTTTGTTAGGATTTTTCAATGTAATAATAAACAGTTTAGTTTTTTGACTTAAACTCTGTCATTTTTTTTAGCTTATTGGAAAATGCAACATAGAAAATTATTCAATCAATCTATATTTCTCTTTTCCTAGGGCAGAATTGCGTGTGCCAATGTCTTGAGTGACCTGTATGCCATGGGAGTGACTGAATGCGATAACATGTTAATGCTGTTGGGTGTTAGTAACAAACTCTCAGAAAAGGTAAGACCGTTAAACATGTGAGTACATGCAATATAAAGCCTAAACTCTTCACTCTGTGTTGTGTGAGTTGGAAGAGTTTGACTATCCAAGAGCTTTCATGTTTGCTTTGAAAATTGAGCTTTAAGTTTTAACCTGTGTATGTTTGTGTTTTTGTGTCTGTGTGTAGGAGCGGGACAAGGTGATGCCACTGATAATCCAGGGTTTTAAGGACGCATCAGAAGAAGCTGGGACTTCAGTCACCGGTGGCCAGACTGTTGTGAACCCCTGGATAGTCATGGGGGGCGTGGCCACAACAGTGTGCCAGCCAAATGAGTTCATCATGTGAGCATTTATTTTTAAAAAATTGATTTTTGTCTTGTCGTCCTCACTCAACTTTTCTCAGTACGTCACTTATTTCTCCGTCTTCTTTCTCAGAACAGTGCTATATTTTTCAGTTACAGATTTGTGCACTAATGTTGACTTTCCTTTAGTGACTTGTTTTGTATGTACACTGATCAGCTAGAACATTAAAACCACTGACCGGTAAAGTGAATAACATTTGATAATCCTTTTACAATGACAACTGTCAAGGGGGGGGTATATTAGGCAGCATATGAAGAGTCGGTTTTTGAAGTTGATGTGTTTGAAGCAGAAAATTTGGCCAAGCCCAAGGATCTGAGTGACTTGTACAAGGGCCAAATTGTGATGGGTCTCCAAAGCAGCAGGTATGCAGTGGTAGGTTCTTACCAAAAGTGTTCCAACGAAGGACAACCAGTGAATTGACGACAGGGTCAGGGGCGCACAATTAATACACATGGGGAGTAAAGGCTATGTTTTCCAGTCCGATTCCAGAAGAGCAGCTGTAGCACAAATTGTATACCTAATGCTGGTTGTGGTAGAAAGGTGTTCGAACACACAGTGTATTGCAGGTTGGTGTGTATGAGGCTGTGTAACTAGTCCAATCCATGGAGGCTTCACCTCATAGCTTACAGGCCTTGAAGGGTATCTCAGTGGTGCCCAGGCCGGGACTTTAACCTGCAACCCTCTGTTCACAAGGTCAAGGTCGTAACCACTAGGCCACCACTGCCTACATAATGGGGACCTAGGCAATGTTAGGCAGTTGGTTTTAATGTTATGGCTGATCAGTATGTGCGTGTATATGTGACTGTGTGGCGTGCTGTGTGTTAAAGGCCAGATAATGCTGTGCCAGGTGATGTGCTGGTTCTTACCAAACCTCTAGGAACTCAGGTGGCAGTAGCAGTACACCAGTGGCTGGACATTGTGAGTCTTACCCTTTATATTTATATGAGATTGTGTGACTACTTGATGGTTTTGGAACATCAAAACGTCATCAGATGGTTCTTGATATGCTTATAGACTTCCTGCCAGTCCTTGTGTAGTCATAGTTAGGGATTATTTACATTTTGATTATATAGAATCAGTTGTTTTTTCTTTTTTTCTCTCTCACAGCCAGAGAAGTGGAACAAAATAAAGTTAGTAGTGACTCAGGAGGATGTGGAACTAGCCTATCAAGAGGCCATGTTGAACATGGCCAGACTCAACAGAACAGGTCAGTAAAGAACAACTAACTATATTGGTACATTGTGTCCCACATTCACACACACTGTGCGCGCACACCATATTTATTTTTCTCGTGGTGTCTTACTCTCTGTCTCTCTCTTTAGCGGCAGGCCTGATGCACACATTTAACGCACACGCTGCCACCGACATCACAGGCTTTGGGATTTTGGGGCATGCTCAGAACCTTGCACGGCAGCAGCGCAGCGAGGTCTCCTTCGTCATTCACAACCTTCCTGTCCTTGCCAAGATGGCTGCGGTCAGCAAAGCCTGCGGGAACATGTTCGGCCTTATGCATGGAACTTGCCCCGAGACCTCAGGTGAGCGAGACTCAACTTTACAGTAGTGTGATATTTACTAGCAATCAGTTTGATTGATTGTATTGTCATATCAAATTAACAATTAGAACTGTTTTTATGATTAATTAAATAATAATTCCACTGATTATTCCAAAATGTATGTGACTCAGTTGCTAAGATGTTAGTGATTTAGGACGGTTTGATGTTAAATTGCTTATTGTAGAGACATATGCTGTTCATATAAGTTCACATCAAACCACTCTGAATGTTTAGACAGTGTTCACCACACTTCCGCTACTGTAATATTTGCAAATTGCCACATGTATTACATTAACATTATAGAATATTAAAACATTGAATAAAATAGACTTTTCTCAAACAAATTTGTTGAGTAATCATTACAGCCTGACCGTGTATTAAAATGAAGCAAGGGTACTTCAGATTGTAGAGTTTAAAGTGTTTATTGTAATGAATTTGTAAAAATGTGTGCTATGCAGAGTTATGCAATGTCTCTCTGGCTTTCCCTGCAGGAGGCTTGCTCATCTGTCTTCCCCGGGAGCAGGCTGCACGTTTTTGTGCTGAGATCAAATCTCCCAAATATGGCGAGGGTCATCAGGCATGGATCATTGGCATCGTAGAAAAAGGCAACCGTACAGCTCGCATCATCGATAAACCCCGCATCATCGAAGTCGCTCCACAGGTCGCCACACAGAACGTCAACACCACCCCAGGAACTACGTCCTAAACTCAACCCTACAACCCTCAATTTCCTGTTCCTGGCCTGACCAGTTAGCTTACTCTAGCACCACCACAAGAGTAGATACACACGCCACCTGCCCACTGTGGCCTTATGGCAAATACTACATGGACCTGCTCAAAAGTTAAAAGAAAGCTTAAAAAAGAACAAAGGATGAAACAATTTAAAATCATTGCTTTTTGTGTCTTTAGTTTTCTGTTACAAAAAGCTGCTGAAGTATGTAGCTATAAGGCAGCTTCTACAGTAAATGAAGAGTATGATGATAATCTGATACTGTTGATTCATTGTGAATCTTCTGTTCCTCTTCATATTAAGTTGTGCCCCTCAGACCAGACCAGCTCCACCTATACACATATTCACTGACATAACAATTGCCAGTGTATTCATGCTTTGTAGCAATACATGTTTTGTTCTTTCCACTCAACCTAGCAGTAGTTCAGACTGTAACAAATGCCTTTGATGATGGCTAAAACTGATGAAGAGAAGTGAGTAAATGGAGGTTTCTGTTTTTGTTTTTTTAACTTTTGTAATATACTTCCCCAACCAATGAAATAAAGTTACCCTTTTTTGCTTTTGAATGGACTGAATGAATCAAAAGTGATACCTCTCTAAATGATTAATCAAGCCCCCATATTCTTGCAAGTGTACAACGTGTACTTTGAGTGTGTTGACAATTGTCAGAGAATGTAAACAGCCGAGATTCAGTTTATATATTGTATGATATTCACTTTCGTATAGACGCCATTAGATTCTTCTGTGATAGTTAAGTTTTTATATTCTCCAATGAAAACTTTATTATTCTCTCTCTTTTTCTTTCCCTCTTGATTTCTCTTTTTTCTGGTTCACTAATGATGAGATATGCCTTTATGCCCCCTTAATAAATACAATCTTTTTGTAATTTCTTGGAAAAGATGTGCCTTTGTTTGAGTGATGAAAGGTCACGTAATAGTGTATGCTTGACTAGAGCTGGAGAGCAAAATAACTGGAGACTAAACTAACAAGCTGACTTCTTTCATTGCTGTCTTAGATCATTTTATAAATCATTCTTTTATACCCAGAAATCTGAGTAGATTCTGCAGATGTCCTGTTACACTATTGAGACTTTAATTAATAATAAACTGGTTTGAGCACAAGTATGTTGAAAAAGGAGGGGAAGTGTATATTTCCAGGTAAGTGCAGGGTTGCATTTCCTTCTCAGACTAAAAGTGAAAATTGAAATGGTGAATTAAATAGTAAAACTGTAAAAACTCCAATTCCTTTATAATGGTACTAATAGGAAATGGTCACAATGTCTACAAGGCAAACGTAACCATTTATTGTATGCGCTTTCTGAAACAATCAGTGAATCATCTCTCAATAATTTTCAGTGAGTGTCTGGAGAATGATGTATTTCACACCATTCTGAATGATTTGGTATGGATTGTTTTTTTTAGATAATTTAATGAAATAGGCATAAATTAAGTAGTTGGACACCCGTTCAATACTGCAATAATCTAACTTGTGACTTTAGAAGGAAATCAACATGCTTAAAATACAGAACCAATATTTACAATTCAATACACTATACACTGTTTCTCTACAATTATGTTACATTGTGTACAGAACTTTACAGAAGTATATTAGTGAGGTGTATGTATGTATATACATATATATATACACACACTGTACCTGAATTTGCATTTTTCTCAAAAATATTCTCTATTATATGTTGTTCCATGATTAAATGAGCAATAAATCTGAAATCAGTTAATATCATCTACTGAAACCACTGGTAATTGGGAATGATTTGTTTAAAAACATCAAAAATAACTGTACAATAATTTTACAAGTTCTACTTTTGTTGTTTGTGTTAATTCTGTGGTGTGAGATCTTCACATCATTGAGAGTTAATTTGCCTTCTGCTTCTGATTGAACAGTGCTCTAATGTCCAGCATCGACTGTCTAATGTTCTGACCAAAGCGATGTGAGTCCTGTGGACAGAGAGACAAAAGACTTGTGCAGGTACCTGTTATTGCTTAAAATTTGTATCTGTTTACACTGAGCATGATCCATGGAATAAATAAAACAACATGGTTACATTTCTGATTTAGTAGTAGTTCTGTAGTTCTGGTAGTTCTGGTAGAGAGATATGTCATATGTTTTAGCTCTCTAATGACTGCATGTCTGTATGTCTTACCGTTTCTGGGCATGAGAACTTGCTGGAGATGTGGAATGTGACGAGATTCTCCCCAACAATAATATAAGAAACACCATAACCATCATCAGCAACCTGCAAGCAAGTATAGACAAATTGATTGAACACTGGATAAGTATACGCAGTAAGCTCCATGATATTCAGTGGACTATTTTGCCTGAGGAGAGGGGTGTAGTGGTATTTGATATGTTAGGTATATGAAACACTCACAGGGCCAAATCCACCTCCTGCTCCTACATATTTAGGGAATTTCTGAACATCAACAAGGTTGAGTTGCTGCTGGGGTGTCTGACTTGTAGATAGATGCCAAGGCTCTGAGAGAACCTGAAAGATAAACCTGTTCATTCTTTATCTGTTTCATTTTGCTGGTGTCACAAGGTTGTCATGTGAAACTGAACCTACAGTCATCTCCTGTATTATTGGCACTCTAAAAGAAACTGGGCAAAAACAATCAAATATGATTCAAATGAAATACCATTCAGATTAACCCAAATTATTTAACTGTAATTAATTACAGTTTCAGAAGTGCAGCATTTATTTGAATCTTCACATTTTGTACAAATGTACTGTTACTGCCACCTCCATGACCAGAAACCTTCTAAAACCAAAACCGAACTTCTGATAATGCGCACTATTTGGTGAAAAAGGGGACTGCACACAAAGAAAAGCCCTTAATATACACTGTCAAATATGTAATATAATATGGGACATTTATGCTTTGGAGCTGTTGTGCTGCTAGTGGTCTATGGAATCAATGGCATAATAAATATCACTATAAACCAGGATATTTTAATCCATGGCCAAGGGTGGACCACTCAGCAATATAATGACCCCAAGTACACATCAGTCAAAATCCAACAGAAATGGATGTGGGAATAAAAAAGTTTGCAGTGGCTGTCTCAGTCTCCAGATTTTGCCCAGTGTGGAGTTGCCAATATGTTAAAAAAATGTGTTACTGAAGAACCTTTTTTGTTCTAAAATACAGTGGAAAAATAAAAGTTTAAAAGTTACCCATTTGTACAAACCAGAAATATCACTCAGTATTTAATATAATGATTCTTATGAAGGATGCCAATAATTCTGGAGCTGACTATACTCCCATGAATGACCATACTTGTTTGAGGAAAGGGGAATCAATGTCCAGTAGCTTAGAGACAATGTAGAGGCAGAAGAGATGGCGGTCAATGCCAGCTCCTGTCATGGCCAGACGATACATGTTTTGGTGTTTTTCGGCAGCCTTCTGGAAGAGGCCCAGCCGTTGCTCATTCTTTTCATGGAATGGCACAAAACAGACGACACGTTTTCAGTACCTTGAAGTCTGTAAATTACATTCCTAGCAAATGTCTGTATTTTTATATAACTTTGTCATTGCTGTTAATTGCTGAACATTAGCCAAGGTGGCTAATGTGGCACAGAAAATCTTAACTGAATAAATTACTACTTCTATATATACATTTTTTTTGACTATTTCTCTATGTCAGGCCTACCCTCTAACCTTCAACCTTCTGCTCATACCGTATAGGCCTCATCCTCCATGGCTCGAACAAAGGCTGTAGATTCAATGGTGCAGGAACGAACTGTCTCTGTCCGACCCTCCCGGAACATACGTGTCATCGAGGACTCGTACGTAAGACAGAACTCACCTTTGTCCTACTCCAAACATAATATAGAGAAACAACACTAATAAAACAACTGTAGGCTATAAAACAATATGTGTCTGTGTATGTGTGTTTCACATACTCTGAAATGAGCAAGCTGTAATGCCAGTTGAATGAAAGCATCAGGGCTTGTTCTGCATCGCTTGATCAGGCCTTTTCCAAATTCATCAAACACATAGCTGTGGAAATCCACATCATCAGCTAGCTCTTTTGCTATGGCATATGAGCCTCCAATAATCTCCTGACACTGAGTAAATGAGAAAGAAAGGTCACAACCTACAGTAAGTACAAGATTAACTTTCTCCATTATTTTTTAGCCCACTTCTCTTTCATTACTGAAGCCATACCGCTTCTGGAATGTCCCACTGTAGTCTGGTAGGAAGAGCCAGACCTTTATTGATGTCTCCTCTGCAGTGTCCCTCCTCAGTGTAACCCAAGCGGAAGTAGTCCGTAGCCAAAATGTCCTGGGCATAGCACAGAAAATGTTAATGTTAATGTTTGTGTTAACTATCACTTGTTATAATCTGGAATATTAGAACTATAACCCCAAGAGACATGTGCATTAGTTTATGATGGTTAAGGGATGCTTTAGCACTACTAGTGTACCATAAATAAGAATAAATAGTTCTTCTGCCAAGTTCTTCATTAAAAGCAGGCCATGGTGACCAAAAAACACAATTATTATTTTATGACAGCACAGGATTTTTTAAAAACTAATGGCTAATTAGTACATAATTCAGTTCATGTTATGGTCATATGTGTGTATATTAAATACTTCACAGCTTCAAACATAGAGTGATATGCAAAAGTTTGGGCTCCCCTGGTCAAACTGCCTGTTTTTTTGTTGATTTCCAACCTGGTCCTGTTCTACCCCATGCCCTGCACATTTTGATGTTTAAATAACCTTTTCCAGCAAATACATCAAATAAATATACATTTTGCAGTAAAGTAAAAAATGAAAAAACAGAAAAATGCCATATTTAAGTTTGTTCTCTGTAGCAGAGGAGTTAACTTATGTTGATTTAAAAAATCAACAAAATGTAATTTTAACAGGGATGTTAAAACTTTTGCATGCAACTGCACATCAGCCAATAAGCTTTTACAATGTTTAATAATTCAACATTATATCCAAACCTGCTTTACAATTAATATTATTTGTAATAACTCTGTGCTTGATCACCTCCCACATATGTCCAATGATTGGGGCATCTGCCCATGAATGCTCAGTATTCACTCCTATTTTACCGTTCTTGTAGACAATCAGAGTAAAGGATTTATCAAACCACCTGGAAAAGAGGAAAGATAAGAGTGGGTGTTTGCACAGTATACCTTGTAATGTCTAATTTTATGTGTCTAAAGGTTTTCGCTGGCTTGGTGAACTGCATTAAGCAGATTGCAGGTGCACATTTACATGACCACAGTAATTTTGCTCTTAATGACTCAGCTCCAGTGCCACATAAAAAGCAAACCTACACATATCCCCATACCTGTCATAGCACTTCCCATGCAGCAAGGATTTGCCATAGAGGTCCATTGACCTTGGTCTTTCAGGGTCATATCCATGTGCCTCATCATCCAGGGTCAGGAAAAAGGCAGCTGTCTCAATGGCATCTAGAGATGTTTTGTTCACACCATTACTGAAATATTTATGGCGTGCTTTGGCCCAGGGTATTCTAGCAGTGTGATACAGAAGTTATATGAGTATAATTCTTAATCTGAAGCATTCAGTT
The DNA here is from genome assembly GCA_037974385.1 of Arnoldichthys spilopterus. NCBI lineage: Eukaryota > Metazoa > Chordata > Actinopteri > Characiformes > Lepidarchidae > Arnoldichthys > Arnoldichthys spilopterus. Next base: position 9,079,497 of record JBBPDA010000021.1, on the reverse strand, counting down.
TGTCAGACAAATATCAGAATACATTTTTTATGTTGGTGACAATGAAAATGTACTGTCTTCAATGATTTGTAGTTCAGCTATGCATAAATGATTCAATGTAGAGTATTATCTGAAAAATATTACACAAAACGAAGTTCCCACTGTCCTTATAACTTTTCTACAGTGCTCAGGGCAACACTGTGGCATTCAACCATATATATATATATATATATACACTCATTAGGTGTAATCTGTTCACCTGTTCCCAGCTGTAAGTGAAGCCAATTTGAGTTCTCCAGGCTGGGGCTCTGAGGTGTCATTGAGAATGTGCTGAAACTGCTGCTCCAGTTCCAAAGGCAAGAGATGGCGGCCACCATAGTACAACCACACCTTAAAGAAGCGTCCTTGGTGGTACACTACCAAATGCTTTCGGTTCCTTAGGTGCTGGACACAGTCTGAATACAAAAAAGATACTTTGCTTCTATATCATGCAGCAGTTTACCACAACAGTTATATTGTAAATGTAATATCCACTCAGCCGTCCTATGCTGGTCCTTTTAAATTGACGAATTAAATAAAAGGGGCATAACTGATAAATTGTATGTAAAAGATGGACTACAGTCAGTTGATTATGATTATAAATTAAACATATAGTGGACCTGGTAGGACCAAATACAAAGTCAGTTAGTGTATGACACAGACACTGGAATAAGTCAATATTTTGCCAAGTGTGGAACAAGTTCCATAAACCTTGAGTCATAAACTTCAGACATTAGATGCTGTAGGCACATATGACGTTGTAAAACACTATTTGTTTGTAGTGGTTATCTAGTTATAAGATTAGTACTGGCTGGTAATATGATGATGTTTTATTGTTACCATGATGAGCTTTGTCATAATATACTTTTCTCAAATTCTGGTGACTACATATATATATATATATATATACAGTGGAGGAAATAATTATTTGATCCCTCACAGATTTTGACAAATGACAAAAAAATAAAAAGTCTCAGAACAGGATCATTTTAATGGTAGGTTTATTTTAACAGTGACAGATAGCACATCAAAAGGTAAACTGAAAAAATAACTTTAAATAAAAGATAGAAACTGATTTGCATTTCATTGAGTGAAATAAGTATTTGAACCCCTACCA
>JBBPDA010000021.1:9056849-9067276 GCA_037974385.1 Arnoldichthys spilopterus | reverse complement strand
ACAGTGGGAGGAAACCGGAGCACCCGGAGGAAACCCACACAAACACGGGGAGAGCTTGCAAACTCCGCACAGAAAGGAACCCGTGGCCAACCCGGGGATCGAACCCAGGACCTTCTCGCTGTGAGGCGACAGTGCTAACCACTGCGTATGGAAAGATGTTTTAGGTAAATAAAAAAAATTGAATGAAAGCATTATGTGATAGAGGATCTCCAAAAACATTAATAATCACTCTTCGTTGCCTGTCCCTTATGTTTGCAATCATTTTTGATGCGTATTTCTGATTATTACACAAAATTGGAGAATTCTTTTTGACTGCCAGTGTATTTAGTGGCCTTATAGGTCTATAATAGTAATTTGTGGTTCTATTAATGAAAACGTGGTGTCCAGCAGTGGTGTCCCTGCTTAAACACACATTCTGAACATAGAAATTAACAGATGAGTTGAATCAAGTGTGTTTAAACAAGGAACTCCTCAAACCATGCTGTCAAACATCCCTCCAGTATCAGAACTGAAAACCACCATTTGTCATTTGATCATAATTTATGAACATTACTTATACTGCACACACAACTGCATATTTCTACAACTACTATATATTTATACAGTCAACTGTATATTTGTCTATACAGTACATGTAACCCTCTTTCAACCCCTCTTCAACTCTGCCCACTTCACTCCTACCAATAACATAAACTATACATACCTTATAGTCTGTATATACTGCTCTCAATTGGACATAATCACTTAGATTGTACTTTCCTGTAATTTATACTATTTTTTGCACTTCCTCTATCTGTATTTCACTGGCTTTGTACTCATACTCTGCACATTGACAAAGCTGAAACTAATGTAATCTTATTCAGTCTAATCCAGTCTAATGTAATGTAATGTAATGTAAAACATAACTCCTTACCTTGATGAGTGGAGCAGTGGACACCCACTTATCTGTTAAGGGATTATAACGGAAGGATGCCATCTTAAACTCATACCCCTTCTTTGTTCTGTGCCGGTAGCCCCCAATGAGGTAGAGATAGTTAAATAAGACTGCTGTGGTGAAACACCACTTATCGGCACTGAAGGGCAGATCGGTAATAGAACTCCATTTACCGTCCTCCTCTTCCAGTCTGAAAAGCTTCCTTGCAGTGTCTGTTTCCTGGTTGTCTCTTGAGTTCAGGTTCTCTTTTCTCAGGCAGCACAGCTGTAGGGTTCCTTGAGACCGCATCTGGAAAAGCTCCTGCTGTAAGTGAAGCTCCAAGTTTCTGTTTAGGTGAGGAAGCTCCAGAAGGTTCTTGCTTAGGTAGGCCAACACAGTTTTCTGGAGTTCAACACTACACAACTCCTCAGCTAGCTGCAGGTAAGCCAGGCAGGTGTGCTCTGTGAGGGTCTCAGAAAGGGCCATCAGCAACTGACTAGTAAAGTCAGGGACCAACAGATAGGTGCTCACCCGTAGGTGTTCCTCAATGAGGTTCTCTGGCATGCTGAATCTGTGTAGGAAGCAAAACTGCAGGAGACTGTGGAAAACACTGGAAGGCACGTGGGCCAGGTTTACTAGATGCTCTTCTGTCTCTCTCATGCAGGAGTGAGACAAAGCCTTGAAATATTCACTGCAGTCTGCCAACCTGTCCAGGTCAGCCTGACACATGAAGAAACAAAGTATACTGACTATGAATGAAAGAAATTATGTGTGCAGTAAAGTTTACACTTTATTTGGATGGCTCATTGTAGAAATGTTGTAGATGCTTACCATCGCTCTGTCACATGCAGCTAATTATCTATTAAATGTAATAGAACTTTAAATTGAATGGGATTTTTGTCAACCTTTCCCTAACAGTGCTGACTATCAACAGTTTCATCAGATAATTTGTTACCAATTAAAGCACCTACATATAATCTATAAGAGACTAAATCAATTCCCAATAAAACATGACCTAAAGTTTTTATGTTTATTATAATAGAAAAAGAATTGACCATTTGAATTTGAATAAAGTACACAACATATTATACCACTATTCTGTCAAATCATTGAATTTTCAAAATGGAAACATTAGGACATCTTTATTTGTGTAAATTCATCATGAACTGGTCACACATAGTAAAAAAAAAACTGGCACTTTGAAATGATGTCCAGCATGCTATTTTTAAAGGTCTAAACATTTTTTTTGGTGTGTGTGTGTGGGTGTTGACACTCACATAGAAAATGTGTGTTCTGGTCTGCACAGCAACCATTGGTCCATTACCATGATAACAATAGGTCCTGGACTCCTGGTCTGTTCTCCATGCCTCTACTCGCATGCCATTAGACTCATTTCTCATTAGATCAACATTTGAATGACCCCACATCCCAAACCTGACCAGACTCTTAAACCAGGCTAAACCACCCTCCAAATTCTTTTGAATATAGGCTAAGCTGCACTTTACCCATGAGGCTAGACAGAGTAATAGTGTTGATGCAGTCCGCCACAGAGCGTCCATGCTTCCTGACTCAGTCCAGAGCACAGCTGCACTAGCTCTTCTAGCTAGAGTAACTTACAAAAAGGATGGAAAATGAAAAATGTAGCTTTGAAATTCGACTATGCTGTTTAAAGCACGGTAAAAAGTCAAATGTCTAACTACTTCTCTGTTCTGCTACATTGACTAAAACAAAGCTCAAGCCCCATAACTGCTCTGAGCCCAGGTCACCTTATTCAGTCTTTAGGTAGTAGGTAAGTCCAGTTCCCTGGTCTGTCTCTTGTAGCAAGCCTGTTTGTTTTGAAGGCTTCTTTCCATTAGGCAGGAGCAGCTCGGTGCAGTGTGAAAGATGCAGAAAGAGCAGTGCTATTTTAGGAAGTCCTGTGCCCATGGCATTGGAATGAAACAGGACACAGCACAGCCATGCTGGATCACTAGACATGAGTCTAGTGCAGTACTGAGCGATGGTGGGAAACATTATATGCCTTATGCTCTGTATACAAAATGCTGTACAGTTAAGGTATTTTGTGGCAGGGTCACGAACTAACCAGTGCTTGTGACTGGAACTGCAAGAAGTGTAATGGTTAGCACTCTGGACTTTAAATCCCATGATGCAAGTTCAAATCTCAGTGTAACATTGCATTGGGCAGTGGTAGCCTATTTTAGGGACTTGCTCTTGTGATCGGAGGGTCACAGGTTCACGCCCTGGCTCAGGTACCACTGAGGTACACTTGAGCAAGGTATTGTCCTGTTACAATGCTCCCCAGGCAGTGGTGATTGTTGCCTGCTGCTCCAAATGCGGATCTGTTAAATGCAGAGGTCTCATTTTATTGTGGTGCACTTTGCGTGATAGGGTGTGTTCACAATGACAAATAGTCACCATCAGCATTAAGAAGAAATGTTTAAAGAGTGAACAAATTCAAATTTGACAATTATACAGAAATTTAGGTTTGATGTTTATTTGGGGTTAAACGACTGCTAAATACACAGAGCTTAATAAACGGAGCATACAAAAGAACAAAAAACAAAACCCCACAAAATAAAAAAAAAAACACAAAAAAATGTTTTAATGGACACTGGACCTACATTCATATCCTAAGCATTTCAATAACTGGACCCAAGCCAATACTCTTATAGGACCTTACCACTATCCCACAGTCTCATGATCATGATTATACTGTAGACATTAAGTCAAGATAAGGGACCCACTGGATGAGTATCAGCAGGACCAAACCTTCCCAATATGAATTTGCTCCCAAAACATAGTTTCCTATTAAACTAAGCCCCTATGTTTTAACTTCCATTAAAAAAATTATTAAAAACAAGCATGTGAAACTGAGAGGACTTGTTCAGTTTTGTATTTTGCATTTTTTTTCTTATATTTTTGGTTGCACATGATTCAATGGCTTTTACAGAGTTCCTCATTTTGGACAATTAAAATGGTCAATAAATTAACACATAACACAAACAAAACCCGATGAAATGTCAAATGCTTGCTGACATCATGATAAGAAGCTAGCTAATGTCTAAACCTAGTAAACACAATAAAGCATGCTTTTCATACATAAATATAAGCAGGCAAACAGGCAGTTTGTTGCTCCAGAACTGAAGGGAAATTATTGTAAAAAGTGAAAGTTTGCAACTGTCTTGACAGTAAACTCTCATATTGTATGTCCTTTGGGATTTCCCCCCATTAAGTCCTTCATAAATTACATGTTTTAGGTACAATCATGACAGTTAGATGTGGAATACACATCTGCAAGTGTAGAAGCAGTATCTGTGGTCTAACAATGCTCTAATATGTTTATTTAATTTACATAAATTTCAAGTCGAGCAGGTCATTTCCATGTACTGCTTCAGCTTAGACTGTACTGTACTGTACTATATGGACGTTTTCATGGTTAGTAAAACCAGTAATAAAAAGTAATGTCCTTTAAAAGTAAGCTTTCAGAAATGTTCAATTATTGCTTTAATGCTACATAAAAAGCAAAACTAGCTGGGATATGATGCATCTCAACATTGTTGACATGGATGTGATTGCACTACTGTGCTACTTTCTTAAAGTTTCCAGTTAACTGAAATGAGAAATGTGTGCATGCTCCATAAGTCTGCCTACAGGCTCACTATACATTAATGCACAAATACAGTGATGTGCTTCTAAACATTACATAGGGTAGAGAAACTGAGGCAAAGCAGGCCTACAGTAGTGTCTAAAACTGGAAGAAAATCATGCTACAATCTAGCATGGACCCTTCTGTTTATACCAAGCTAAAGGACTGTATAGACAATCTGACTACAGCCTTGTCACTTACGATTAACATTTAAGAATTTGGAGCTTTGCAAAAGCTCAAAAATTAAGATAAATATAAAGCAAATTACAAAAATATTTTAAAGAGATTTTGCATACATGTAGGACAAGCACTGAGTTTTGGGTTAAAGATACAAGGTTTATATCTAACATGTCTGCAGTGATTGCAGATCTCTAGGGGAGCAGTACATGGAGACGTAAAAGAGTAACTCATTTCAGATGTACACATTTACGACAATCGGTACAGGAACCGTTGCATTGCTCTTTTTTTCACTCAGTAAAAAAAAGGGAAAAACAGAGGCATGAGAGGTATGAGGGTTTGAGAGGCACTCGCTGGAGCATTCTGGTGCTTCTGGAAAGCTTTACTCTGAGAGTGGAGTTAGGCGAAGAGCTTTTTCTGCTTGAAATACGAATCAAACCTGTGTTGGGCATAATCCTGAAGACGAACAGACACAGCGATTTAAAACACTTAGACACAAGGTCATTCACAGCAAGTAATGAGAGGGTCAGCTAGTTATGTCAGTTATGTGCTCCCATATTTGGATATTTATCCTTCAGTACACACACACACACACACACACACACACACACACACACATACAACCAAATCTATTTAAAGGGGAAAAGCACCAATATGTTGTACAAAGCATCATGATATAGAGAATCATCTTCGGTCTAAAATTACTTTTCTTTTAAAAACTTGGAAATTGCAGGTCATTAAAACAAAAAGGCACCCCCCCCCCCCAAAAAAAACAACAACAAACAAGCGCAAAACCTATTTCCAAAGCAAAAAGGTTTTTTGCACCACCACTATGACTGATGGATTTTTTTTACCAGACCATTTCTGTCCTCAGGATGTTTTTGATGCATTAAAAAATGCAGGAAAAAAAATCTAACTAATCTTATAAAATCTGTTATGCATACAAACACTACACTTACAGAGCACCCGTACACTTAAATGATAAATGGAGAAACTGATTTGAAGGTTATGTTTGTTTGCTTTTTCTTTTTTAACAAAAACAATTCATTCAAATTAACTCACCATGTATCCAAATTCAATCTTGGAGATCCTAGCTTGAATAATCGACCACAGACCCCAGAAGAAATGTGAGGCAAGTGCATACCTGTATATGTAAAAGAGAGAGAGAGAGAAAGAAAGAGAGAGAGAGGGGGAGAGAGGGAGAGAGAGAGAGGGGGGGATATTACCATCTGTGCATCTTAGGGCTATAAGACAAATGACTATACATATATGGTCCATATATTACAGTTTAACATTCAAAGACATGAGAAAAACAAAATTGTCTTTTGGATTGTACAGACACTGCCTACCTGTTTGCTTCAACAATCATCTCCTGCTCAATCTTGGTCTGGTATTCATGTACAGTATCTTCATTTTCTGACAAATACTTTCTGATGAAGTGCAGCTAAGAGTGAAACAAAGAGCCCATGTTCAGAAGGCTGTTGATATACTTAAGGCAGATTAGGATGATGTGCTTCACAGGAAAAGCTAAACCTGCTAATGCTGTTCTGAAGGCCCATAATGTTCAATGTCCAGACATGGCCATACATAGTCATATGCAAATGTTTAAACACTCCCAGTCGAATGACATATTTTGTTAAATTTATAAGTAAAAATAAGTATATAAACTTTATTAAAGTGTTTTTAGCATATTTCAGTGCACAGAGTATATGCCATATAGCTTTACCATAACTTAAGAAAAAATAAAAAAAAACATTAATTGTGCATTAAAACGTGCAGTTGTATACTGTTGTATACATATACTTGTTCACTTTTCACTTATTTTTCAAAAATATATATTTAATTTGATGAGGGATACTCTAACGTTTGTATGTGACTGTATAATATACTTCACAATCAGTGACAGTAGAAAGTAGTTTAATGTTCTACATATTTACAGTAATACCACTGGGCTCCATTAGATGGCATGGTTATTAAGACTGCATGCTGCATAGCAGTCAGGTAACTTTAAGAAAGTGCTGCAATGTTTTCTACTACACAGTTCTGCAATTATATAAACTGTATAAAAGTATTTATCATACAGTGACATTGTTAGAGAAATGTTACACTCGGAATGACCTACTAAATTAGAATGATATGGTTAACACCAAATAGTCTAAGCCTGAAAGTGGTTTTGGGTAAAGATTAGGACACAAATGAAATAATTTTTTAAACTATGCCATGGTTTATTGCTGTGATTAACAGCACATACCCAATGACTTACCTGCTGTTGTCTGGTTGGGTAGTTGTCAAGGTTAGCTTTAAAAAAGGGCCACTGGTCGTATGTGTAGTCATACACCCACTCACAGAAATGATTGCCAAAGTCAAAACCCCTGCATTAAACACGTGTGGGTATAGCAGGAGTCAGGATGGTTATGAATTTAGCAATATATTCCACACATCAGCACAGTCTGCTCTTATAGTACAATACCTGTAATTGTAGCTGCTGTACTCAAAATCTATGAGCATCAGTTTATCAGAGGAATTGTGATCTCGGCCATCCAACATCAAGATGTTCCCTAAAAAAATGAAACCATCCAGTTTTTTAGCATTCATATATGAAGCATAACTTTGCATTGTAAATGAGGGCTGTTGTTTTGTAAGTGCAGAGTGCAGAGTGCTGATGTATCACATTATGTAAGATAGCTAACCAGCCTAGGCATCAGGCCCAACTAAAAGATCAACAGAACTAATGTCAGCACATATAGTCATATACAAAGTTATGGATGACACAGCAGAGGATATTTAGGCACATTTTGAGCATTTGCTAAATTTAACATATGTGGCCAGTGCAAAGATTATGGCTCATTTTATATTCAAAAAATCTGAAACAATTACATATTTGAGTTTGTTCTTAGGAAAATCAACAAACAATAATAATTATTATTTTACAAAATAATTTTACTGAAAGTGTTGAAACATTTGCATATGACTGTGAGTATGTACTTAACGTGTGTGTGTGTGTGTGTGTGTGTGTGCGCGCGCACATGCTTGCGAATGAGAGGGGACACTCACCTTCCTGTACGTCATTGTGACAGAACACCACGGGTGATGGAGTTGCTGCAAGCAAAGCTCTAAAATTAGAGCAAGGGGGAGAGAAAAAAAAGAGAGAGAGAGAGAGAAAGAGAGAGAGAGAGAGAGAGAGAGAGAGAGTGTTACGGACAATGTTACATGTGTTACATTATTAGCAGATTTAAATGCATCACTTAAGCCAAAGTGTGGCCAGAGGAGAATGTACATTTTAAAATATAGAACATTATGAGAAACCCCAATTTTTTCAGGTTTAATGGAAAATTAGTTTAAAAGGGTCAGAGTGGGGGGTCAGAAAGGTGTATTTTCATTATAACAGATTCTTTAAGTCTCTTTAAAATTCAAAGCTTCTAAACCAATCTCCCAACATGGTTTCAACATAATTTTAGAGACTGAGAGAACTGCACAAACTCATATGGTCACTTAAACACAAGCAATGCGTTCCATTTTGCCTTTCAGGGTCAGGAGTTACACAGCATTGTGTGTGCAAACGATTGGTTGAGAAATCTGAGCAGGTGCAGAATGAATGTGCACACACATACAACCCTGATCTTTCCTGTTAACAGACCTTAAGCTAGAGAGTGAACTAACTGTTACATAATTTAGATAAGATCACTTACAGATACAGTCTTATGCTAAAGTTTGTGCACCCCAGTCAAAATGACATTTTGTAGGTTTTTAAAGAGTACATATCTTCAACAACGAACACTGCTCTGCAAACTGTGATCCACAAATACTATTTATTTAAAGGCATAAGCAAAAATGAATTTGTGGAACAAAAAACAAATAAAAATAAATTGAAATTTTACTCTAAATTCTTCATGGGACAAAATGGAAGTCTCTCTGTAGGATGCATACACAAAGCCTCACACCCTGAACCTTGAATTTCTTAGTTTGTGTCTATTGTATTGGACAGATGATGCCTGGCATGAGGTCCAGTACGGCTTTTACCAGAATCACTGATGTGGGCTCACAACTGTTTAAGGACTGGCCTTAACATTAAAAGATTGCGAGTCCATGGTGGTTCCACTGCCCTCCATGGTTGGGAGTTCATAAGAGCACAACTGCCCTCACTCACTGTGCGTTCATACCAGGATACAATTTCTGATCTATTTATTCCATTTCTTCTTCTTACCTTAGACTCGCAAGTTCTGCAGGAAGGTCATACTTCATCAGCTTCTTAAACTTCTTAATGTGAGCTTCACGTACAAACTTAATATTAATTATTTGTTCCATGTACCTAAAGAGTATGAGAAGACAGTCCTTCACATTCCATTCTAGATCATCATTACAAGCATGCAGAATGCTGAAGATCTACCTCCATACTTGTCATACTTGTCGTACCTGTCAATGGTCCCAAACAGCCATCTGGGCTCCTTATTGAAAGGCATGACCATACGATGGAATCGTGCCATCTTACTGGCTATTTCAGCTGAGATGTCTGGAACCCGCAGGTGCTCTGTGTGTAAGCGCTTACTCTGGGCCGTAAACACACATTTTAGTTAATATTCACTTTGATAAGATTACAGATTAGAAAATACCTGTTATAGATAGCATATTGAGTGTGTTGCTTAAGTGTGTTCCCAATGACAAATAGTCACTTTCACTTCACTATTACTATTGGCTAAGCCCATGATTTATATTATGCTACCTAGTATTGTTTTTTTTAATTTACCCTTTACCAGACAAGGCATTAAAAACAGGTTCATATTTAAAGCTTGGATGTGAAAGAAACACTTGAGGGGAAGGGGCGGGGTAAGGGAAAAAAAACACTTGTAAAACACAGATATCATAAGGACAAGTAAACATGTAAGAGCCAAAGAGCGAGAATTAGTAAGATCAGTCAGAATTAGTTGATCAGTTGATCAGACCTAAAATACTCACAAAGTTCATTAAACATTTAAGCTTATAAAGGCAGAAAGTGGGATAAATTTGTCCAGTGTGTTTTTTGGAGCAAGTTACGATCATAAACAGCAGCAGACTGGAATGACAACAAGCCAAAAGATATATTTGATTTAGGGACCTTAACTCTGATTTGTTTGTCTGTATCAGGATGCGAAACTTATTTAGAGGCAAAGAAGCATGTGTTCCATGTGTTTATTTGACTGTTTTCTGTCCTTGTTCTTTATGCAAGAGCAAACTCACAGGAAGATATTGTTCCAGACGGCCCTCTGGGAAGATGCCGTAGAGACGAGGACCCAGCTCTCGCTCTGCTAGAATGGCAAACATCACACTCTCAGAGACCAGAGAGTCCACTCCCTACACACAGAACACAGACACACACAAAGTACAAGCATGAAAAATAGAAAGAAGAGCCCTCTAAAATTATTTCTCCTATGAACTGAGAATGAACTGAGAAAAGTTTAATGTTACCTGTAAAATGGCCCCATAGATGCGGAGCAAAACTCGTGTGGGCTCAGCCCCAACTGGCTTAACATCATCAGGCAAACTGCACTTGTAGAGCAGATTGCTAAGTCCTCCACTGCAAACATTCAAACACAAACTCTTACTGAGATTGATTTTTTGCCACAGGGAATGAAATAGGAACATGGGCTTTTGTTGAGGCCAGAAATGCTTTATCAGTGAAAAAAACTTGCACTCCAGTCACTTCTCTCTCTCTCT
>JBBPDA010000021.1:8906796-8922079 GCA_037974385.1 Arnoldichthys spilopterus | reverse complement strand
GAGAGAGAGAGAGAGAGAGAGAGAGAGAGAGAGAGAGAGAGAGAGAGAGAGAGAGAGAGAGAGAGAGAGAGAATGTAGGACGTCTATTGACATTACAGCAATATTAAAACTAGACTGGCGACAGCGACGAGTCTTTTTTCACTGTCGACCTTGTGAGTCATTTGCCGTTGCAGTTCCAGCCTCAAGAACAAATTGTTCTGAGAAGGAATCTCTTCCACATGTATGCTAATAGATGGTGGAGGATGCGTTGGTGCTATATTTACTGAAGTGGTGCAATTTGTGGTTGTTAAAGTCATTAGCAAAGTGTAGTTTTTGTCTCTTGAAAATTACAAAACAGCAACTGTACACACACATGGGCTGATGTTCAACAGCTGCTGAGATGTGTTTACTGGCATATTTGCTCATACTGGCAGGAACACATTTAAGATTTTTCATACAGGGTCTTCTATCAATAACTCACCAGAACAAACAGAGCCATACGATGCTGCGCACCAGCCAGTGATAGAAATCTGAAAATGGAAAAAACTGATTTTAATACTTCAGTCTTCTAAGTGAAAACGGATAACGCTTAGACCATTTTATGTCTTCAGTACTTTGTATTTTACTGCGCTTCATTGAACAGATTAAATTTGAGATATTTATCTGCATTAATGTGCATTTCAAATGCATCGTTTTATGTATTTGACCTTTGGTATTAAGTGTGATTTAGCCGTTATCTCTGAGAACACTCTTAAATGCTCTAAATTATATTTAAGAAAGATTATACATACAAAAAGCAATTACTAAAATGTGCATGAATTCTGGGCCCTACAGTAATGACAGTATTTCTTTTTTTTTCTTGTGACATTGCTGAGTTCTTTATTTTAGCCATAACCTCTGTCTCCCTCATGCAGCCTGTTACTCCAGTCCATGGCACTCTGAGTAATGTCGGCAAAGTACATGCCGTTACTGTCATCCACATTAATCCAGCTTTCCCCATTTTAGGACACTATGCGCTGTAAATCCCTTCCTCTGACCCTTACAGGCACCCTATCTCCTCTCAACTCAGTGAAAACCCCATTCAGAATTACAGTGCTCGATTTTTAAGCATTAAAAAAGCCATTTTCTTCCCTGGACGGCAGGTAAGATTGGTCCTAGATCCTTTGCCTGGAGTGATGGTGGAGATTTATTGCCGCAGCCCTAATTGAATTTGAATTATCAATAGGTACTTAAATATTGGGGGAACTTGGCTATCAGAAAGACTCATTTCAGCAGAGTAGCTTTCCAGACGGCACTAAAAATGTGCATCTCCATGCAAAGATCAGTTCCCCCTGTGGCGCTTCCCATAATTTACTTTGCTGAGGGTTTTTGGAAGAGGCATATGCTGCATTTTAAATGCCATTTTCTCAAGCCACTGCAAGATGCAGAAGGAGTTGGATCCTGTCTCTGGCTGTCTCTTGCATTATGTATGCTTGGGCCCGAAGATGCTGGGGACTTACAATAGGAATACTCACTCAGAGACTGACTAAAGGCTCCTTATGGATTGCATTTTTAAGCAAAGCACATATTATTTGCATATGTAGACACAGTTTTCACCATTGGTTCAACCGCTTCGTCTGTGAAGCTGTGAAGAATATTGCAACACTGATGGACATTATCTGATTTTGAGAACACTGTATGGAAGAAGCCACATTTTTCCATTAACCAGCTTGGAGGTTTGGAACAATATGTGGTCTGGATTTCTGACATGTCCATTTAGATTATTTTACTTAATCAACTAAATGAAACAAAAGCCGTATAACTCAGTTTGTGCTTTTGCTAGCCAATGGGTCAGGCCCCTAAAGCAACAACAGCCAAACAGCAGAAGCAGAATGACATCAGTCGTGATCAAACTGATAACTTTTTAGTCCTTAATACAGATTATTGAACCTTAGGCCATCACTGCAGTGTAAACTGTGAAAACTACATCTGGGGCTTTATCTTTAGTTCTTATAAGAACAACATTAACCAATGGACCAGAAAGGTCAACATCAGGGTTTCTATGGAAACAAACTGCCCACATGTGCTATTGCATATTAATGGCAATAGAAGAATGAGGGTAAAATGACAATGTAAGAAATTAATACTGTAATACACTGTATATCATAACATTAAAAACACCTGCCTCATATTGTGTATGTCATCGTGTCCGTGCTCTGTTGACAGTTAACTGGTTGTCCTTCTTTAGGCCACATTTGGTAGGTACTAGCTCCTGCATACAGGGAACACCCAATCTAATGGAAATATGGTGTAATACTTCAGTAAACATGGCAAACAATCAGTTGTTTTGAATGTGTTGCAGGCGGCAACACATTCCTGGCCTGTTGTGTGTTGAATGCTCCTCGATTAGATAATCCCACTTAAAGCAATTTTAGGAACCATAACTGGCCTGGAAAAAGAGAACTGTTTATTATCAAATCTCAGGCAGCAAGGAGTGTTGCTTTTCAATGCAAGGCAGTCAACAAAAAGTGTTGTAGCGCCTTTTTACAACTGACGTCGTCACAGAGCAGCTCTACAGAAACCGGGTCCGAGCCCCAAAGAGCCAAGGGCCACGTCAGCAGGAGAAACTCCCTAAGCTGTAGGAAGAAACCTCGGGCGGAACGGAGGCTCAGAAGGGGGAACCCGTCCTCCTCTGGTTGACACGGGATAGCAAAAACAAGCAGGAGAAAAGAAAGAAAAGAAGTAATAGTTTGTGACCTGGGTGGGTGGGGTCCTTGATGATGTTGCCAGCCCTCCTACGTAGGTGGCTGGCATAGACTGTGTCGAGGTCTGGGAGCTTGGCACCAGCAATCCTCTGTGCAATTTTACATTTTAAAACTTTAAGGAATAATACCATGAACCTTAATCAGTCCAGTGACTAAGGCCCCATTTCATGGTTGTTTCATGCATCCGGAGTATCAGGATTATAATTGTTTAGGGTTTATCTACATAAAAATCCTGGTGTAAACAGTTCCAAAATGCATTTTCATTTTCATTTGTCACTCCAACTTGTCTGAGACCCATTTAAACCAGATATTATAGGTGTGAATGCATCTCTCCAAGCTATACCTGACAAACCAAAACTCAATTCTGTGTTGGCACCTCCCATTGTTGTTCTGCTCCAAGTTTACTTCAGTAATCTGGCGTAAATTAATAAAGTAAATCTTTATTTTGCTCCACTGTTTTTCACCATTTCAACACAATACTTTTGTGCTTCATGACAGAAATTACACAGGAAGTTACTTAGTCTAAACATTATGTAAACAGGATTTTCTTTTGAACAGAACAGCAATATTAAGAGTAACAGTGGTTGTTGAATATGAGTTGCTTTCTATATTATCTGCCTCACACAGTAAAATTCCCACTGGCTGTTAAATAATTGAGAAACTGCTGCTCAAAATCAGTGCATTTCTTTGTGCTCACACTAGTACATATGCTGCAAAGAACTAATGAATTTAGAAAAATGGTTTGTAATGTACAGTAAATTACCGCTGCTTAAATTAACGCTAATGTTTAATTACTAATACTCTTTCCCATCACCTCTCTTGGCATTTGGCACAAGTAACCCCTTTTCTAAATGCCCAGAGAGATAGTCTGTCTCACTGACCACTGGTAGATGCTCTCTGTCCTGACGCACGTATTTATAAAGATGCTTGAATGGAGAAATGAACCTGTTAGAAAACACAATTACTTGCATTGTTCATTGTGATAAGCTCTGAGGTCCTGCTTGGGCTTTCACAGGGAGAAAATCATCCATTTTGCTGACATCAGCAGAGCTAATTTGCCAGGTAATTTGGATAGAAATTGGGAGAGGGCTGAGCTAGGCTAAGGTCATTAATTCTGCTGCTACCATGGCATAATGATGGGATGCTGGAAATGGTTTTAGTAGAGCCAGCTGCCAGTAGCATATCAAGAGAGTAATGTAAAGAAAACACTTGTGCAAATCTGAAGCACTCCAGGAAACTTTTGCTAAAGTAACTATAAATTTGAAGAAGCATCAATACCCCTGATCCATAAGAGTAAGAGTAGAGTAAAATAGTTTTTATTTGTCATTATACTTTCATACAGTGAAATTCTAGTGACATGTTTCCATGTGCCGCAGTAAAAAAGACAATACAAAGAAAACTGGTAATGAGAAATAGAGTGCAGGTTCTGGAGGGAGCAGCATCTGCACAGTTATCAAAGCAGTGGCATTATTACTTAATATTTAGTGAATATTGACTGAATAATGAAATAATAATGGCATATAATTTATTTGATTTTTCTTTCAAAGAAGTATATTGTAATGGCATATGCATATATTATTTTCAACATGCAGGGATTAAGGAGGGTGGGGGCCCCTGAGCAAATGCATTTTCGGGGCCCTACTTACACAAAAAAGTATTTTGAGTGCATAAAATGTTGCATCAAGTTTTATGGCTCAGAGTCACAGAGTAAAGTTAATGACCACACAGCGCTTATAAAAGACAAAGTTTCTGTCAAAAGCTTAAATCTTTATCTAGCAATAGAGACAAATGCCTAATACACAGTGTTTATGTTTTATATTACACGTATATGTTGAGAGGTCAATTATAATGGAAGAAAATTGATATAGACAGTTTAATAAGCCAGAAACAGACACAGCAACAATCTTTCTAAAGCCATATGAAAGGCATGTTACACACCATTCCAGTGCTGTGAGGCTGCCACTGAAAATGACCAAATGACCAGATCATCGTTAACCAAGCTTCCAAAGAGATGAGCAGTTAACCCTTACAAGAGCCATCACAACAAATCACTTAAACCGCACTGTATATTAGCAAAGATGCCTTTGAAAATTTTACTTTTCTGCATTTTTTTGCAGCAAATTCCTTAATCAAATCACAGAAATCCAGTTTCTCAACCACACAAATGGCTTCAGACCTGCGCTCTGTGTTTCCAGTGTTTAAAGTATGACTGTTACCTTTACCGAAAATGCGGCAAGCAAAACACAACACAGATCTGATGGATGGGGAATATAGCAGCCGTTGTCTTAAGATGCACTCACCATTTACAAGCTTGTGCTGGAAGTGAAATTCAGAGAAAAAAACATTTCTGATGTGTGTCTGTGTGTTCAGAAGCTTCGCTCGGACTGAACTGTTGATCTTTCCCAAGTGAGCAGAGTCAGTTCTAAAAGGATCCTCCACATTACTGGCCCGACTCGGCTGCTCCAAGGCCTCTGGTAATGTTAAACTTGTTCACTCTGGTGTAGGTGTTGAGCAAGTCTCAGTGTAACTCCACTGCAGTATGTTTGCGTTAGAACTATGAATAACAGTAGCTGCTGAATTTGTCTCAGATTCAGAAGATCAGTTCGTGCCTGCGAGAAAGATGGTGGTCCTGGTACTGAATCATCACTTACTGGTTTAAACTCCAAACAGGCCCCGAGTTTAATCACGTCTCTCTCAGCAGCTCTTCCTCACGTTGGTTTTTCATACGTTCTGTCGTGAATAATTACAGTTATAGACAACCTTAAAGGTTGGGGCCCTGGGCTACTGCTCCGGTTAGCCCTTCCTGAGGCCCAACCAAGTCAACATGTTGTTGAATCGATTACCATCAAAAAAATCATCATTTAAATATTAATGAAGATAAAAAGCAATTTTACTTTATTTTATTTTATAACCAAAATCAGTACATACAACAAAATATAAGCGATTTCTCATATTTTACAGCAGGATGTGTTAGTAGATACTAAGCCATAAATGGAATAAAATGATTATTGTTATTATATCTGTTATTATCAGATCACTGTAAACGTTCTTGATAAAAATGATCCAGTGCTCAGATCTCAGAACCCTTTTCTTCTTGGCTGTCGCATGAAGAGGTGGGGCCTGGATACTTTTGGGGCATGACCTGAGTCTCTGTGCCTCAGTGCAGGAAAGACATGGAGGGGGTGAGCAGTTCTGAAGGAGCCTCCTGAGTCAGACGTCAGACAGTCTGTTTTGACAGGAAAGTGAAAGTCGGCTCTCATGCAAAATAATGAAACACAGCCCACACAACTGAGTGTAGATGTGGACAGTACTCCAATTTTGTTTTACTATTGCACTAAGTATGACAATAAAGATCATTTATCTCTATCTCTAAATATATCTCTGAAGGGCTCTGTTCTCTTCGTGGCCTACTTAAAAAAATCTTACTGAACTTAACATAGATGCATAAATATACATAATCAGTAAAAAAAACACCAATAGTCCAGGTCAGTTTAGCTTACTATAGATATAATATTGGGCAGTGGAGCCTAGTGGTGAGGACAATGCCCTTGTGAACTGAAGGTTGCAGGTTCGAGTCCCTGGGCACCACTGAGGTTCCCTTGAGTAAGGTACCGTCCCACTACACTGCTGTGTGCACGTGTGATGGGTTAAATGCAGAGGTCAGGTTTCGTTGTGGTGCTTGAGTGTGTTCACAATGACAGTCACTTTCACTTTAAATTTCAGACAGTTTGGGCATATGTGGGTGAAGGGCCTTGGGCATAGACTAGTCCAGTGAATTTGGACATGTCTTTTAAATGTGTGCATTGAGTCATCGTGAAAGTTGCAGAGACATAATGAGCTCAGGAAGAAGTAAAGTTGGAAAAAAATCAGTGGAGAAATACAGATACTGCTCCCACTGAAATAGTTCAGAAGTAATGACAATATTTTGCTAGAAATTAATAAATGAGTGTTGTCATTTTAAAAATGACACTTTATATGAGAAGAGGGAAAAAGACACTTTGTTAGACAGTGTGGGGTTGGCTGTGAGAAATGAGAAACACATGAGACTTCGCACAAAGGTGTGTGACAAACAGTAGCCCCTTAAGTAGCCCCTCTGATGATCCCCAAATCAGATTCACCTGTGGGAGGGTTGGTCCACAGCCTTATATTCAGGCGCTGCAGACTGGCTCTGACCACCAGATGGAGACATAGTCCTTACACCACTCCCCCCAAAAAAACACAGCACCTTCCCGAAAACATATAATAAAGAACCAAATAACTAAAAAAAATAAATACAGCTGCATGCAAGGCACCACAGTGCAGCTGTTTCATATGTACTGAAGGCATGATATTAATATTCCACACTTTTTATGTATTTTATTTTGTTCCCTGTGGTCCACAAATGATGTTTGTGTGGCTTTATGTAAAGAAAGTCATATTTAATTTTTAATTTGTACCTTATAATTAAATGGACTGTTTTTGTTACTGTGCCATTACGACTGCTATAGGTAAATAATCTCAGATGAGTTGCAGTGATCTTCATTCAGAAAGTCCTCAGTCCTTATTGCTTTAACATGACAGGATGGGCCTCAGCTGCTGGAGGCTGAACAGGCAGAAAATCATCACAAAAATAAGTAATTTAAAGTGTGCTGGTTTTCCTGCTTAGTTTACATGTTCAGAACCTGATGGAGAAGTTAATGATATGTTACAAAATGTTACATAGTATATCAGCTTTACTGCATTATCATCTTAAATTTTATGAAAAACTGATGTTTTAATATGATGATCTCAGAACAGTTCTAGTACACCATAAATTGGACATGAGTAAATGGTTGCTCCATTCTTCTATATCCAGGGAGCATCTCCAGGTGTGAAATTATGAATTAACCCACCAACAGCACAAAGATGTATAAAATTGTTGCGCATGCGCTGGACTGTCAAACCTGCTTTCAGTAGCACTTCAGAAGAACTGGGATGTTTTGAAACATAGCCTGTCCAGTTCTCCAGAGAAAGCCTGAGAATGATTACTTCCCATTTAGCATTTGATGTACTATTCTCACCCACAGCCTAGAGAGGAACAAGAGTTTGAGTTACCTGAAACAATGCTGCAGTTTAGTCTTGCTTGAAGTCTTTTATAGTTGCTCGTTTAATCCATGTTTACTTTTGAATTCATATTCGAAATAGAAAGCACCTATTTTTGATACAGATATAAAAATGTTCATTTGTTCCATTATTAAAAATGAAGTTTCAAGCACTGCAGCAGTAGCGTTGAACTCTGTAATAGAAATGCATATACTGCTTTGATGTTTTTTTGGAGCAATGCAATAAAGGGCCATGTTTGGTTCCCTTGGTTTGTTTCTGATTAATGCCACAGATAAACATTTTTGGTTCCTCAAAGAACTCTTAAAAACGATAACTAAAAGATGTCTTAGTGGTTCCTCATTGTCAATAATTATATTCACAATTCGCCCAGTCAATTATATATTCTGTATGAGAATTACTCTGACTATAAATTACTTTGATTATAAATTACCTTGTACCGTGTCACCAAATGCATTAGTGATAAAAATGGTTCAGATCTACTATTTCTATGTCATGGCTGGAAAAACTGCAGTTCTCTCACTCAAAACCTTATAGTGAGAAGCAAAGAGGCCCTAAAGCTGATGTCTTACTAGTGGGGTGGAGTCTGGCCAAATTAAATGAATCTTAACAATAACACTGAAGTTTCTGGACTTCATTTCCCTAGATCACTTCTTTGTAGAGACTCATATTCACTCAAGGCCATTCCATCAAATCATTTCACACATTCGTTATCCAACAGTTACACTGGCCTATAGGCTTGTGCTATCTGAGCCTGGTCAAGTGCCCTAGTTTCTGTCATACAGTATTCTCTCTTGCAGAATATAATTTTTCCAATGAATTGCAGCAGTGCTTGCGAGAGGAAAGTCTCTGATGAAGTTTGGTGTAGTGTACCTGCTCTAGTGTGCCTCATGATCTGAGTGAGGTTCTTACCCCACTGCTGCTACTGCTAGCCCATGAAATAGACTGTTCCATGCTGTGCTGTTCCTCTGACACTTCATTTTGGGCTCCAGTGGATAGAACTTGTTAGTGGATAGAGTTTCAACTACACTGCCCTGGAAGATGTCCAGAGCAAGGGACTGTCACACAAGTAATGTGGACATGTTGAAGAGTTTTCCCCAAACTGCTGATTAACTTTGAAGGAAAATCTGTCATAAAACTCATCAATCTTGGCAATTTCTATATACTGGAGTAAGACTTTGTCCAAATCCCATTTTCAGAAAAGTTGGGATATTTTTTTCAAAATGCAATAAAAACAAAAATCTGTAATATGTTAATTCACCTGAACCTTTATTTAACCGACAAAAGCACAAAGAAAGGATTTTAAGCAGTTTTACTGGACATATTTTTTAAATGTACACAAATGCAGAATTTTATGGCTGCAGCACGAACAACAAAAACTGGAACATAGTTAAAATAAGACTGAAAAGTGCAGAGAATATTTAAGTAACACCGGTTTGGAAGACTCCACATTAAGCAAAAGGAAAAATCAGGCATCAAGTTCATCGGGCCAAAGATGAAAATTACCATCCAGAGTGTTATCAGTAAAGGTTCCAAATGCCAGCATCTGTGATGGTATGGGCATCAGTGCCCATGACATGGGTGAGATGCCTTTATGTGAAGGTACCATTTACTCTGAGGCTTCAATCAGGAT
Organism: Arnoldichthys spilopterus; assembly: GCA_037974385.1. Lineage (NCBI taxonomy): Eukaryota > Metazoa > Chordata > Actinopteri > Characiformes > Lepidarchidae > Arnoldichthys > Arnoldichthys spilopterus. The sequence continues at coordinate 8,912,644 of JBBPDA010000021.1, read as the reverse complement.
TTGAGAGAGGCATATTAAGTCAAGTCAAGTACAGCTTTATTGTCATCTCAGCCATATACATTAAAGCATACAGTAAGGTGAAATAACATCCTCCAGGACCTGGATAGGATGCTCTCGATGGTCCCTATAGAAGGTTGTGAGGATGGGTTTGGGGAGGTGCACTTTCTTTAGTTGCCGTAAGAAGGGCAGACGCTGCTGGGCTTTTTTGGTCAAGGAACTGGTGTTGCTGGTCCACGAGAAATCATCTGTGAAGAAAATTGGTGCTCTTCACTCTCTCCACTGTGGAGCCATCAGTGCTGATCGGAGGGTGGTAAGCTTTGGTCTCTCTAAAGTCAACAATTAGCTCTTTTGTTTTGTCAATTTTAACTGTCACGGTTCCCCTGCCATGCCTATATTGTTTTGTTTTGACACATGTTCATGTTTTTGTACAGGCCCCGCCTTAGTTCCGCTCTAGCCTCGTTCCACACGTGTTCCCTATTTTTGGCTTCGACCTTGTCAGGTGTTCCTTGTTTATCTTGTGTATTTACCTAAGCATTGGTGGTTCAGTGGTAGAATTCTCGCCTGCCACGCGGGAGGCCCGGGTTCGATTCCCAGCCAATGCATGGACTTTCTTGGGCAGTGGAGGCCTAGTGGTTAGGACATTGCCTTTGGGACCTGAAGGTCGCAGGTTCGAGTCCCATCCCGGGCACTACTGAGGTTCCCTTGAGCAAGGTACCGTCCCACTACACTGCTCCCCGGGCGCTGTTGGTGGCTGCTTGCTGCTCCACGTGTACACGTGTGATGTGTTAAATGCAGAGGTCACATTTCGTTGTGGTGCTTGAGTGTGTTCACAATGACAAAGAGTCACTTTAACTTCACTTTAAACCCCAGTGTGTTCTCAGTCTGGTCAGATCTCTGTGATCCCCATTTTACCATCAGTGGTGTCAAGTGTTATATCTTACTGTTTAATTAAAATCTTTGCACTTAAAGGATTTTGCTTTGCGCTTACTTCCAACCCACACAATTGTTACAGTTTTAGTGACAGATTATTGTTCTTGCACCAGACTGCCAGCTGTCACACCTTCTCTATGTATGCTGCATCATTGTTGTCCCTGATGAGCCCTACAATTGTGGTGTCATCCGCAAACTTGATAATATGGTTTATGCAGGTGAAGGTGCAGCCATAGGTCAGCAGCGTAAAGAGCAATGGGCTCAGCATGCATCCTTGGGGGGCACCTGTGCTCATCGTGATGGTGTTGGGGCTGGTGTTGCCAATCTGGATTTTCTGGGGTCTTCCAGTGATGAAGTCACGGATCCAGTTGCAGGTGGAGATGTTCGGACTGAGCAGGTCCAGCTTGCCAGTTAGCTGCTGGTGGATGAGGGTGTTGAATGCTGAGCTAAAGTTAATGTCAATATTCTCATAACATGGCCCGGTGGAGCACGAGTGAGATTGTATTGTCTGTCGATCAATTTGTGAGGTATGTGAACTGCAGTGGGTCTAATGTGGGGGGGAGCTGGTTCTTGATGTGGCTGAAGACTAGCCACTCAAAGCACTTCCAAAAAATTGGTGTGAGTGCTATTGGGTGGTAGTCATTTAGCTCCTAGGTCTGATGGTGGTGGCCTTGACGCACTGTGGGACGACAGCTTGGCTCAGAGAGGCGTTGAAAATCAGTCATCAGTCAACTGGTCAGCACATGCTCTGAGCACACGTCCGGGTACATTGTCAAGTCCAGCAGCATTTCATGGGTTAACCCTGGCCATAGTCTCTCACACTGGCTACAGACAGCACTCTGTCATCTGGTGGCAGTCAACAAAAAGTGTTGTAGCGCCTTTTTACAACTGATGTTGTCACAGAGCAGCTTTACAGAAACTGGGTCAAAAAAGCCAAGGGCCAGGTCAGCAGGAGAAACTCCCTAAGCTGTAGGAAGAAACCTCGGGAGGAACCGAGGCTCAGAAAGGGGAACCCGTCCTCCTCTGGTCCACACCGGAGAACAATAACACACATGAGAAAAGAAACGTAATTTACATTCTAATTGTCGTGTGGTTTGTTTTAAGGCGCTTGTGTGATTGTTAAACCAGCTGCAAGTTTTTTTTCTCTGATTAATTTTCTCTTAAGAGGAGCTACATTATTTAAAGTGATGATCGAGTTCTGAGGGATCTGACAGTGATCCAATCAATACTGAAAGCTCTGGAAGATTACTGATAAAATTCTGAGCTGTAGATGATGTGAATGTGCGCTTGACGTGATAGCGTGGCAGAGTGCGTGGGTCATTACTAAGATGCAGTTTGAAATAATGATCTGAGAGCTTCAGACTGTGGGACTACAACCAGTATGTAATAGGAAAATTAATATGTCCTGAATTGCCAATGCAGCTGTTCTTCCCTCATCTTAAAAGTCCATTAAAGACAATATGATGCCACTCCCAACTTGAAATAAATAGAATTCCTAGTGATTGGGGTAAATGAGCTCTGGTAGGAGGCAGTGCTCAAACATTCATCTCATAAGAGAGAGGAGACGAAGTGTGAAAGTCTCCCGTTTACTCTCTGGCTTGACACCGGTTGTCTGTCTAAATCGTTTTCTTCTGAATTTTGCAACGTATAGACATGCAGCATTGTTAGCTCACTTTTTATAAACTATGCAACTGACAGAAATATAGGAATATAGGTTTTGCTCACTCCAGTCTCTCACTTTTTTGTCCAGTGATGAAACTTAGCTCTTGACAAACACTGACCAGTGCTACTCTGTCATGCATTGTCTGTATCATGTCTGGATGTTTTGTTACCATGTGCTTCTGTCCTCATGTTTATGTTTACATTTAGCTCTGCCTTCATCACTTGGTTGAGCCCCACTTTATTAAAATCTCTCACAATGATGAGAGCGCTGTCCGGGTGTTTGTTTTGGTGGTCACTGAGCACATCATGTAGCTTAGCCAAAGCAATACCTGTGTCCGCCTGGGGTGGAATGTACACGGCCGTGGCAATGACCGATGTAAACTGGAGAGGCAGGTAGAACGGCTGCACATGATGGTCAGGTGGTCCAGATGAGGCGTGCATGAACGAGAGAGTGGTTATGTTCCGGGGGTCCCACCATCTGTTGTTGGTCATATAACAGATTCCACCGTCCTTGGATTTCCCAGCCTCGGCCGTTCTGTCCGGTCGGAACACGGAGAAAGATTCCGAAGGCATCACAGCATGATTTGAGACCGTGGGAGTTAACCACGTCTCAGAAAAACAAAGGCGAAAAACATTGGCGAGTAAAATGCTGGGGAGTGGTGGTCGGTGTGGAGGTTCTTTCAGTCTGAGTCGGACTCCGGCCTGTTTCCAGCACTGTTTATTTGTTCTCCGCCTGCGAGGCTCACCGCCTTTGTGGTAGTTAGTGTTTTGGAGAATCTTGGGCGGCCACAAAGGATCAACTGAGAAACCTTCTAAAAACACGTATGTGAGCTGATATTCAAGTAATAAGAGCTGAGTTTGTGTGAAAAAAAGAAACAAGCAGAAAATGATTAAAAAAGTACACAGTAAACACAGTCTGATCGGAGCCATCAGGAAGGCGTCTGGCTTCGGCTACGCCATCTTGGATATGATGATATGATACAAAATCACAATTCACATCAGTGATGGTATGGGCTGATGAGTTTACTCTGTAGTATGATCACCCACCATGTCAAACCTTTTCTTCACAGCTAATCAGCTGCTGTGCCCAACCAGGTATTTTAAGCTGTGATTTGAATCTTCATTCATGCTATATGTTCACACAGTCATAGAGATGATTACATGCTATATCTAATCTCTGCATTATTAATATTTCACTTTTTTAATCTAAATCTAGACTTCAGACTGCTTAACAGGATTTCTGCTATAGTTAAAGAACTTATCATTTTGAAACTTGAGGTTCTTTTATCACAAAGGTGACCTACACAGTGATATACTGTCTGAATTATGGAGCCACATCACACAACTCATTCTTCCCTTTTACTGAATTTTAACCCAAACTGCAAATGTCTCCATAATATTACTTTGAACAACCAGAAATAAAGGCCTCTTGAAGTCAGAAGAAATAAATGACCTTTTAAAAAGATTCATTAAAGTTTAATATAAGCTTTGTAAAATATATATGCATCTGTATCTAGATAGATGGACTGCTTCAATAAGCTCCATGTCATCAAACATTTAAAGCCAAACCACAATGCTGACACAATGACACACTCATTTGTTTTTAGCCAAGGCAAGGTAAACATGAAATATCTCACAGGCAGTGTTTCTCAGATAAATCAAGTGATCTGGGTCCACACTGGCCTTTAGGCAGTTTAAAGCATGTTTTCCCTACTTATACAGAACCCATCCATAAAGAGAGACACCTGGGCTTTCAGGTCCTAATTACAATGTAGCACATTTAGAATTATGTTGCCATGGAAGTAATGATCTAATGATAAAATTCCTCTGTCAGATGAAGTTGCAGTGAAGCTAACTCTAAATCCATCTATCATTAAATGCTTTGTCCTTGCAAAACCTCCCCAGTATGTCTCCCTGTTATTAACTCCTGGCTCTTGGAATTCATATTCATTACTATTCATTACCTTCTAATGATGAGATTCAAATTAAAATGACAATTATATCTTTTTCAAAATCTGACCCTTCTTTGGCAGGTAGATTTCACATGTGAGATGACTGAGAAGTTGCGTATTAGTTAAATATTTCAATGTTTTCACTAAACAACTTAATGTATTTTTAAAATAAAACACATTTTTTATTTGACACATGAAATACACTCAAAACAGTTGAGACTGAGGTGTGTTCAATGTGTTACATCATCTTTCTTTGTAATTACGCTTTTTAATTATTTGGGAACTGAAGATACAAATTGACACACTTTTGCAAATTAATTTCTGCCCATTCCTGCCACATCCAAGACTTCATTTAGCTGCTCAACAGGGATACAGGACACAATGCGAGGGTAAGGATCACTGTTTATTTCTAAACAGGCAGGCAAACACAGCAAGAAGGGCAGTTCAGAAGCGTAATCTCAAACAATCCAAGGTCAAAACGGGAGCAAACAGGTATATACGGGAGCAAGGCAGGGTCAAAGATATGGCAAGGGTCGAAATCCACAAAGACTACAAACTAATTCTGTCACTGCACAAATGACTAGTTGACTTCACGCCTCCATTTCCTTACAGTACATCTCCTCTTCAGGATGTACCATACACTGTAAATTGCAGACGGTCAAGCACACAGATTCTTTGTCTACAAAGCTATGCTGTTTTAGTGCATGCAGGATGAGGCCTGGCACTGTTTTGCTGAAATAACCACTGGAAAATATGTCACCTTGATCTCAACGTTTGTTTCTCAAAAATCGAAATATATTTATCAATGTTAATGGTACTTTCACAGATTTGCAAGTCACTCATACCCCTCATATGGGCACTAAGGTAACCCCATACTTGACATCCATTTTTCCAAAAACAAGCTTAAACATGGACTCATCTGACAACAGCACACATTTCCACTGTGTTTTGGTCCGTCTGAGATGAGACTGTGCTGTTATGTGTTGACAACCAATTTCAAAGTCCCTCAGGCCCATTAGCCTATATTTATGATATTTATGAGTTTCTCATGCAATAGCTTCTGAGGGTATTGAGCATGTTCAGCAGTGGTTTTTAGCCTTGCGTTACATGGACTGAGATTTCTACAAACTCCCTGAACCTTTAGACAATATCATGTACTGTAGATGATGAAAGACCTAAATAATTTCAATCTTTCATCTCACAAATTTCCCTCAGGATCAATAAAGTAAGTATCTATCTATCTATCTATCTATCTATCTATCTATCTATCTATCTATCTATCTATCTATCTATCTATCTATCTA
>JBBPDA010000021.1:8882943-8900487 GCA_037974385.1 Arnoldichthys spilopterus | reverse complement strand
TCTAAAATATATGAAAGTCTAATGTTTATCAGTAAATTACAGAAAATAATGAACTTTATCACAATATGCTAATTTTTTTAGAAGGACCTGTATATAAAACTTAGGTGCAGAAATATTAGTGAACGTTCTCTTCCAGTATCTTCCGAACCAACAGGGGGCGATTTGGGGTCTGGTGAACTTGCTGCCGAACCAGAGAAGAAGTCCTCAAGTTTTGGCGCGAGAGCTGACACTATTGATAATTCGGCTGTACACTTCCGTACTGTCCGCTTCAAACGGTTGTTTCAGCACTAAAAACACTACAAACACAGAATTCTTACTGTAATATGTTGTAGTGCACAGGTAAGACATATACTTAAATCTTTGCTAATATAAAAAATGTCATTTTCACGGTAAAAATGCCTAGTGTTGAAATCACTCCTGCTGTGTGCGCCTTCCACGCTTAACGTGTTCATTTTGCCCTGAAACTTATTATTTTTTTAAAAAACATTTTGGACGTGTTTTGGCTACTCCAAAGGTTTTTTAGCTTTAGTTTGAACGGAAGCTACGAGGCTAAAGTGGCTATTAAATAGCATACCGCCGCTGTCCAAAATGGGAAGTTGTATCATAAATGTTGATTGAAGAACATTTTAGATCAAGTGATTTTGGCGCATTTCTACTGGCCTGGTTCCCATGATGTAAAGGCCAGATGTTGTGCTGATTTAGAAAAATAAAAACCGAAAAAACAAATAACGATACAAGTTTTTTTTCTGGACAGCAACGTTTTTGAACACTTAAGCCCATCAGTCAATTAGGACAGGACAGTCTGTGTGCCTTAATCATCAGAAGGACTCACTTATGTGCATTTTAATCTATATTACTTGTATAGTTGTGGCCTAGTGGAGGGAGGGTACCACTGAGGTATCCTTGAGCAAGGGACAGTCCTGCTACACTGCTCTCTAATTGCTGTTGATAACTGTCCACTGCTCCATGTGTTGATGGGTTAAATGCAGAGGCCACAGTTTGTTTAGGGCACTTTGTGTTTCAGGACCAATGATAACTGTGACTGTTTTCAGATGTAATATATACTATGAAGTAAATTGATCCTTTTCCATCCTAAAGGCCCCGAACAGAAAAGGAAATGGCCCTTTCCAAACCTGTTCTGTACGATCAACATTTCAACATCAAAAACTGTACATTTGGAGAGCAGGCCAGAAAACGAGTGGACAAATCAAGAAAAGAACAACAAAGAGATGAGATTTTGCAGTGTGTGTGTGCTCTGCTAAACTCTGGAGGTGGGGTTATCAGGATAGGAATAGAAAACGAAGACTATGTTTTTGATACAATGGGCTTTGGGGAAGATCTGGAAGAGCATTTGACTAAGTTAGTTGATCCTTCAGTTATTCAAAATTTTATTGAATTCACCCAATGTGATAACACTTTGGCACTTTATGTAAGGTCATGGTGTCCAAAAAGTCAAGGAGCAAGAATCTGTTGTGTTGACACTGGCCTAAGACAGCGATCAGGAACATCCACCCCCTACATAAGCCGTACTGCAGTTATAGACTTTCTAAAAAGCAAGCACAAAAATGCGCACCTCATGTTTTCCGCACCTCTGGCAAAGAGACCGAAGTTTATACAAAAAGCTCAACTATTTTATGATGCAGAAGAGGCAGATCTTAATCAAATTTTAGATTTTGGTGAAAGTGGAAATGTTGAGTTTAAAAGTTTTGACCGTGAACCAAACCTGGAGAAGAGGCTTAAGGAGAACATTCCTAAATACGTTTCAGCCTTTGCAAACACTAAAGGTGGCTTCTTGTTCATTGGAGTTGATGACAAAACCAAAAGAGTTGTTGGCTGTGGGCGGGGAATGAATGCACTGATGATAGAAAAGATGATCCATGAAATCTGTGAAAGAGCAAAGGCTCGAGCGCTTCATCTCTTGGACTGCCTTAAAAAAGAGGACTTGACCTTGGATTTTAAAGTTTTCAAAGTTACAGGCAGTAGCAGTAAGGAGCCTCGATATATTATTGCTTTAAAAATCGAAGCCTTTTGCTGTGCCGTGTTTGAGGACAATCCAAAATGCTGGCATGTTGAAGGTGGGGAAATCGTAAGACTAACCCCAAGCAGCTGGTTGGAGAAAATGCAACTTTCAGATACAGGTAAGTTCAAGTTATATCACTGAACTCATGTTGCAATTGTGTTGGTTCGAGTTACTATCTGCTTTGAATGGTCATTTTACAGATCATGAGCTGATCAAACGTTTTGAGAATGTGTTGGCTCTGAAAGATTCTCCACCAGAGTGCAGACCTGTCTACAGCACTCAAAATATTGCAAAACTCCAGGAGCGAATATTCAAAGGTAAGTCATTTACATAGTTATTTGTAGTCGTTTATGAAGATGTGGCAATAATTGCAGAGGTTTTTTTCTGCTTTCTTCTTAAATAATTGTGTGCATGTCCCTTTAGTTCAGGGGAAAGACATCAAGATCAAGCATGAGTCCATACCAAATGGACTATTCATGAAGTACCCAAACCTGTTAAATCTCTGCAATGTTGAGTCGAAGACTGGACCTGGGACTTTAGTCATGTCTACAAGCTGGGCAGTTGATCTCAACTTACCACGAAATAAGGCTGTTATCTGTGAGGCCCTGTTGATCACTACTGGCTGCTATCCCACACTGTTCTCATGGGTTGAAGGAGAAAGTGTGGAACTTTGGCAGCATGTTAACCAAACAGCACTGACTCTCAAACAGAAGTTAGTGAACCTTGGAGGATATACAGGAAGACTCTGTGTGATCCCTTACCTGATTGACTGCCAGAAAGTAGAACAGATACAGAATGAGATCAGTGGTGCTCCTCCATATCCAGACAGCTACCTTTTGAACATTGAGGAAGTAGTGCCCTTGCTACAGTCCTTAGTCATAGTTGTTCTGAGCTTCACTTCACCACTGAGTGACACACTTGGCTGTGAGTTTTTTAATCTGTTGACAGAGGAGCAATTCAACATCCTACATTCATACAGTGGAATCAAACATCTGTTTATCCATGGCCCTCCTGGTTCAGGAAAGACCCTCATTGCTATGGAGAAAATACAGAGAATAAAAAATTCTGATGGCTGTGAAAACAAAGATATATTATATCTTTGTGAAAATGTGGGTTTGAGAGACTTTGTAAGGTATGTATTGCTAGAGAAATTCATTATCGTTCACTTCAACAGAAAGTATTTTGATGAAATCAGGCATATTAAAAAAGACAACCCTTTTTCCCCCCAGGAAACAATGTATTTGCTTGTGCGAGACAAGAATCAGTTTCATGAAGAATGTGGAGAGTTTTGCCGGTATTAAACACATAATTGTGGATGAAGGACAGAACTTTCGCAAAGAGCAAGGAGACTGGTACAAGAAGGCAAAAAGCTTGATGCAGGAAAAGCATGGCATTTTTTGGATCTTTGTGGACTATTTTCAGAAAAGTCACACAACTGAGAGTGGTCTGCCACGTCTGATGAAGCAAGACATTGCTTGCCTTTCTGAGGTTGTACGAAATTCCATAAAGGTATTTGATTTAATGTCCCATCTATCTGAAGAAATTGCAAAAGAATCTAAATTTGAAGAAGCAAAACATCTAAAAAATATGAGAGAGAAAATGAGGCTGAGCCATTCTTTTAGAGGAGAGTTTGTCATGAAAACTGTCTCATCAGTGGAGAGAAGAGTAGTTGAAATTGTCACAACACTTTTGCAAGAAGGGCACTCTGCCAGGGATATTGCTATTCTGTATTCAACTGTAGAGGGATGCAATGCTGGGAGTGCGGTGTTAATAAAAGAAGGGTTCCCTTGCCAGTTTGGCAAGGTAGAGGAAGTAGACCAGGACAAGGTTGTATTGGACACCATTCGCAGATTCTCTGGCTTAGAAAGGAACATTGTAATTGTGGTTAATCCTACTGTCCATCCATTCCAGAATACAATTCAGTTAAATTTTCTTCTCAGTGCTTTCTCCAGAGCAAGGATCAGATTGTTTGTGTTATACTCTAAAGAATAGGTCCATGTGCCTAAGTAGTTTTTGGCAAAGTGGACATCACAGATTATACAGATACAATCTGTATAAAATAAAATGTAAATAAAAGCACAATGCATGACATGAGAGTTAGCTCATTTTCAATTTGATGGTAGCAACATGTATCAGAGTTGGGATGGGGTGACAAAAGGCTGAAAAAGTAAGTGGTACTGAAAAGAAACAGCTGGAGGAACATTTAGCAACTAATAAGTTTTAATTGGCAAAATGTCAGTAACATGATTGGGTATAAAAAGCAATTGCGAGAGGCAGAGTCTCTCAGAAGCTGAGATGGGCAGAGGTTCACCAGTCTTCAAAAAACTGCTCTACAAATTGTTCCACAATTGTCAGAATTATTTCCTTATTATACTTTGAATATCTCATCATGTATAGTACATAATATGAAACGGTTCTGAGAATCTGGAAAATTCTCTGTACACAAGGGACAAGGTTGAAAATCAATATGGGATGCCGGTGATCTTCGAGCCCATAGGTGACTGCATTAAAAACAGGCATAATTTTATCATGGACATCACTGCATGGGCTCAGGAACACTTCCAAAAATTTGTCTGTGAACACAGTTTGCCAGCCAAATCACAAATTGAAGTTAATGTTCTATCATGCAAAGAAGAAGCCATATGTGAACATGATCTGGAAACACCAGAAACAAAAAATACGACTAAGATTCAGGACTTTTGAGCAACGAGAATCCTGTATCAAACAAGAATGGGACAACAGTCTTCTTCCAGTCTAGCGACTGGTGGGCTCAGTTCCCAGATGTTCATGGACTGTTAATAGAATAGAACTTTATTGATCCCCTATTGGGGAAATTGACTTGCCAGAGCAGCTGAGAAAGATACAGATATATACACACATCCTTATATATATATATATATATATATATATATACACACACACACATTTATGTACTAGAGAATATAAATACATAAAATAAAACACTATAAAATAAAAATCTTAATATATATACACACAAACATGCAGTCAGCCAAAGTGTTTTCTTTTTGTTTGTTTTTTGTACAAGAAAAAGGTGTAGCAGTGTGTGAGTGAATGAATATTGCACAGAAAATATTGCACATTGCCCAGTGATTGCGTTGTGATATGAGTAAAAAGAAGAGGGGATGCTACACAGTGGTACACTACACTGTCCCAACTTTTTTTTTTTACACATTATTGCCATCAAATTCAAAATGACAATTTTTTATGTTTACTCATCTGATTTAAACATCTGTTTTCCATGTTTTATTGTAAATACATATGATTTTAAGAGGTTTGCCAATCATACAGTAAGTTGCAGTAAGGTTTACCTATCAGTCTTTGCATGTGTCTTAAAAAACACATATTACTTTGTTTTTGATGATGAATGGGTTTTCAAATTAAGGTTTTTAGTTTCATTAAATGTGATTCACTTCAAAGTGATTTCCTTAACCCAAGAAGGCTTAATCCTTAACACACTGGATCCACTTCCGTGTGTAGATCAGTGTTCTCCTGGAGGGCAGTTTAGTGATTTCTCAGATGAAACACACCTGATTCAACTAACCTGTTAACCACCAGGTTTTAGGAAGTTTGAGGAGAAAAATCACTAAAATAATGGTTAAATCTAAACATCTGTCTGATGCTGATATTTTTTTCAAACCAATATCTGCCAATGCTGAGATGATCAGATTCATCCCTAGGTATCACCATACACTGAACACCAGACTCCCAGGGTCAGACTTGGGGAAATCCTAGTATAGGGAGTGGAAAGGCTCTGTTCATGGACCATGTGTAAAGGTTCTTTTTGTTTTGAAATCTGCTACAGAATAATGTTCTAATTACAGTGCATGTATCAAGTAACTGTTCAGTATCAGGTATTTTCAGGTATATTCCTGTATATCTGTGTACAACATAACATTACTCCATATGTTCTCTCATCTCACTGTTCATTTGTATTTCTGTGTAGAATAATATGGGTTTATGTATGTTTATAAATGAATATATCAATATCTCTTTCTCTCTGATAAATGTAATTAATGGCATATTGGAGTAATAAGGTGGAAGTTGCCTTTGAATCATGTTTCGGTGTGCTTAGTTGGATTTAGTACATTATCTGTTTTCTTTGATGAAGTTTAAATGGACCACAACACTATATCTCTGGCATTACTGATATTTTTTATTTTTATGTAACTATGCAATTAAGCAGTCTTATATTGTGATTGTGTCCTGATCGATCTTTACAGCATTTTTACAGCATGTTAAAATTCAGACTGATTTAAAAAAAGTGTTCTCTTTGCAATAGTATAAAATCATGTTTTACATATTGTACTGCCATGTTCAAGAAGGCCATGTTACACAAAATTGATAACAGCAGTGGATTACAGTTAATAAACATTTTGCAGGCCTCTATTATTTGTTTGTATTTTTTTTCAAGGAGCAATTTTAATGTTCATTCTTTTTGACACACTCCTTTTTTACTACACTTAACTGGTGCCTGGTATGGGGCACTTTTAATTATTTACTAGCTTCTATAGTAGAAGAAAATCAACCTGTTGTATTGACACATGCTGGGCTTTTTATACACTCACCAATAACAATCACACACTGTAGTGTGTTGCTGCTCACACACCTGATTTAACTCACCTGTTATTGGTCATGTTTGAGGAGTGAAATCACCAAACTGCAGGACACTGTCCCTCCAGAACTAGAGCTCAGGAACCCCACTTTAGTTTATGAAAGGTCTTATCAAATTTAAGCCACAGCTGCTGGTGTATAACTGGAGAAAAGAAACCATTACTGTTTAACATGAACATTGACTTGTTAAATATAGTCTCCAGTTAAAAATACACTGAGCTGTTACTATATTATGTATCTTATCTGTCTAGAGGGTGTTGCACCTCACGTGGTCTTCGGAACAGCATGCATTAGCTTGTGCATTTTGCTGCAATGTAGTTGTAGTTGTTCCAATTGACCTAGACGCTGGATCTGTTTGATCTGGTCAGGAACTGACCATTTCAATTGTCATGTTCCTGGAGTCATTTTTCTTTAATGGAAATGTCCATTTGAGTGGATAGTGACTGTAGGTATGAAAGAATACACTTGTAATCATGTTAGCAATGACCTTCAGATGTACCGTGGCATTCAGATATATATATATGCACCATGACAACATTTCCCCAAGCCTCCAGACCATAACTCTTTATAAAAAAAACAGTACTTGGTTAGATTAATGTAACACTTAGAGTCCACTAATCATATGAGTGGTCATGTGCCGTCTATGGCCGGCTTTGTTCTTTCAAGCTCTTCTCTAAACAGTAACTGCTGCATGTACTTTCAAAGGCAAGCGGTCATAACAAAACTTATAACTCATACACCAGTGATGAGGAACCCTACTATACCAAGGCTTAGTTATGACTTCAATGAGACGACATTCGTAACAGAACATTACAAATTCCTTTAGATAACCTAAGGCTCATACCAGATCAGATGCACATAAATCACAGCACCAGCCATAATATATGTACATAGCAGTTTAAACACGCTTCAATTACTCCTGATTTTTTCTCTAGATTGAAGGCTGCTATGTACGGACCACTGAGATCAGAGCAATCTCACACCTGGTGAAGTACAGTCCCCTCTACTAAGACTGCAAGGGTTCTATAATTTAAGCAGAATGTCGGTGCCTTTACAGCACTAAATGTCAGCGTTTATCTAGACAAACGTCTTATCTTGCACCCCGGAGACTAAAATTCTTGCAACATATGGGAAAAGGTAATTTAATTGTTCCAATTAAGGTTATGACAGCACTGAACATTATTGGCATAAAATGTCTCCATGTTAGTGATTCTATGAAATCTACAGTGGAATTACTGTCCTGTGTATCACTAATCAGTGACGAGATTTCATCATAGAAGCCCACAGTAAAGAAATAGATCGAATACCATTCTGCATTGAGACAAACACACTGCGACAGGAATGATGTCTTTAATAGCAGTTTTAGTTAATCATGTTCTTTAAGTGTTTCTGTGAAACATCTGGGCAATTCCCTTCCATGTTTTATAAGAATAAGAAAATAATCAGTGGATCTGATGTTAAAGGTCAAATTTGACCTGTTTAAAGGCCTCTGGTCCTTACAAATGTGTCTAGCTGCACAGCTGGCTTTCACTTTACTCCAGCCCTTGGGCTACTCCCTTTACCAACCCTATCTCAGACAGGAGGAGTAGGTATAAAAGTACCTCTAATGCAGGATCAGAGTTTTTTTCCTATGAAAATTGACATAAAGGGAATACCTCCGATCCTGAATTACTAGGACAAAGTAACTTCATCCATAAAAAGCTACAGAAGTTCATATTTAGTGCGGCATCTCTTTTTTTTGGTCACAATTAAGACTAGGGAATGTGCAACACCAAAACCAATCAGCAGTCAGTCACAATTTTAGCCAGTAGTGGCACAGTGCAGCTCGATGGGCCAATCGGCAGCAGGGAACAGGAGGCAAGAGGTGTAACACCTCTGCTAGACCACCGGGGCCCTTGAATCTTCTCCATTACTGGCCATTCTTTATACTGAACATCTTCTCCTAAGAAAACCCCAAAAGAGAACAAGTTATGACTGGTAAATGACAGATTTTTAAAAACACAACTCGTTACCAATTAATGACAAGCAACAACCCCTTTCAGTATAGCCCAGTCAAATTAGTACTTTAATTCTAAACTAACTTGTACTAGCACTCAAATTATATCCATTTCTTTAAAAAGGCACTACTACCTAAGCAAAACAAAGCATTTAGATTTAAAAAAAAAGAAAAATAAGTCTCACACCTTGATCATTGTCTCAAGCTTTACTGCATCAGCAGCAAATTTACGAATTCCGTCAGAGAGCTTCTCCACAGCCATGCGGTCGTCATTGTGAAGCCAGCGGAAGATCTTCTCATCCAGGTGCAACTTTTCCAGTTCGCAAGCCTTTGCTACATAGAAAACAAGAAAACTGTTTCACGGCACATTTCTCTTACATGGTGTAATGCGAGTTTGTTAGTGTATTGGGTACTGGTACTCACCTCCCTGGGGAGTGAGAGTGCAGGACACTGCACTGTGATCCTGGCTGAGCTCTCCTAGCAGCCCTGGTGAGATTGTAAGCAGGTCACACCCAGCCAGGGCCTTCACCTCTCCAATATTCCTGAAGGACGCACCCATCACCACAGTACTGTAGCCAAACTTCTTGTAGTAGTTGTAGATCTTAGTCACACTCTGCACACCTGTATAGAGGGAAAAAGGGGATATTTAGGACATGAAAACATGAATTCCTAAAAATTAGAAGTAGTACACTTTACAAACATATATGGACACTGGATACATCATTTACTGCATCCAAGTATTTAGTGGAAAGGGTGGGTGCTGTGGTGCTGAAGCACCCCCTTGTGGTGGAGAATGGAACAGCATTTTCCTCCATAAAATCTGTAGTAGATTCTTCAAAACCTTGAGGAGGTGTTGTATTTTTACACAGTATGTATAAAAAAAATACAAATTTCAGGCAGCATCTTTCACTGAACAAAATTAATTCCTATGTCTCTGTTATCTAGCCACATACCTGGGTCTTCATGTGGCTCATAGGTTTTGCGGTCAGTGTTCTCTTTGTACCAGTCCAGAATGCGGCCCACAAAGGGTGAGATGAGGGTGACCTTGGCCTCAGCACAAGCCACTGCCTGGGCGAAGGAGAACAGCAGGGTCATATTGCAGTGGATCCCATACTTCTCCTCCAGCTCCCTGGGTAAGACACCAATACATGTACAAACCAAAAGATCAGGCAAGATTCAGAACCGAAGCTTTACACATTTCACAGAAAACGGTCAGGTTTATTATGTTACAAACTTACCGGCCAGCTTGAATGCCCTCCCATGTAGAGGAAAGCTTGATAAGGACACGATCTTTACTTATTCCAGCCTCCTCATACAGGGAGATGAGCCTTTGTGCACGTGCCACCATTGCATCTTTATCAAATGACAATCTGACAACAAAGAAAGAATAGACCTTCATCTTTCCCTTAAACAGTTCATGCCAAATGGGTTGAGAAGATGGGAATATGGTTAACAGCCCACTTTACCTTGCATCCACTTCTGTGGAGACTCTACCAGGTATCTTCTTCAGGATCTCTAGCCCAAAGGTCACAAACAGCTTGTCCACAGTGTTGGTCACTTGCTCTTCTTCAGTCCTGTGGTGCAAGAGCTTAT
This sequence comes from Arnoldichthys spilopterus, assembly GCA_037974385.1. Classification (NCBI taxonomy): domain Eukaryota; kingdom Metazoa; phylum Chordata; class Actinopteri; order Characiformes; family Lepidarchidae; genus Arnoldichthys; species Arnoldichthys spilopterus. The sequence continues at coordinate 8,890,246 of JBBPDA010000021.1, read as the reverse complement.
TATAGGACTACAGTCTCACAGTAGACATACACTGCTGTCAAGTTTTTTTTTTTTAGCATTATATATGTATTAATCCCTTACCCGCCACTGGCAATGCCGAATTTAATTGCTTGCTCCACCAGGTGTTGGTAAGCTGGCATTTTGGCTGCAGCCAGGATGAGAGAGGGGTTTGTTGTGGCATCCTGGGGCTTATACTCTTCAATTGCTGAGAAACAAAATTTGTTTTAGTCTTCTCAGTTACAATTTCACATTCTTTTATTACATTTCCAAGTCTGAATATAAAGGGAACATTGGGCCACCACTGTCACTGTGAGCAATAAGAGATTAAATGCATCCTCACTCTTATCACACTGTGCTTTGATTACATCCGAAATGTGCGAAGACCTGAGCTTATTATCTATCAAAACACACACAACTCAGAATATTTCCTTCAAAGAGATGTGATTCTAAAGTTTTCGTGAACATGCGCTGTTTGCCCTACATTGATCCTGGTTTCACAGACAATAGCTTTACTGATATGGCCTTCAATATACAAAATTGCATATGTGAGCTTCCAGGTGACCTAAATTTCACAGATGAGAAGAAACTAAAAAAAGAAGTCTTTGAATTCTAATACCACACTAACAACAAGACCAGACATGTACCTATTTGAATGGGGATTTACTTGTATACTGGGATCATCCCTTTTCTTTTTTTGTGAAAACAGGTTGTGCACCATTGACTAAATGCAGAGTTTTTAGAGAGTTACATCAGCACCGAACGGTCGGTCAGATGTGATCTAGCTGCAAGCATACTCGTTACAGAATGCACACATGACAAAGCGTGGACTACAAGATGAATTTTCGCAGAGAATCCGCCTGTTTTGGGAATCTGTTACTCACAGCTGATATTAATGACCTTATTTTACACAACCTCCGCTACAGCAAACTCCGCATTACAGCACAAAGTATTTCAACAGCTTTCAAAGTCCACATGCACCAAAAACACTACAGTAAAATAGAGAACAATGTGAAAGAACAGCCTGGTCATTTGTAGCACAAATCAATGTCCCTTTCAATTCAGAGAACACAATGGAAATCAGGGGATTAAACAAATTTCTATCAGAGGAAGAGGATTAAAAAAGTGCTACTGATTCACACAAACACAAGCAAATATAAACCAATTACATAATATTCATTCAAATCAAGCTTCAATTATTCACTATTGTGTGTTTAAGCCACTTTTTTTAATCAGCAAAGAAATTTTGCATTTTGGCAACAAGGTTTATATGAACTGCCACAAAGAGAAGTCAGTTGCTCTTAAAGGGGAAGATGATTGTGGAGCAATCAAAGAATAAATGAGGCAGTGATTTTACAGCATTCTGTAAAACTCAACTTATTAGCAATATTTACTATATAACAAATGCCACATAAATGTGCACTTGAACTTTTATATTTACATGTAATTGTCTTTTTTGTTCAGTATCAAACTTGGATTTTCTAATGTTTATTTAAAAATCTGCAGTTTCATGTGACCAAAAGAATAAACATATGATAAAGTGCTAAACTCACAGATCTAGGTTTAATCAAATTTGTGCTTGTCTGATTAGAGCCCAACGGGACATCTGATCTTGAGACATTATGGCCAGGTGTGACTTGAGATGCTTTAACTTTGTCCCACATTCTCCTCCACCTAGTCAGGCTCTATTCTGTTTGGTCATCCTGACTTTGCAGGCATGAGGAAATGTTTGCCTTGCGCCACAGATGGTGAACAAAGACTGAGTTGCCTCAAACTTCCTTGTAAAAATAATAAGGACGTGAGCCAGTTCTGGTCTGGTACAAAACTCTTCATCCAAAGTAATCACCTAGAAACTTTGGACCAAATTCTGCCCATATAAAATTACTAACGACACTTCTACAGGAATTCAAAAAGAATTTTATGATAAATTCAAATGGTTAGTGCAGTATACAGCATGGTACATGAGGCAAATATAGGGCACATTATTACACAAATATTGTACAGCAACATGTTCACATTAGTCTCAGTGTTAGTTACTAAGGAAGTTTTAATGGGAAATATTTAGCTACTTCTTACTACTGGAACCCACTCACTCCTGCAGAGGACGACCTACACGGACAGCCAGTTCACTTGATCAAAACTCATCACAGCCCACCTGTACACTAGGAACCGCTGCTCCACTTGTACCCTTGAACAGATCACTCATCATTGGTGCCTCCTGCTCACCTGTCCCAGACTAGTTCGGCTACCATCTCCTTGTGCTTCATGCTTTATATGCTAGATATGTTACTCCAAGCTATAGACGTTTACGCCTCTAGAAACTGAGACTGCTTTTCTTTTGGCTGTTATTGCAACCAGAGGAGGATGAGTTCCCCTTCTGTGTCTTGGTTCCTCTCAAGGTCTTTTCTTCCTGCTAGAGGAGTTTTTCCTTGCCTTTGCAACCTTGGCTTGCTCATTAGGGGCTCTAATGACTTGACTAATACAGCTAGAGGAAAACACAGGGATGACTGGCAAATCAGTGCAACCAGGCTGACTAGGCTGGATTACAATGTTATCAATCACTGATAAACGTGTTTGATTTGTACACACCCAGCCTCTGTGTCGACCCGTTTGGAGCTGCAGAATAAGCAGCTTGCCCCAAGTCATTCAACTGAAGATATACTGCTTATTAAGGCCACATGTCTGAAGCCACAGCAGGCTGTATACACGCGACACGCCCAGGCGGAGGATCGAGCAGGGTGCTGAGATCCGTCAATACAGCTCAAGATGAACTTTTGCACTAGATATTGCTAAGCTAGCTACGTTTATTAATCAACTAGTCCTTTAAAAAACGATTAGCTCTCTAGTACCACGATGAGGGCAGAGATCTCATGAAAAGCACCGAGCATGATCAAATGATCTCGTTTTAAACACAGTTAGCAGCCTGTATCGCTGTGATTATAAACGGGCATTAGCGAAGTCAGCTAAAGTGACAGCGCTTCGTTAAGTTTGGCTAAAGCTAAATTAGCCAAACTGACCCAAATACTCGCTACCCTGGCCCTCCTGAAGTTAGCAAGCTAATTCGACCTGAGAAATAAAGTGAGGTGAGATTTTTCAAAGCTAGGTTTGTTAACAGTGACACTTCCCTATCTTATGAGCTACCGAAAGTGTCGAAACTGTGAGAAGGAAACGGGGCAGAAATTACCATTGAAGTCGCCGGTGTCCGCAACGACCACGGTGTACTTTTTCAGCTGGTCCAGCGCGGACTCCATCTTTCTCCGTTTGTCCGGCGACACAGACATGACGGCTGGGGGGGAACAGAGAGCCTTTTATACCGCCGCCACAAGCGCGTGAGCTGGGAAAGAGAGCAAGCTTGGCTCGTTGCGATGTCCGACTGAACGAATCGCTCATTTGAACCGATTCTTTTTTTAATGAGTCGATCGAACCGACCTACGAGTACCAACTGAATCAATTGTTTTGTAGCATCAGTTCAGCGTCCTCGTGTCTAATGTGATATAAGCTAAAAACAATACAACCTAGAATTGTGCTGTGTTATTAAATGTTAGATATAAATCGTGCAAAATCACAATATGAAGTAAGATATCAACCTATTAAAACATATTAATGTGTGTGTATTTCTATCGACATACTGTAGACGCTGTTCGAGTCTGACTCCATGTGCACACCTTTCCCTGAACCGAGTCTCATTTCATACGGAAGAGACGATAGAATTAACGTAACTTGTGAGTCGGTGAAATGTTGAGTCGGCTATTCCAAAGAATCGGTTCGGTAAACTGGACCAAACTCGCCTTTAGGCTCGGCGCGTATGCCGTTAAAAGGGCTGTGTTCTGCTGAAGGATCTTGCCTTTTTGACCAATGAAAAATCGTCACTGGACCACACGCCCCTCTCCCGCTTTCTGAATGTAAACCAATGGGATTGAAGAGGAGGGACGCGGCCGAGACAGTAAGTCTATTCTCCATAGGTTTAAATGGATTATTCATCCGGATACTCAATGGGGCCTTCAGTTCGTCAGGCTTATTCATTATGATGATGATGATTATAATAATAATAATAATAATAATAATTGTTATATTTATTTATTCGTTTGTTTGTTTACTATTTTTTAACCAAACAAAGTTATTTAGACTTGTGTATGAGTGTGTGTCTGTGTGTGTGTTGGGGGTTATTCCCAGTGTTAATTTAAATGTCAAATATCCAATAAAAGGCATAACATGCTAATTACAGTATGAGGTATCTCAGTATTTTTGTACTCAAACAGTATAAAAAATATACTAGTATCGTAGTATTAGTTCATAACCCTCTCCTTCAAAACTATTTGAACAGTTAAAGAAATAATGCTGTATATACATGTATATTATGTGAATATGCTTCTTCTTTTTTTCAGCACTAGAGGGAAGCATTGCATCTGGCATGAGGCCCCTTCATATTTCTTTCTTAAAGCAGTGACGTTATAAGTGGTGAGCAAGTTTTTGCTGAGTGCTCTGTGGCCCCTGGAGAGAGAAAGTGGAACAAGTGAAACAGTGAAGAGGGAGAGAAAGAGAAAGAGAGAGAGAGAGGTAAAGACAGAGGCAGAGACAGACAGGCAGAGAGAGGGAGAGAGGTAAAGGCAGAGAGAGAGAAAGAGAGAGAGAGAGAGAGAGAGAGGGGAAAAGGGGGAGTAAGAGAGAGGAAGAGAGACAGAGACACCGGTTTACAGTTTTTTTCCTTTCCTTTCCATTTCTAATAAAGGACCTGTAGACGGCTTATTGGACACGGGACACACTGTTTTCCTGCAAAGCAGAGAAAAGGTAAGATGGCTCATCACCTATTTTTAAAAACTTAACAATCTCATAAATGCTGCATACACAGATGTTGGGTGTCAGTGTGAATTAGGCAAGAAGTTCTGTTCTGAGAGACTCAGTAAATCACAGCTGGTGTAAGTTCCACAGTGGCTTCTATATTCTGGATGATTTTATAGCTTTATGGTGCACTGAAGAGCTTCAGTTACTGAATAGTTGGGTGCTCTGTGGAACAAGAAAAATATTGTTGAAGTAAAAACTGTTTGCATGTGATAATGTACCCTGACAACGGTCACTGAGTGAGCTCCTCGCCTCTCCATTTTGCTTTGACAAGTATACTTGACTCCATACTTGACCTTTCTCAGAGGTGGAGAAAGAGAACGATACCACACTGCAAGTGAATGAGGAACCTTCTTCTTAATCCTGATGGAAAAATTAAATAAGCTCTCAGAGGAGAATAACATTTCAACATTCCAGAGATTCCTATTGGAAGTCCCTCCCTGAGTCCACCACACTGGCCGACTGAGTGGCTAACCAGCAAGAAATGTGTGTGTATGGGCGTAGGGCAGAAAAACACTACTATAAGTTATATTTGGCCCATGGGTGGCATGTCTGGTAAAAGCACAGTCCTACCAATCTAAAGGCAAGCTCTAATGCTCAGGTTGAACATCCAGCTAGGTCCTGTGATGTCTTATCAAGGCTCCTCAAAATACTAAACGATGCAAGACTCATTTCAAATTTCAGAGGATGTCAACTTTTCAACTTTTCTGCTGATGTTTCAGCCATTCCACAGCTGGAACCTAAAGGCCATAGATGGCAGGGACGTCAGTATGCTTTTATACCGGATAAAAGCCCTTTGTACTTCCATTGACAGCTGGGCCTTCATAGTTGACGAGAGTTTTGAGTTTTGGTTGTGCTTTAAGTCCAGCTGCTAGAAGCACCTTCATATTCTATTCTTCAGGGCTTTTTACTCTCCATAGTCTCCACAAGTTTCAGCTGTCATGAGTTTGACAGTTTTGTCTGGATTAGTTTTGCACAGTATGTGTGATAGAAGAAGACAGTATGTTCCACCTCATTTTGCTACTTTGGTTATTTGAAGAAAATTAAACATTTGCAATATGCATCTTGTCTTCAGATGACTATACTTTCTTTGTGGGCACTTGGCATGTTTACTACAATATGTGTCTGCAGAGCCATTAAAACATTATTTCCTTGTAGTTAAAAGCCATTTGATATCACTCATTGGTGCTGATGTGCCTTTCTTTTCTGTAATTATGCTCCTCATATAACTGGGGAGGATGAGTTCTGCACTGCATGCATGATACCAAGTCACATACTTGAATTCTGCTTGTTTCATGTCCTCTAAAACCTGTTATTACAGAAAGCATTAAGAAGGCACTCATTTTTCCTAAAGGATTAGGCAAGAAAGACTTTAAGGTCATATATTCTTGCTGATTCTGTAGGTACTTTGGACCAGTTTTGCGTCCACTGTTTGCTTTAGGCTTTAGGTCTCAAATATTACATAATCATCTGATTGCAATTATTTGAGCTGACCACAGTTCTTTCTCCCAGTTTTTAGTTCTCCCAGTCCCATGTTTATGTTGCAACAAACAGATTGTGAGTTGGGTTAAAGCAAACGCATGTAGATAAAATAAAGCAGATTTACTGAGAAATGTGTCTCACAAAAACAACCAAAGTTCTAAACGCTGGGGTTCTTGCGTGGTGCAACTGTCTAAGGATTGGCCCTTCTGGCATCTTTGGGAGATCAAAAATTTAATTCTTGGCTGTGCCGCAGCCACCCATGCAGGGAATCCAAGACAGCACAGATGGGTTCACTCTCTCTGGATGTGTACAATGGCCTTCCGTCTATCCCATCACTAAGAGCAATGTTAGCCAGCATAGGCATCTGTTAACTGTCATAACAGAATTGTCAGTCACCTCTTCTCTAAGTTGTCCAGTGATGTTGCATTAATGGAAGGTTAAAAAGATGTTGTGGCTGGCTTCACACAACTTGGCAGAAGCATATGCTGCCCTTCAACCTTGCAGCATTGGTGCTGTTGTTGATGGAGAGTCCTAGCTGATGATTGGAACTCAAGATTAAACTGGTCAGAACTTCCAATTTCTGACTGGTAGAACATGATATATCAGGCCTGGCTCCCTGACAATGTTTGCTATTGGATCAGAGTGCTGTCCATCACTCCCTGGCAACCTAGGCAACCCTGGCAACTCCTTGGCAACCTTAGATCTAAGCCTTATCGCTAAAAAAAGAGTGGACTTTTTTCAAACAGCAGAGACATGGCACAAATACAAACCACATCATGGTCTAGTATGTACAAACTCAGTTATAAAGCTCTAAATATGTGAACTGGGATGTGTATAATGGCTTTTTAAAGCTGAGCTTCCAAGAGCATCATGTTGAATGTGTAGCTAATTTGCCAACTTCTGCAGTCCAGTGAAGTGACTTAGTATTTGCAATACTAGGCAACAGAGGAATTAATCTTATTTATTTATGATATAATTATGTTTA
>JBBPDA010000021.1:8837851-8871011 GCA_037974385.1 Arnoldichthys spilopterus | reverse complement strand
ACCCCGCCTTAGGCCCGCAGTCAGCTGGGATTGGCTCCAGCTTCCCCGCGACCCGGAAACAGAAGAAGCGGTTTGGATGATCTAATACATGTTAGTGCAGATGGTACATGACCTATGAAAAATTGGCAGTGTTAAATATTAGTGTTTTATTCAACACAAACCACATATGTTAAAAAATGATATAAATAAAGCACCAAAAGATATTTTTAGATATTTTATTCAACAAATATAAAGTTTCACAAACACTGTAGACCTTTTTGGTGCCTGTGATTCATCAGGCCCCTTAGCAGAGTCATGGATTCATCACACTCTCTTCATACAAAAGGGAATTTTCTGGTATTTGTCTGAATGCTCATTAGCTGTGATGAGCAAATGGCTCTGTTTACACTTTGCAATGTGTGGTTTTGATTCAACAGGTGTACAACAGCACGGAATGCATTAGTTTAATTGCAGCCTTTCACAATTAGCTAATTGTAGAGTGTGAAATTTGTAAATTACAGCTTATTAATTGTCCTATGCTGTGTTAAAATCTGCTGGAAATCTGAGAAGTAGGATTGTTATGCTCAGGTCAAGATTAAATCTGATTCATTGTACAAGGTTCATGGATTGATATTCTTACAATATTTTAAGCTAAATTTGAATGATGAAATTCTGAATGCAGCTGTGGAATAATCTGCTAATTAGAGTGAAGCTGGGTGGCAGGAGGACTACTGGGCTAGACTATTGAGTGGTGCTGATTTTAAAAACAAGGTGTTCACACTGATCAATTACATTACATATGATAACTAATAGAATGCTTATTCTCCATAATACACAATTACATCTCCATAACATGCATTATTACATTGCACTGCAATATCACAGTATGTTAATGCATTGACTCAGAGTAGTGCATTCATTTGCTCGAATTCCCACACAAGATTGATGCATCCAGCAATCCATCCGTCCATTTGTCCATCCATCCATCCATCCATCCAACCATCCATCTATCCATCCGTCCAGCCATTCGTCCATCCATCCATCCGTCCTTTCGTCCTTCTGCAAATATGACTTTTCTTAGTATAAATATTGTTAGTATTTTTAGCACTTAGTAAAAGTCAGACATTTCCCATACTCATCAATGAGCTTTGGGTGCCCATGACAACACTGAAGATATGACACAGTGTAGAGTAGTCAGACTACAGCTTGTATAACAGTGTAAATTTGCTGTCCCCTCAAAATAACTCAACACACAGCCATTAATGTCCAAACTGTTGGCAACAAAAGTGAGTACACCCCTACATGAAAATGTCAAAATTGTGCCCAATTAGCCATTTTCCCTCCCCGGTATCATGTGACTCATCAGTGTTACAAGGTCCCAGGTGTGAATGGGGAACAGGTGTGCTAAATTTGGTGTTATTGCTCTCACACTCTCTCATACTGGTCATTGGAAGTTCAACCTGTGCAAAGAATCTCTGAGGATCTGAAAAAACAATTGTTGCCCTACATAAAGAAGAGAGAGGGAGAGGGAAAGAGAAAGAGAGACAGAGAGAGAGAGAGAGAGTCACGTAACTAATTACCTAGAAATCACATAATAACTTGTTATTGAAAACAGTGAGGCTTGATATCCATACACATAAATTGAAGGTGTGATTCTAGTATGTGTTTTCGTTTAGGAATGGCATCAGGAATTTTGGGAATTACATCAGGCTAATGCATAATTTGCAATGAAAAGAATATAAGGATTTAAGATGGAGGCCATTTACCAGAAGCTGCACTGAGTTCTAATTCATTTAAACTGTGTACAGGTGTTTGGCACCACACCTCTGACGAGATTTGCTGGCAGTTTAACACTGTCTTTTGTATTGGCTCTGAAAAGTGAGACTGTGACAGCTATAATTATCTGCTAGAAGTTAGAAGTTTCTTCTAACCACACGACACATTTGGGTGCATTTTGGCAGTGTTTGTTACCCTGCTGTCAGTTCGTGACAACTTGCAGGCAAAAGCTGTCAAAGTATCAGCAGTTTTTTAGGAGACTTTTAGTTCTGGCTACAGCTGTCATGAGTTTCGCTAGAAGTTTGAAATTTGGGGCAATATTACTGCAGAATGGTATTAAATCATGCCTCAGTAGCTGTTAGATTTGTTAAAACTATGTTGATTTGGCTTGCTCTCGGTTAAGTTTGGCATTATGTTTGCAGTAATGAATGCTGCTATCTGGAACCCTCTACCTTGCAGTTCCTTGGCTCAACAGCAGGAGGACACAAAGCTCTCAGTTTTAAATACCTAGGCAGCAAAGTGTAACACATCCCCTTAATGTTTTGATCTTCCTTTCATTTTTTCTTCCACTCTATCTCTTTGTCTCTCAGATCTTCACAGATCAACTTTTCCTTATAAGCCTCATAGCCTACATGCTCCCTGCCCCATTTTTCAAAAATAACTCCCCTCTCTCCCATTTTCTCCTCCTCACTGAACTCATTTCTGCTGTATCTTTTCTTTTTCTTTTTTCTCCCTTTGTCACTACCTGCTAGCTGCTCTTGCAGCTAATTAGAGCTACAGAATACAAATCATCTGGAGACTCCCCAGGCTCCAGTGGCCAGCTCTTGCTGAACATAACCGAAGCCACCAGGAAGTGAAAGGGAAAGTGGCTATTTGTTATTGTGAACACATTCAAGCACCACAACAAAATGTGACCTCTGCATTTAACCCATCACACGTGCACATGTGGAGCAGTGGCCGGCTATCAGCAGTGCTCAGGAAACAGTGTAGTGTGCCTTGCTCGAGGGTACGTTAGTGGTATCCAGGTTGGGACTTGAACCTGAGACCTTCAGTTTACAAGGCCAATGTCCTTACCGCTAGGCTACCACTGCCCCCAAGTCAGTATGCACAGGTGTCAAACAATGCATTCAAGAGACTGGAGCAAATAAAGTGCTCTGTTTATTGCTGATTATATCACATGAATTATAATAAACATTTAACAATCAAGACCAGAATGAGGGCAGATCGTCCTTCCTGTGAAAATAATTCTTCCTCTTTACCCCAAATTCAAACCAGTAGAAGAAAAGCCCACTGCTTGTAAAGGCATATGAAAACTTGTGGCTTATTATTATTATAAAACATGGTACTTATAATGCTGAGCACTCCATAAACTGAAAATAGGAAACATTAACATATTAACATACAGGCCGATTTTCAGACACTCATTATGTTTCCTGTATCAAAAATGTTTTCAGTCAAGGTATGCATTTTGTGAATTATACAGCTTCAGAGACCACTTATGTGCAATCTCCGGGACCTGAGGCAATTGAATCTGCTCATAGGCCCTGAGGCTTTTGGTAGTTGTTGGCCCTATGATGCATAAAATCAGTATATACAACACAAGTTCCATTCCAACAGATATGGAAAAATTACACATGCTTTGGTGAGCTTGGAAAGGGGGCAGAACAAGGCTAACAATCAACAGAACCAAGCACTAATGTTGTCACACATCAGACAACACACTGTTCATTATTTTTAATAAGGGCTCACACACATTTGGCGACTTCCAGCGCTGCTCGCTGTCTGAGCCTCCCTTGTAATTTCTCCGCTTCACATTCACTAAACATCCAAAACTGGACCACAGAAAGCCTAAGTAGGTCAAATGTAGTGTGAAAGTCACTCAAAGAAGGCAGTCAGTCAAAAGTGCAAATTTTATTTTTTTCACATCAGCTAACAGGACAAGTTACATTTCAACTTTTTAGCTCCAAAACAGTGATAGTGTGAAGAACTTTGCTGATACTGGACATGAAAAAGCAACAAAATTATTTTTCCATTAACTCCATTAAAACTATTCTCATGATTTGTAGAAACTGGAAGAAGGTACGAGGACTTACAGTCAAGGGACTTTTAATAAACAAGATAAACACTGAAAAATTAAAAATAAAAAACACATGTGCACTTGTGAAACAACAAAGCGACTAACGTAACACATCTGTGGAACAACAAGGTGAACACAAACAACAGAATTCATATGACAGTAACCAGACAATTACTAAGCCAAACCTGAGACCTTTTATACATGGCCTGACTAGCAACACCTGAGCCTGGGAGCCGACGTTTAACCAGGCCCAGCTGGGTAAGGGGAAAAGCTAGGGTGGAGTTTTAAAGCATGTGGCAACCCAAACATAAACAGAGCCACATGGATCTCTTAGCAGGCTTGACATTGACATGCATAAAGGAAACTAATATATTAGGGCCTAGCCAAACATAGTTCTCACTTTCAAGTCAAATGCACTGGATGCGGGTCAGCAACAGAGCTGATAATTGAAATATCCCTGGCCAATGAGCAGTCAAGGACATGAATGACTATTTAATAAGTTATCATTGCTGTAAGTGTGCAGATGGAAAGCAAATAAAATTGTAATTAAAATTAAAATTTTAAAAAGTTTTAAAGGGGGTGGGGCTTGGGGGGAGGGGCTAAAAAAAACAGAGGCCCTCATTAATTTGGGGACCTTGGACTTTAGCCCAGGTAAACCTGTACATTGTCCAGGTCTGTATATCAACTTAGAAACTGCAATTTTTAGTTTATGTTATTAGTGATATTCATTTATTCTTATTGTTTGTTTGTTTGTTCAGTGCTTCTTCTATTTTTGTAGTCCAATTCAGTATAATCACAAATAAAAAACATTGCACAGACTGCAGACTGCATAGTGTTTTTTTTTCTCAACCAAACCAGAGACTTCTTACATAAATGAAAGGATGAGGCTTTGCTTTCAAGCTCAATATGGCATCAACACAATGAGTTCAACGTAGCATGTTAATGTTCATTACAGAGATAGGGAGATGCAGTAGATGATTATGCACATGAATACAACAATGACCCCTGGATGTTGTTCATGCACGTAGATGAAATCACAAAGGAACATTATTTTCCATCTCCTCAGCCTCCATTCAAGATGCTTTCACTGTGTTACACAAAAAAACAACAACAAAAAAGGCGTACCTTGAGGCAAAACCCTTAAGAGGCACCCAGTTTGCTTCTTAGCGTCAGTCTGCTGTCATCTCTTGCCCATCCCAAATTCCAGGCTTAATTCTGCTCTAACCTACAAAGCCTAATCCCAAACATAACCCCAAAAATGCTAAAGCTCCCAAAAAACAAAGGTCTGTTCATGATTAGAGATGACATATGCAGCGACTGGTCTGCAACCTGCAACAGTTGCCATTTGAAAGCAATTTTACATGAAATGTCACAGCATCTGTATTTTCTACAAGATATAGCACTGTAGAAGCAAATTTACCCTCATTCGTCAGTGTGTGAATTAAATCAAGATATGAACAGAAGGATAATCGCAAGTAATTATTGTGGATGGAAAACATTGTATTAGTAACTCGAAATTATGGCATTTTGGTCATTATAGCATTTTTATGATTGCACATTAGAGCATATTTAAATGTACTTCATATTTTCATCGGCAGATTAATTCAGTCATTTAGCTGAAACTATATTATTGTTTTCTTCACACTCTCTCTTAAAAAGTTGTTTTTACAACTGAAAGAAAGACCCATTTTCACTTTCACGACCCATCATTAAATTTAGCATTCAAATGATCTGCATTAGTCTTTAAACTGTATTAGCGTTATTTTTGGACCAGTCTATTAAAGATGCATTTGGCTCTTATAGGCAGGACATTCACTGCACCAGAGTGGCTAATTCATTACTTTAGGCTGCAGTGAAAAACTGCACAGAATGAAATGTTGTATCTTTTTAATGAGCTCACCACAGTTTGTTTCCGAGTTGTGATTGTTGCCAGTGTATAGTTTTATAGCTGGGGTTATTATTCTGCGATGTGACATTATAATGGAATTTATAGGTGGTGCTTCAGTTTTTTTATTGACTGTGCAGTCCACTGAAACTTTGTGGCAGCCTGGTGCGGGCTGGATGAATGAGCACCCGAGGGTCAGACTGAGACTGATGTAGGACAGAGACATTCGTAAAGAGAGTGCAAGTGATGATTATAGTACACCTGTAGCTCAGCCCTGTTTCTCCATCCTTCACTCACTCCTTGTACTCTCCTTCACCTCGCTTCTTATATCTTTATCTCTTCAGGCCTCTCCCTCCATTAAGGACTCTTGCGATCTGCTTCCATCAGTCAAGCCAACTGCAATCCGATGTGCTGTTTTTTAAGGCTCTTTTGGTATGACAGGACTGTGTATGTGGGTGTTATGTGAATAAGTGCCGCTGTTAGGAGAAGAGCTATAATGATTAGCTGACAAAGTCAACAACATAGATTATGAAAATTGGTGACATGCGGTTTTACTGTCAGTGAGTTGTTTACACTCTACACTCTGCTGGTTATCCTGCTCTGTAATGTACATGTATACAGTCAGCTCAAGAATTATTTGTGCCTTTACTCAGCCAACGTGTCCGTGTGGACCCCATATGTGTCTTACCTGGGCTTCTTGGGTGCCAGATGGGCAAGGACTTAGCATGGGTAAATTCATGGGCTGTTGCTAGGGCCCATAACTGCCAACCGTTGCAATAGCTGCCTTGTAATTGGGCCAGCCAAGTGGGTTCTCTATGGGGTTTTTTTACTGATTTTGTCTGAATCCCACTTAATATAACTGGGTTTTATAAAGGCAAATCCACTTGGGCTGGACCCAAGCGGAGACTGAGGACAAAATGAGCTGAGTCCAAGATGGGCCATGATTTGGCCCATCATAAATCCAATATGGGGCCCATGTGGATATGTTGGCTGGGTGGTAAAAAAAAAAAAGGGGGTTAAAATGTCATCAAAAACCACTTAGTGGTAATTTAGTTCAGTCTCACACTGAAAATATGAGAAAAAAACTTTAATTGATTTGTATTTAGATATAAGATAATAAAAAAACCTTTATCATTTCTAACAATATTTTAATTTTTTGGACTTTTGGACTCTCCCCTTCACTTCCCACCACAGGATTTTAATGGGGTTTAGGTCAGGGGATTGGGGTGGCCATGTGAGATGGCACACTGAACTGTTTTGTGTGGATTTGGATGTATGTTTTGGATCATTGTCCTGCTGGTGAATTCAACCCAGTTTTAGCTTTTTGGCAGAGGCACCCACGTTTTTCATTTCAAATCTCCTGGATACCAGGACCTTTGGAGGGAAAACTGCTTTAAACAATCAAACAGCCTCGCCACACTTATTAGTTATTAGTGGGTTTTATCTGATCATAAAACTCTCAACCAGTCAAGGTTCCAGCTTTTAGCAAACTCTATCCACTTAAAAAGGTCTTTCTTCTTGTTGGCTTTTCAAGTATGTTGTGGGTATGCTCTTTTCTTTTTTTAGCTGGACACTTTGGGACCTTTAAGCTTGTGTAGCTATATTTTTAAAAAGTGAAGTGAATGTATCATTGTAAACAGACTCCATCACACAAAGTGCACCACAATGAAATCTGACCTATGCATTTTACTTATCTACATGTGGAACAGCAGGCATCTATCAACAGTGCCTGGGGAGCAGTGTAGCAGGGCTAGTGGTACCTGGCTCAGGACCCTTCAATCACATGGGCAAATACCATAGCCTACAGCCACTGACTGATTTTTGAAGGTCAACTAGGCAATTTGGCCTCTGTGTCTCCTGATATTTATACCACAGTGAAATGGGAAATAGTATATGTGATGCAAGAGTTCCTGAACATTTAGGTTAACTTAAAAGAAGTTACAGTTAAGGGTTAGACTTGTCTCATATTTTAAATGTGTGATTGAGTTAATTAACCACAAATACATTCTTTCATGATTGTTTATATCCAGCAATCTTTGCCACAAGTCTCAGTAATTATGGACATATGTACTATTTATATATTTTCAATTTAACATACAGTATGTACAGTATGAAATATTCAATTATTATATTATATTATATTATATTATATTATATTATATTATATTATATTATATTATATTATATTATATTATATTATAGTGAGTAATAACTATGTAAATTAAAAAAGGACAAAAATTACTTGGGGAATAAAGGTGGCACTTTATTTTCCTTGGCTTTACTTAAACTAATCATAATTGCAGATTTTTGGTGGGGGAGGGACTGACTTATTTGTCAATGTTGAAAAATAACCCTGGGGTTTATTTTTAAGCATTTTATTATTAATTTGTGCATGCTTTACCAGAAAATAAAATATGATGGTGATCATTGCTCCTCTGACTTACAATTACAATGTCTTAATGACATCACAGATACAGGGCGATGTATTCTTCTGCCACTTCCTACCATTGTTTCTGAATGGGCTGAGTGCGTTTTGTTTTTTTAGGGAAATGTGTATGTGTTTGTGTTTATGATAGAGGGATTATTTTTTGGATCCATGAGCCCAGCTCTCTGGGTGGATTGTCTCCTGCCTAATCTTGTCTAATTCAGCTGGAGACAATGGAAGTGGGATTATGCTGGAGATTAGCCTGAAGAACCAAAACCTCACACACCCTACCAGAGCCTTCACCCCAAATCCCCCACAGGACGCCAAACACTGTCCCACTTCAGCGCTAAAATCCCAGACTTGTCTTGAGTCCCCCCGCAATCCTGCAAAACGCTTTTGCAAAATGGTGACAAATTTATAGCCAAAGACTAATTAATGGACCGCCTTAACAAAGTGTGCGATCAAGCGGGGTGCACACACAGATAATAAGGCTTCACAGAAGGGCAGCATTAATGAGGCTGAGGACACTTTCACACACAGAGAGAAAAGGGAGAGATCAGCATTATTCTCCTTTGCCCTTGGCAGGGTGACGTCTTTGGAGATATAAATGGCATACACGTTCTCACTTTCCAGAGCAGTGTCATCTCAAGCAGTAAAGATTCACAAGCAGCGTTATCCATAATGCTATGAAATGATTATCCACCATGTTGCTGACTTGTTAAACTATTTGTGTGTTATTTAAAAGGAGCAAATTTCATCTTCATGCACATTTACATTTGCAGTATTACAGGTAGAGGCAGCTCTACCCTTTAAAAGAGGAAGGGTTGTGGGAGAAGCATGTGAGTGATTTTCCCTTTAAAAAATTCCAAGTCATTGTGAACTTCCTGCATGTCTACTTTTCCTTTACGTCAGTAGAGTGTGAATAATATCAGGTTATAATGTACAATCTAGTGTCACATCATAACATACTAAATTCACGAGCATGTCTTACAGTTTTATGATGAGAAAATGCACTGGTGCAAGAGATGGGCCGAAAACAGAGTCACACTTGAACTCGTGACAATGCTATCTAACTTAATTTATCCAGTTGCCATTGGCTAGCATTAACATTAGCCGGCTGGCTGGTTCACATTAGGGATGACTGACCTTGCTAGTCACCTCTGGATATTTTGTTTTATGTTTTATCTCCCATGGATAAAGTAAGCAAGACGACCCTACATTCTACATTACTAATTATCCACATATCACTTTTCTCATAACATTACTCACTTTAGCTGCGGGTTATTTTTGTGTGTGTGCAAATTTTACTTTTGTTTAATCCCACAAAACGTAGTGGTGGTGGTGGAGGGGTGGAAGTGTTTCAGCGAAAATAGGGGTGTTATAACTCCCATACCCCCCCAATTGCAATGCCTATGATTACAGGTTCAGATGTATTTCAGAAACATATGCAAATGCAGCTTTCAGTGGCAAAAATGGCATTGCTTTTATCAATCTGTAAATTGTTCAAAATGATTCTTTTGTGGAAAAGGCGTGTTGTACAGTAATTTGTTTTATGTCCTTATGAATAGGACCACTGATGAAAGAGTTCAGTGCAGTTTTTTGTGGCTTTCATCTCAAGGCTAATGGAGACTGTTTCCACAGAAACTGTCTGACTGGCTTTACTTTGAGTTTGGTGAGGTTATCCAAGACTTTTGTGCATGAAAATGGCACTCTTCTGTCTTGGTGATGTTCTTTACACAGCATAGGATCATGAAATGCAGTGATTGTGTATATTCACTATCATTCAAATGTTTGGCATCAGTGTTTTCAGTGATCTAAAGCAGTAATGCTCTGTTTCAAGAAGCACATATTGCTTATTTATTGGGGGATAGTTCTTTACTTAGCAATGTTCAAATAATTTAGATACATCTAAATGATTAGTTAATGTATAATTGACATCAATTGATTTCTGTTGAAATTGATTTTTATTTCCTTTAATTGAGTTTATATTGAGTCCTTAAGGTCTAATAGGAGTTTAATAAATATGCTTTATATGTGTATTCGCTTCCCCCAGTGCATTTTTAAGGCTTCTGTCTGGAAGATTATGTTTACATAGTGGTGATACAAAACAAAGTTCAATATCTAAATTTCCTAAAATGTTTGCTTGCCAATATGTTTTCATTGTCAGTTGTCATTGCTAATTTACCATGGTCACTAGAATTTTTGATTCCACCTTAAATAGCACAGCATCAGAACAAAATGTCATGCCGTTTAAGGTGTAACAGAGAATAGTGGCTGTATTTAAGGTTGCCCTGCACTTTTGATGGCTTCAGCTTCTTGTGCTGTGCTTCAGAAT
The DNA here is from genome assembly GCA_037974385.1 of Arnoldichthys spilopterus. NCBI lineage: Eukaryota > Metazoa > Chordata > Actinopteri > Characiformes > Lepidarchidae > Arnoldichthys > Arnoldichthys spilopterus. Next base: position 8,860,534 of record JBBPDA010000021.1, on the reverse strand, counting down.
TGCGTTTAACCCTTAATGTTTGGCCAAAATATTGGATATAGGACATAGGAGCAGCACTGTTCCACCTACCCTGTGCTTTCAGTGCACTTCGAGCTTGTACCTGTGACCGTTATGAGCATTGGCCACCTGCACGTTACTTAAACTGGCTGCTTAAATATGGTTTAATAATATGCCACTGACTTTAGACTTGGTTTTTGTTAGTCAAATGCACAGTGTCATTTGACTGCCTTAAAATAGCAACGTGCCAACAATGCGCCCAGCCACACCTCATTTAAACAGCAATTGAAAATGTGCAGAGGAATGCAGCAGTATGAAACTAGCATTAACACTATGCGTTGCACTTTTCGCTGGTGACCCTTTGTATCTTCAAGCAAGAGAGAGAATATTTCAAGAATGTCTGTTCACAGAATTCTTGAAATATTGAAAGAAAAAACATTTTAACTTACTGCTTGGCAAATAGTTTATGAAATTTATATTCACATTGTATAAGCCCTTCACAGCATATCATAAATGTCATGATGGGAGGACCAATAGAATTGTTACATTTTTTAAATTAAAAGATAAGATATATCTCCTCTTGTAAAGTTGCTTTTCTAGAGATACCAGGTTTTTTTCCGACAGCGGCGAAATGTTTCTGTGTTCCACATAACCTCTTTGCTATCTTCATTTGTATGCACTTGATATTTTTGTAATAATTGGATAATTTCACTCTGCAATCATTATCAATCAGCGCATGCTGTGGTGATGATGAGAAGTGGAAGAAGCGCAGGACGAGAGCACAGCCTGTCGAAAAAGGAAAGAGATCAATCACATTCGCCAAACCGATGATTTTGACTGAGGGCCAATTTATCCCCGGACATACTGCATCAGAGGAAAAAAAGAAAAGAAAAAAAAAGGCCTTGTGGCGTGCTCTAAAAACCTGGCCTAGGACTGCATTAGTAATTTCCGATGAAAAAAAAATGAGGGAAACCTAGAATACAAATGACATGAGTAAGTGCCATAGATGCAAATTCATCCGTCTGTTAGAGCAGCACTGATCCAGCGCTTAATACGGGACGTTTTAGGGGGTGTGTTTTTTCGTGGTATGTGTTCAAGATGTACCTGTCATTCAGGTAAAGCTTCATCCTCAGAAAGTGTGAAAATAGATAGATGGGTGAGTGACAGGTAGGTGACTGACAGAGAGAGGTATGAGGAATTTTCCAAGAAAAATATAATCTCTTGCACTTAATGCTCTCTCTCTCTTCTTCTTCTCTCTCCTTTTCTCATAACCAGTTGCAAACAAACAAATATACTACATTTTATAGATTCCTTTTTATGCTTTCACTGGAAGTAGGTCAGGTTCCACCATGACTCTTGGCAGGTCTAATATGGTTATTATTTATGATGCTGTTATTTCTTAAAGTTATGTTCTCTATCTGTTTTCAAAATAGAGGTCAGTCGGTTTCACTAACAAAGCTGTAGATTAATGGATGTATTATTCATTCTTGGAGTCCAGGATGCTTTGTGTAATGCGATTGATATGTATAATTCATTAACAGGACTGGTTCCCAGAGCAGTCTTCTTTGCCTGTCAGATCTCATTCACACTGACATATTTACATGCTGAAGTGAACATAAGATATTCAGTTGGGCACTGGGTCCATCCCCTACAAGTACACAACCGGCATCGTGATTATCATTTTATTTAGTCTTACTGTTTCCAAATGAACTGCGTATTCTCCTCCAGCGTGAATGATTCTCCCATATGAATGTAAAAACACGACACATCTCATGCTGTCACCTCAGGTAATGAATATCTGAGGCAGTTTTCTGTCTGAGAATGCAATGCAGACTGCCATGACATGACACTAGCTAGTGAAAAAAAATGCTGAAATTATATATTGGAAATGCAGGTTTGCACAGTCTACGTTTTTTTATACATTGCAAAATTGGCCTTTGCGATACTGACGTCACAATATGCAAATATGCAAATAAAATTCTTTGTCCTGTTATATTCTTTTGTAAATTTGTGCTGTAATCATCTTGACCACTCACGGTTCCAGATGATGCACATAGACACCCCCCCCCAATCAATGTTTCTTTCTCACCTCTGCTAACTGGGAGCACTCTCCAAACATTGCCATTTCGGACATGCTCCGACCCACTCGTCTGGCCATAACGATTTGTTGCTTGTCAAAGTTGCTCAGCCTTCTGCTTTCTCCTGCTTTCAACGGTCAGGTCTGGCATCTACCAGTTCAGGCTCAAGCACTGCTATTGCAATCAGCAGAATCCTGGATTCTCTAATACTGAAAAGGTCTGCAGATTGGAAGCTATAAGCATTATAAAGGCTGCTTAAATCTTATTAGGGAGAAGTTGTTGCTATGCCTTCTGTTTTCTCCTCGCTTAGGTAACTGACACATTAGGGTAATGTCTTCGCAAATGAGTTAGCATATTTGAGATATTAGCACTGGGAATTGTGCTGAGTTTTGGCACATCACTGTTCAATCTACCACTCTTTGCCCATCGCTGTACTCGACTGGGAATATGAAGTGTTCCCAAACGATAGATGAATATGAGACTAATTTCAGTAGCTCCAGCTCTTGCTCTCTTCTTTCACCATTTCAAACAACCCAGCTAATCAGCCCCCCAAAATAGGCTCACCAAACCAATAGCTCTGTTACGTCTGCATGACATTTTAACATTCATGATGGTTTCTTTTAAGAACGTCATGAACTGCTTTTAATAGAAGTGTAGAAACTGTTCCATTTAATTTCAGTGCTTGATATCACACATCTTATAGAATTCATTTGAACTGTATTCAGTTCACAGCATATACCATTTTGCAACCCTCTTATCGAATAAATGAATGTTAATATGCATATTGTGACACCCCTAGTGTTGATACTTCTGTTTTCTCATAAAAGGCCTCTATAAATCATTGCATTAGCCATGAAATTTTAAAAAAGGCCAGTAATGCTGAAAAATGATGAAAACCCATAAGAGATAATGACAGCACGTTCTTATTGCGTAAAACGCTGCAGGGCAACTCGCTTTTGAAATTCAAATGAGATATTTGGTTTGAGCTAAACGTCATTTTCTATCCTGACCCCTTGGTTGGAGTACATAAGCTCGATAAGATACATACCTCTACTTAGGGCGGGGTGTCAATTTTACACTCAGTTATTGCTCAAAGTTGCCTCTCTTGTGTGAGACTATTTTTCTTCTTTAATGTGTGCTTTGGGAGAGATAAGAATAAATGTCTGAGAACGACTCTCAGAGTTTCTCTAACAGCATAACACTTGCTGAATAGAATTAAACGAGTATGATAAGATTCACTGAAGCATGCGAGCATCCAGAAGTAAAATGAGGATGGAAGAGGAAGAGCAGACAAAGAGAGGGATGTGAATGCTGAGCGAGAGAATGTGCTGAGAGACAAGGCGCCTCTCGTGCTAATGAAGAGGCATGGATTAGTGTCCTTCACTGAGAGAGACTGGAGTGACGGCTTTAACGAAGTATGCTACAAATAACAGAGGAGAAAAGCAAAGGAGAGGAGCAGAAAAGCTGGAAAATGGGCTGTGTGCAGGTATATATATATATATATATAGAAATATATTGCATTTTTGCAATTTTTAAAAGCCCTTTTGTCATCACATCTTTGTCACAGAGTGTCTTTCTGCATGCAAAAACACACATTAACATTAGATTTAATGCACACATACAAACAAAAAGCAGTTAGAAGTATTAAGATAAGTAGGTGATATTTTATAAGCTGGTTAGTAGAACACAGGTTCCAATATTCTCCTCAGTGGCTTCAGCCATTGCATCGATTTGAGAAATTCCATTAAAGGCACCTGATTTAATCTAATGACGTATTGACTGGACCCAACCAGGTATCTACAAGTACCATCTACCATCTACAAGTAATACTGGGCTTCCACAAGGAGAGGTTTGGAAATGGTTAAGTGAACACACTGACATCCATTAAATTGACATATGAAAAAAAACGGCTCGACTGGAAAGATCATTTTCTAAATTGTGGTCTGCTTATTGTAACGTCTGCATTTACTATTCCATTCCATTGCACTTACTGTTCAATTCATAATAAACCCGTTATTATCGAGGCTACTGCAAAACATAGAAAGACATCCCTGATGGACAACAAAATGTAAATGTAAAAACCCTCTGTGAAGTGTTGATACTTAGAGAACCTATAAATCCTGAGATGTGCGTAGGACTTCAAATCCTGTGCTAATGTCTGCAGCAGCACACAGGGAAGGATCAGAGCTTGGAATAATTCCAGGAAATTGTTCAAACTAGAGTGAATATGCTAACCTGTCATACTTTTTGTACTTTTCCAAGTTTGCAATCACTCTCACGCTAACTTGGTATTGCATAATGAGTGAAAGTGCTGCCCTCTATAGCAGAGTTTATTCTTTGACCTCAACACATCAAGAAAAAGTCCTTCAGCAAGACTGCTAATAGACTCCTAATGCCACATTCACCTACAACTGCAACACGAGTGAACTGTATGCTGCTCTGGATAAGAGCATCTGCCAAATGCACAAATGTAATTGTAAGTTCAGTGTCAAAAAGTGGACGATCAGTTAAATGCAATTTAAAAAAATACAAATCCCATTTCCAGCAAAGTTATTAGGATTAGGATTTTTCCAAAACAAACCGTTATTTAACTGACAAAGTACAAAGATTTTCAATGGTTTTACTCACCAATTTAATTGTATTTTGTAAATATTCAAAAGTCCACAAAAAGCATCACATTCTGAATTTGTCTATATTTACGTTGGTCAGTAAAACTATTTAAAATCTTTTCTTTGTAATTTGTCAGTTAAACACAGATTCAGATTTTTGTTTTTATTGCATTTTGGGAAATATACCAACTTTTTTAGGACAAAAATATGATTTGTGGATAAAAAGTTAGGATTCACGTATTTATTTTAGCACCTTTTTCAACTTGGCTATATTATATGCTACACAGAGTGACAGTTTATTAGATACACCATCCTTGCGCCTCCACTGATTGACCACTTTATCTGAAATACCTACCGTATGGGTCGTATGATCTTACTGCAGTAATTTGTCTTTGTTTAAAAATTGTAACTTGCAATGTGCACTTAGATATATATGTGTGTACACCTAGGGAAGTGGTGATGTAATGGTTAGGGAGCTGCCTCTGTGACCTCAAGGGCGGCAGATCAAATCCCAGACCAGTACAAGTACTACTGAGGTATCCATGAACAAAGCACTGCTCCTTGTGCGCTGCCTACGTCAGCTGCCCATTGCTCCTACATGGATTGGTTAAATGCAGATGTCACATTTCGTTGTGGTGCACTGTGTGCTGTGCTGTACTGTGTTCACTATGACAAATATTCACTTTCTATACAGTCTATGTTTCTGATACAAATTGCAAAGGGAGCATGTACAAGTAAAGTGCACTTAATAGGCAACTGTACCTTGTGGATTTTACACAGTGACAGTTTATATATTAGTCTGTCCACATATACAGTGCACTGCTATAACAGGTCACAGTTGTAAACACTTTCACTTCAAGGCCATTTACATTTTATTCACTTCAGTTACAGCTGACCCATTCATGAACATATTGAAGTGGAAGCATTTCAGCACTAAGCACCATGAGTATGGCTTTAAGAATAAAACATACAGACACAAACAGCCTCCAGCATAATCAGCATGATGTAGATGATGCAGACATAAAGTTTAACCTTAATCCATGAAAGGCATTCATTAATCACTGCAGTGTATGTAAGGCAGGCTGCTTAATTGCTTTCTCCTAGACACTGATGAGCTGACAAATCAATTCTTATTTTCTCAGTATTCTCTACATGCTCCACAGCTACCGGTAAGAGATTTTACTAAGTGATGAAGGACTTTTGGCTTTTTGTGCATGGTACGGCAAGTTTAGATATGAAGCGTGCCCACGGTTTTGATAAATGTGCACCATGGGGATGCTGGAATTTTATTTTTATGTTCAACATTAGAATGCAGAAACAGTTCTTGGTACCCCGTTTTTGCAATTCTGGGTGATTATGCTGGAGATAGAATTTTAAGTGGACTGACATCCCAACCCACACACACAGGGAACACCTGCTCATGTTTGTGTTCTTCTATCAGAGCTGCTTGGGCACCCCCACCCCTGCCCACAAAATTACTCATTTTTTGAATTGCTTTATTAACAGTGTGAGAAAAAAAAAAGAATCATGAATTATTAAAACTAGGGAGCTCAGTACAACACATAACAAAAATAACAAGTACACAAGCTTACACACTTGCTAGTTATCTGTCCCTTTAAACAGCCTGCTCGCATAGATGGTGAGTGATGAGGTACCAGCATTGGGAAATCAGAGCATCACACGCTAATGCAAACACACACACAGGCACACACACATGTTCACACTTGTATTCCAGGCAGGTGCTGCAACCAGCCGTCTCATCATCACCGTTATCAAATCATGCTTGCAGCAAACCTGTGGTAGGATGGAGCGACTGAAGCAGAAAGCTTTCTCTGCTACTTAATGTAATTTTTCATAAGCCCTTCCAGGAATATATGCCCCGCTCCAGGAGCTGCCTGAGATATTGTGAGGCTCATAAATGTGATCTGATATGTAGATTGCTACATGAGTGCAGCATGGAGCCTTCATGTCTGCCAGTGTAGCATTGCTTCTGTGCACAGATGCAGCCATGGAACATGAGATGAAAGACAGGAATGAAAGAGAGAAGGCAGGCAGCAGTGGTGGAGACGAGCAATGCTGCATCGACTGGTGTAATAACCAGCTCAGTTCCTTTGTAGCAGAGAGAAAGGGAGAGAGAGCGAGAGCCCATGCTAGAGAAAGAAGGAGCCGAGATGCTTGATTGGCGAATCTTTGAGGGGGTGGGGCTTTTTCTGAATGATTTGTGAGAAACCCCGCCTTGCGAGGATTTGGGGACAGTTACCAATAAGGCAGGGAGAGGGGGAGGAAAAAGAGGTTGTGTGCGTGAAGCGTGTGTCTGAGTGGGTGTACGAGAGAGTGAGAGTGGGAGAGCGAGAGCAAAAGAGAGAGAGAGAGAGAGAGAGAGCGAGAGAGAGAGAAGGAATGAGGGAGCTCCAGGCACTCTTAGTGGACTCCGGTTCCAGCATTGCTGCTGCGGTTTTTCTGGCTTCCTCGGAGGAATACAGTCCAGCTTTCTGCTTCTCCATCTCTCCGTCCTTTCATACCTGGAAACAAGGATGCACATAAATGCACCAGACAAAAGGAGGGGAAAAGAACAGCAAGGCAGAGCCCGGGAATAACTTGGCACTTGTTTCTGCTGCTGGGACGTTTGGATATGCACCTTTTGCCGAGAGAAGAAGAAGAAGAGAGGAAAAGAGAGCCAAAGTGGAAGGACAGAGAATAGGCAGGACTAAATGCTAGGGGGTAAAGAGAAGGTTAAGATGGACCACATGTTTAAAAGCAGGAAAGGAGAAACGGGAGAAAGAAAGTGAGAAAGCAAAGGCAGTTTAGCTCTACCATCTATAGCAAGACGCGCATGAGGAAAAGAAGACAGTCCACATGGCCAAGAGGCAGCTGAGTGTCCAGACTTGAAATCAAAATTTTGTCTGCTGCACCGAAAGATTCCTGGCTCCGATGCTTCTATTCATCTCCTAATCTCTTCACTCGCTTGTCTGTCCATTTGTCCGTTCACACTATCTGTTAACTTCAGCTGGTATGAGGAAACCATTGCAGTCTTTGGTGTCAGAACATGTCTCTCCTAAAGCTGTAGAATAGACTGTATGTGTGTGTGCATGTGTAGAGGGTATGGGCTTTTAGTAACTAACAGGATATCTAGGCTCTTGTTTTGGATAAACTACTTGCACACCTGTCTCGCACCCTCATGCTGAGGCTTATTCTAGCCTGCAGCCAAAGTGGCGACTGACAGATGAGACAAATGACTGTTGGATTTCTTGACCTATCGGATTGAAGCTTTATTACCACTTAACTGCACTAGAGTAACATGAATGCATTAGAGGGCTAGATAATAGAACGTGAAGGTGAATAATGGATTGATGCTCACCTGAGATTTAGGTGATATTGGACCTCAGCTGGTGCTGAGTATACCTTTAATGTTTGGAGCTTTGGCCCATTTGGCTTTCCTAAAGTTCTTTGAATGTTGGACTGACAAAGGGATCATTAGGATTGTGTTTCTCACATTCTTGTGCATATATTTCTTAAACTTTTTTAAGGTATGGAGCTTAAGCATTTTTGCTTCTAGGGCCACTGCAATGTCTACTGAAGTTACTAAATTATGTAAGCTTTTTTGTCCCAAAGGCAGACATTAACTTGGCAAATTGAGGACGTGGGATTGTCTTGTCACACATTTTCTTCCTCTTTTTTCCTGTAATGTGTGCAGCATAGGCTTGGTTGGCTTCAGGACCAGTGTATGTTTTTCAAATTATGTAAACTCATTTGTGACTAAGACACACACAATCATGGCCAACTGAGGACAAAGAGACTGCTTTTCTTCACGTTGTCTTGTGCGTCAAATTTTTTCTCTTAAACTGGTGCCAGACACTTGTCGAAGTGGGGATCATTTGGCCCCTGGGGGCCCCGGTGCCCGCACCGGCCCCCAACCCCAAGATGCGCCGCTCGAGTACAGATGAGACTCCATATCGGCGTAGTCCTTCTCTGGACAGCAAGGCGGGCTCACCCCCACTTCGCTACAGCGGAGAGTACGAATATCGCAGCGCACCTTTTGGCTTCGGCTTCCGCACCACACCGGGCAAGCAGACGGCCAAAGCTGGCTATGCCACAGCACAAGGCAGGAAATATGTAGTGTTTTACCTGGACCTCTCCTTCATCTTCCTCCTAGAGCTGCGCCGCTGCAGGATGGCTGAGGGCTGCATGAGGGCCCTGCGCTATGCCATGGTGTTCTTCAACCTGCTTTTCTGGGTGAGTAGAAAAAAGTCATTACTTTTTCTATGAGTGAGTGTGTGATTGAGACTGACAGACAGAGGCAGAGACAGAGAAGGGAGGAGAAGGGCTTTCTTGGCGTTATTACCTGTATATCTACTCAAATCCCATGTCCCTCCTGAGTGTATGTGTGCAGTGTTATTTTCTTTATCTGTACATCACCGAAGTTTTTGTGTGTCAGTTTTGTATGAGAGCCCCTCTCCGCAGAGTATGTCTCCATTTTATTAAACTTCCTAAGTAGAAAAGAAGTGGAATCTGGATGCAGACATGACAAGAGAGACTGTTACTTTTTTCCTCTGGTTGGTTTCTGCATATTGCACAAATTGCAATGATGAGTTTGTACATTTTCCCAGATTGTAAACAATACCTGACGCCTCAACAATAAATGTTAAAACCTTCATTGCAGGATTATAGTTTGGACATCTACATAGTTCAAAAGGTTCTAACAATAGTGAAATAACATTTTTAAATGTTCTAAATGTTCTTGTTTAAATTCTAAAGAACCATTTAAACAAGCACCGATCATCCAAGTGGGTCTTTGAGTTGTCATAGTTCTACACACAATCACCCACAACATTAAAACCACTGACAGGTAAAGTGAATAACATTAGTTATCTTGTTTTCTCATCTCAATTGCACCATTCATGGGACGGGATATATAACACAGCAAGTGAACAGTCACTCCTTGGAGTTGGTGTGCTGGAAGCAGAAAAAATGGGCAAGCATTAGGATCTAAGCAAATTTGGCAATGGCTAGATAAAAGGAACAGAGCATCTCGAAAATAGCAGGTCTTCAGGGGTGTTACTCGTATGCAGTGGTTAGAACCTAGTGGGTAGTACGCTGCCATTGGGACCTGAAGGTCGTAGGTTCGAGTCCTGGCACAGGCACTACTGAGGTAACCTTGAGCAAGGTACTGTCCCACTACACTGCTCCCCGGGTGCTGTTGATAGCTGCCCACTGCTCCATGCGTGCACGTGTGATGGGTTAAATGCAGAGGTCACATTTTGTTGAGTGTGTTCACAATGACAAATAGTCACTGTTACTTTCACTTTCAAAAGTGGAAGGACAACTGGCGACAGGGTCATGGAAGATCACAAAAAGTTGATGCTGGCCATGATGAAAAGGTGTCAGAACACACAGTGCAATACAATCAGGGATGCTTTAGGGTCACGTAATATTAGGCAGATGGTTTTAGTGTTATGGCTGATTGGTGTGTAACTTTTGCCTTTCCTTAAGAACCCCTGGAGAGTGCAGTGCTGTGTTCTTCCAGAACTTAGTGACCTTTTTGCATTCTGACTTCAGCACCTCTGTCACTTCTTGATGCAGCACTACCCTTGGGACTGGACAGTGACCATATTGTGCTGTCCAAAGCTGTTCTTTCATTTATTTTCTTATTTATTTATTTATTTATTTATTTATTATTTGAGGGTTTTTTTTAATAATTATTGAGTTGACAGCCTTTTTTGAGTTGACAGGCATACAATTGCTCTCTTTTTATTCAGTACCTATTTTCAATATATGTAGACTGATCAACAGATTGATCTGTATCCTTTTCTCATCATAACTTGAGCATCTCCACATGTCACCGGTGCCACAAATCCCTTGGGAGAGGGCAGTGTTTTTTACTGTCACATTGTTTCTTTGCAAGTGACAGCTTATTGCAGCTATATCATTTCTCCCTCTTCCTTCAATGACTTGTCCAAAGTCATTCACGGTAAATGCATTTCTGACCCGAATGGATGTGTATAAGTATGTGTCAGTTCATGTGACAGCAACAGTAATAGTGAGTATAAGGTGAAATGGTGTGTCTATCTCTCTGTAGACCCTCCTTCAGATGGAGTGTCAGATTAGTCAGATTAGTCCTCTCACACACATTCTCGTCTTGCATGGAGCACACTTTGTATCTTCGAGCACGCTACTGTGTGCGTGGGTGGCATGTTGCCATTTGCAGTGCCTATCTACAGTATTCTCCCACATAATTAATGCACATATTTTCTTTATGTATCAAGCAGTGCACAGCAGATTTGTGTTATGTGTGCCTTGTTGGGCATTTTTGTATGTGAAGGTGGTAATGAAGTACAGTCCTTTGACACTGGGAATTGTAATTCTGCTGGTGTTCGCTAGCCCCCTCTGGAGATGAAGTGACCTGTGCTCAGCTTAAATCACTGCTTGTCACCAGTAGGATGGCTCATTTTGAGGGGGGTGGGGGGTGATGGGTGATGGGAGGGGGCGCTGGTGTTGAGGGGGAGCATGTGCTGGGGCTCTAGGGCCATCAAAAATGGGCCAGTTCCTATGTGATTAGCGGCAGGAAAGGGTTGCAGGCGTCTGCTGTTAGAGTCTATCAACGGATGAGTGTGCACCCCAAAAAGCCTCCATTAGTCAAATTAAGGGTCTAATGAGAAGAAGCACTTTGCTGGGTAGGAAGCCTTGTAATCACATTTAACATGTGCATGGACACGCTTGGACATACACGCACCAAGCACAAGCTCACACACACAAACCCACACATACACACATGCCTCTCAGCATAGACACATGCAGTAAACACCAATCAGGGAATACACTCACATCCCAAGAGCCCCTCATCGCTGTAACTACTTTTAGTGTGTGAGAGCCCAATTGTATTTTAGCATGGCCCAATAAACCCTCATTTACTGGTGCTAAAATCACTTACTCTGATGTTGCCTCTGTTTTAGAGCCTCTAGGACACAAGATTTTGCACATAGTTCATTTGTTCATAACTTTTCTGAGATGCTTATCATAATCAGGGTCATTGGGCATAGGTGTTTTGCACAAAGAGATTCAGGTACAAATAAAACAAATTCTGCCCACAGTAACACATATGCATGAAACTGGGAGATGAACCTAAATGCAGAACTTATCTGGCATTTAAATGGAAGAACACAAAATGTGTATGCCTCATGTGCAAGCATTTGAAAGAGGATCATGTACAATATTGTTGACTTATTGGTAGTGAGGTGATTGAATATTCTCTTCATTTTTCTTATTTTTGTGTTGAGGTGTGTGGATAGTTTTGCATGAACCTTCTACACCAGGTGTAGTGGCAGTATCTAAAAGATGTATTATTGAAAGCCACAGTCTATAGTGACTAGCAACTAGATGGAGGCACAGGCCTTGAAGACATGCTCAAAGAATATTTACAGACAGAATAACACTACCTTAAATCTTCAAACCTTAGAACTCTGAGAAAGAGTTTGCCTTGTTTCTCCGTTCTGTGCTGTTGTTTCCCAGTTTATGTTTAATTACAGCCCTGTAGAAAATAATTTGGTGTGAAACAATGTAATTTTCACTACTCGCTCTTCATTACTACATTACACTGCAATTTTTCTTTTGTCTTGACTTTGTTGACATATCCAGTAATGCACCAAAATGAAAATGTGTGGCTAAAATGGAAACCCAAAATTAGGAGTTTAAAATTAACTTCTGAAATCTAAAACTGACGAATCTAATAATGAACAGCATTTAAATAAATAAACGTACTAAAATGGAAACAGCGTATGAGTTACATCTGGGATTCTTAAACTGTCTCTACGCAGGGACTCAAAAATTCAAACACTAGACACATTATGCAGCAAATTTGTATCTGTTTAAATAAATATCGGTGCTGTTTATTTACTAAGAATTAGTAGATGACGTAGCATTTAGGTTAGGGTGTGCAATGTGAGAATGCTTTAACATAGTTGTGATAAACTTTATCACATTGTGTTTTTATGCTTTTTTTGAGCATATCTTGAATATTGTTTGTCAAGAGTTTAAGAACACTGGTCAACCTAAGCATAAAGCATTTCCAGTTTAAGCAGATGTAGTTCAGTACAGATTGTAAAAAGCTTAGATCATTAAAAAAATCATTGTTGCCACTGTTTTATGTCCAAAACAACTTACCATATTTGACAAAACCTAAATATTCTAAAATATATTGTGTACTAATAAAGTCTGGTGATATTATATTTTTGCCATAATCACCCATCCTTAATTCAAGCATTAGGGAATAATGAGCATATAGGATACTGGCTTAACTCAAAGCTTATAGAATATTGGCATAGAAAAAAATGACAATGAAGGACCTTTATTTTGGAGGTATGCGGCACAATGCTATGGATTTAACAAAAAACCATCAGATGCCTCAGCTATACATTGTGGTCTCCTGGTCCACTTTGATAACAATGGGGTTTCATCATGTGCCACAAATTCCATTGATTGGTCATCCAAGGCAGTGGATTCCGTTAATTTTAGTTATTCTTTGCACTGTGGTTGTGGCATTCATGGACCTTTTCATCATTTCAAAAACCTGTGACTACAGATGGTGTCTCAATGCTAGTGGGAAACTTCTGTTTCTGTGCCTTGGAACAGTATGCCAGGTTTTCAAATGTCGTATCAAACTAGTAGTGGTGAATCTGAATCTGAATGTTCCTCATACAAATCAGTCAGTATACCCCCACATAACCACCATTTTCACCACTGATCAACTACACCTTAAACTATGACTGTGGCTGTTTGGTCAGTTTTGGTCAGTTTTTAGTGCTCAGTCTTTTCATGCATCCCTCCAAGTTCACTTTTCAACCCTACAGCTCATAATTATTCAGCAATCTTATAAGCAGTTTGGATGATTACTACAGCGTAAGTAAACTCAACACATTTCATATGTACATCTGGTCCTCTCTTGCTATCTCACACATGTACATACATACATTCATACATGGTCACACACAAACACACACACACACACATACATGCATGCATGCTCTCTCTGCCCTGAAGGAGTAATGTCCCTGTTGAGCTGGACATATGGGTATCACTCTTCTCCAGATGAGCGACGGCAGAGGCTCAGCAAAGGCGCTTTCTCCCCAGGCATGCTTTGATGAGCCTCAATTGCGGTATAAATGACTTTACAGGAGAATTACAAAACCCACCTCCCCTTCTGCCTTCTCCAAACAGGCTGGAATAGTCAGGCTGCTAATCACATACACAGCTAAAAGCAGACCCTCGCAGAGTCCTGACGAGAAACAGCAACATCACTCTACACTCAATTACCATCACTCACTAATTAATCTTGTTAACACTGGATTTGGCATTTTTCACACCAAGGGGACCTGCAGGGAAAGAGAGGCAGAGACAGAGACAGAGAGAGACAGAGAGAGAGAGAGAGTAACTGAGCATGTGTGTATGAGTGTGTATGATGTGAAGAGAGAGAATATGAATATAATAGACACATGAAGAGAGGAAGAGAAATCGAGAGATGGAGCAGAAGTATGCTTAGAAGTTATTTTTACTTTCCTGCTAATGTAGGTCAAAGCACAGCAGTTGCATATCACCACTGACTCCCACTTAACACTAATAGACGCTGCTGTTTGCTCCGTGCCATTTTGGCCCTTGCAGTAGCAAACTGCCCCTGGTCATTTATTCATGTCAAAGAGAGTGATGATATGACTGAAAAGGTCTGAAGATCTGGCCGTGCTCTGCCCTTCTCCTCTCAGGGTTATATTGGCTACTGGTAAATGTTGTATGACTGTTTACTTTTATCATGGAGGATGCTGGCACTAGAAAAGGTCAGAAAAGTTGGCAATGCAGTAGACCCTGTTGCTCTGTGATTGTTTAAAGGCCCCATAACCAACATTTTTCTTGAATCTACACCAATCAGCCACAACACTGAAACCACTGGAGAGGTAAAATGATAAGCCACTGTTATGTATGTTACTGAACATGAGTACTTAGCTAAAGTTACTTCTTTCAAAAGTAAATAAAGTACTTTACTGTGCATAAAAGTGCATTAGTAACAAGAAAAAGTAACTTTTGTGCTACTTACAAATGTAAGTTTTTATTGATGACTAAAGAAAATAATTTAAAAACCAGCACTACCACAGCCATATCTGCTGGTGTAGGACTGGACCACTGCACTGAATGCTTGAACTTCATTTTCAGGTTCAACCTCAAATGAATGAATAATTCAACAACAGCCATGCAGTAATGATAGCAGAGATTTCACAATCCAGTTCAGCCACAGAGAGAGGGATTTTTACTCCAATCTAAATCCTTGGTGTGTTCCTGTGATCCCTGTATGCAGTGGTTAGAACCTGCCAGAAGTGGTTCAAGGAAAAACTGTTGCCATGCAAGGCACATTGATGAGTGTGAGGAGTGAAGGGTAGCCCATCTGGTCTGATCCCACAGATCTACTGTAGCACAAATTGCTAAAAATCCATTATGGCCATGACAGAAAAATGTCAGAACTTTTCAAAATGTGTTGTGATGGGGTCAGGTGCCTAAACAGGCCAAACGTATTGTTTGTAAGGTGAAAACAAACAGGTGAATCTGTAAAACAACTCATTGTCTAAAATGGTTGCCTGGAGTGTTCAGGTGCACAGTCAAATTCTGTTCATTTAGAGAATTTGGTTGACTAATGACTAATAGTGCTTGTCAGCCACATTACTCTTACATTCCCACTGCCATAACCTAAATCTGGAGGGTAATATATCTTGGCTGTTCAAAATTGTGTACATTTGATATTTTGTTGAATTATTCCTTTAAAGAGGCAGGACTGAAACGAATCTGTAATTGTAAATGTCATTTTTATGAGAAAACATTTTGTTTATAACAGTAATCATTAAGCCTCAAACTCTGAAAACGGTCCCAAATCCACAGGAATGCTCTCGAATTCTGTTGAGGGTCTAAAGGAATAACAGTGTTTACAGTCTTCATCAAACTCTTTTATTTCACAAAATTAGGCAGTAGTCACTTTTCCATAATTTGCACCCCTAAAGGCAGAATAGAGGCTCAGTGATGTGTGAAAGAGTAGCAGCAGCAGCAGATGTTACAGTAAAAGCCCTGTGTCACAGAGCAGATATTAAATGAACAGCACTGCATCTGTATCACAACTACAGCCATGAAGGAGAGGAATATTTTGACCCTGTTTCTTTCACCCTCTCTGTCTCTAAGGAGAGATTCTATAATCAGTGACATTTTCAATATAGAAACATAAGCAGGAAAATATACAGCACATTTCTCCAATTTCCAGCATTGGCACTAGATACCACTTCAGTAGCTTTTCACTCCACGGTCCAAAACAAATCTTGCTGTCCCCAATCAGATACATTATTGAATGAATAACTTTGCCGCGCTGGATTTTGCTGCGTCTGAGGCAATCTTTTCTAACCATTTTGACATGGATCTCTTATACCTTCAGTCAAGCTCTTCGCTTCACAGAAACAACTGCATGAAGAGACCCTCATACATAACATTAAAACCCACAAAGCAATTGAATTTCACAATGTCTTTAAACTGCAGAAGGCCTTCAGTATCCTCGTGGGCTTTAAATTCATTGCATGCAAGACCACTGCACTGCACACTGTGTGTATGTGATTTTGTTGTAGCCTACTGGTGCAGGATTTTGTCTTTCATTCACTCAGACTGCGGCGTCAACAGTTAGTTTGTAATGCAAGCAGGGCACCAGGTGTTAATTATGATAACAGTGAAATGAACTGTTGTAAGCTACGACATATTAGTTTGCCATGTTGTATCAGTGCAACAGTATCAACTAGGCCCATGTTGACAGTCTTGAATCAGAGCAAGTAATTAGCACTCCACACTGCATATAATCATAACCTGTCTTTTGGGCTGAATGAATAGCCAGAGGGCCTTGGTGGAAAACATAGTGGCATTTATCTGCCTCTTAAAAGACTTTTCAGCAATTTAATTGGTGTCAGACTTGAATGAAATGCATAGTTGAACCCAGTGAAATTTCATTTCACTGCTGGACATGACCAAAATATTCAGTTAATTATAAAACAGGTATAAATAAATAACATTGGGTCAACTTTTTAGGTTGGGTTTGTACATGTATGAAAATACCCGACCACGTTTCATCCACAAAGCGAAAAAGTTTCTTAATAGAGCTTAACTGTGATTTGGGTTCTCTTTGATTCTTGAGTGGTGCAACGATCTAAATGCTGGCTCAGTCATAAAGAGATCATAATTTGGTCCCCGGTGATGGAGCAGCCATCAATGCCCAGGAGTCCAAAAGAGTATAACTGGCCTAGTTCTCTCTGGATTGGAAGAATGCCCTGCTCCCATTCACCTGCACACTATTATGCATTTGTTAGTTGATATAATGTAATTGCCAGTAAGTGTTCACCACTGTGACACGTTTTTACATTGCATCAATACTGTATCACCTGGAATATGAGGTTAGGGTCAAACATGTGCATGTGGTAAATACAACAAAGAAGGGTGTTCGCCTTCAGTGAATACCAAAGTGTGTCAAAGGTTCTATAGCTCTACACTCTATAGTGAATAATTGTCTGTTACTCCCTAAAACCCCATGAACTCCATTGCTACTTGTCTGTAAACGTCATTACCACCTGTCATTTGGCAATAAATTAATGGATGGATAAATGGAACAAAACTTTTCTAAATCTAAACAAGAACAAAACTGAAATCCTCTTCTGCTCTAAAGCAAAAAGAAAAATGCCATTTAATGAACTGAGGAAACTAACACCTTTGATTAAATCTGAGTTTTCAAGTCTTGGTGTTAGATTCAGATCTTGGTGTTAGATTCACATTACCAAGGTGACGAAAACATATTTTTTCCACTTTGGAAACATAGCTAAGGTATGACCATTTATAAATAAAAAAGATGCTGAAAGGCCTGAGTCCAAGAGTGATTACTGAAATGGACTTCCCTAGGAAAGCACACAAAGAGAAATGATTTTATATACAAAGCCATATATGGGCTTAGACCCAGATACATTGCTAACTCTCTTGTTAACTATTTGCTTCACAAAACACACCAATCATCTATCAATGATACCAATCTTCTACAAAATGATTGCTACCAATCATATACAAAATTGAATACGCTCTAAACCTCTAGAACCTTTAGATAGTTTAGCCTTTAACTTATGACTTCCTAGGTACAGGCCTGAAACGTTTACTACTACTACTACTATTATTATTATTATTATTATTATTATTATTTAGCTTTTTTATTCTTTTAACATTTAATTTATCAATTTAATTAATTTATTTTATGCACTGAATGTATTGTTACTAAAGCTATTATTTCACTTGTTGATATTAACTTCAGTTATACTCTAATATTTCCACACTGATTTGATAATTTAATTTAATGCAAATGTTGTGCAATTTATTTAATTTTCTTCTTTTTATTATTATTATTATTATTATTATTATTATTATTATTATTATTATTATTATTATTATTATTATATATTAATACCTATCTAGACACTTTTCGGTAACGTACATGGGAATGTCACGTCATGTCATGAAATGCATAATGCATTTATCTGAAAGTTATTCATTTAACTAATTAAAAATGTTTTGACAGACCTGTGTAGATCTGTGCAACGCTACATCTCTAGCTGAAATCAAAGCTCTGTCGAACAGCATGGCCATGAGACATGAATTTAAACTATGCTGCAAATTAAATGGATGCTACTGGGTGAAAAGCGTAACATGCACTTTAGAACAACCTTCAATAGTAGAGTGTTGCATTGATAACCTCCCATTGAATAGACTTGCCTATAGAGCTACTGACCTTACCTTGAACCATTGTTACACTTTTGCATGAAAGGCATTCCTAAAACTGTACTCTGAACTATGCATTATTATTTTTGAACTTATATAATCATTTTATATGCAAAGGGGGATAATTTAAGATTAGTTGCCCTACTTCATGGTTAAAAAAGAAATATATAAGTTAGGGAAGGTAAAATTTTTGTCTTTGATTATTGACTTATTCTCCGCTTTTTAAAGATTCGAGACGATTCATAATGCATTTTCTTTGCTCAAGAATCTTAAAGAATTGTGACACTAGACTTGCTCAGTGTTATTCATTTCTTAACATCTACACTGTCCTATTCAGATCGTCTTTTATACTAAACGCTGCTTTCTCATAGCAGTCCATCATATAACTAGTAAACTGTAACTGTCTGCCTTATCATTTTGAGGCTATATAGCATGTTTTTTTTCTAAAGCCCTGACCAGGAAGTCACTTTATAAGCAGGGAGGTGTTGTCCAATTTTATACCCATCCAAACCTCCACAGCAGAACTACCTGACACTGCAAATTCAGTCAGCGTGTATCTGCTTGCATGCTCAGATTATTTTTGCCTGTTATTTCTGTGATCTTCAAAGCCCCACCTCATTGCATTAGCATCATGCGGTAAACCTTGCCCCCTTGAGTAGGAGTTCAATAACCCGAGCTATGAGCAGAGCAAGGGAGCCGATTGAAAGAAGCCAATGGCTGGCCTGCCATAAAAATCCACGTGTTTGTATGTGCCATTGATGGAATCCGAGTGTGGTAGGGCTGGCATGCTGAGCATCATGGGATATGCTCCTCAGGGATCCACGCCACTGGAGCCTCTCATCTTGCCTCACAAGAGCAGGATCAATGCTGATTAAAAATAGAATCACAGCTAGAAACATCAACTGCAGTACATACTGGGCAGTTACATATTGAGAAACCGAGCAATATTTAATGCTTTTCCCCCTTTTATATTTTGCTGGAGATTGGCCTGGGCCTGTTTGCTTTTAACCCTGCTTTGGAAACAGCCATTGACTGTACACTGTACACGGTCATTGATAGCCTGATTAATGTTATTAATAGGTGGCTAACTGGAATATCGACAGCGAGTCCTATATTTGTGTTGTGCTGTAACTAACGGACAGCTTCTACGGTTTTAATGCATAATATTCATATTTCTTCTGTTAGTTTTGTAAATGACACTGTGTGGCAACAGCTGTTCTTTTTTATGGGTAATGAAAGGGCACTATTGTGCCTACAGAGTGTGAGATTGCCTGGGAGACAAACACGTGGCCGTGTAAGAGAGAACACAAGCACATTAGCTGTCTGCTGATGGGCAATGGAAAATGAGTAACTGGGGCCTTCTCTCCCGCTCCCCCTCTCTCGCTGTCTCTCATTTTCTTCCTGACTCACAAGAGACGTGCTTTCAAGCCCAGATATAAAAATGGAGGCTTTATTAGTGGCTATACAAGTCCCTTCATCCCGTTAATGGTGCTAAGGGAACAGGCTGGGGGGATATTACATGTGCAAAAAAAAAAAAAGAGCTAGGTTGTTCCTTGACAAAAGAAAGTAATGGGAGAGAAAAATAGAGGCAAGGGAAGGGAAAGGTGAAAGAGGAAAAGGAGAAATATGAAACAATTTCAGTCTCAGGACATGACTACAGTAGGAGTCAGTGGTTAGCTGCCTCCTACTGTAGTTACTGTTGTTGAGTACATTAGCATCAAAGTACCACAGCCAGGAATAAGCACAATGTCTTGCCTCACACAGCTGCTCACAAGTCTCCACAAAGCCCTAGTGGCCCTAGAGAGAGAGGTCACTCGAATCAGGAAAGCAAGCACATCATGTTATCGCATAAATGAGTTAGTAGGGCGCTAATGACGACGCAGGGCGCCATAGTGTCCGAATGGAAAGCAAGGGAATTCACAAGTGCCAAAGCTGTGTGAGCTGAATGCTATAGGAAAGCTAAGATGCATGAGGTGAGTGGGGAGGTGGGGGAGGTGGTGGACTGCAAAACAGGTGTGTGAGCGACATGAGGCCAGAGAGAGCGAAGGAGAGAGGCTATGAATAGAGCCAGATTGGCTGAATCACGGAGCACCTTGAGCAGCTCATAAGAGGCCTGCAACAGTCATTCATCAGAGCAGGGCTGAGCTGTCTCTCAGCAAACACTAGCTTACCACCTCTCCTCTACAACTGCTGCACAGCCCTCCTGTTTACACACATACACAATGCTGTCAGTCAGCTGCTTGTGTACGCTACGTTTGTATGCCTGCGGAAGATTTTAAGTATTTAAAGCGTGCTGGTTGTTTATCTGAGGTAAGGCAAACTTTACGGTATACTTGTACTGTCATGGAACTAGAAGAAAATCGCACTCTTCAGCACAAGGTGAACCTTCAAGGGCAAAACCTGTATATAACACTCTTATTACAGTGAGACCAGCTGAATAAATATATTTGCCATTGGGATATTTTGAGCATAGCAACAATTACAAAATGCCATTGCAAGTATGTAATTGACTTAATACAATTTCTAAGCATTTGTTGCAGACATGGACAGGGTCAAATAAAAAAATGCAAATCACCATCATCACTACACATATTCCCACTCTCTTTTGGTCCATCTGAGGTGAGCTCGGGCCCATAATTTTTACAGTAATATGATCATTTCTCATGCAATGCCTTTGCTGCCTTACCCTACACTGACTGAGATTTCTCCATATTCCCAGATTTGTTTTTACAATGTTATGCACTGTAGATAATGAAAGACTGAAATGTTTGCACTCTAGCATTGAGAAATATTCTTTCTGAACTGTTCAACAATTCTCTCTTCATGTCTGGCAAAAATTGGTGAGCCTTTGATACATGGTCCTGTTGTATCTCCTCACCTGTTTCCAATTCACCTACAATGCTCTAATCTTTTCACTCCTACTTTATGTTGCAGACATCAGCATTAAAAAAAAAAAAAAAATGTGTTTATGTTTACAAAACACCATTAAGTTGGTCAAATTAAACAATGGAAATCCATCCTTGGTACTTTTGTCAGTTAACTGACAATTGGAGAGAATTATAATTGGTAAATGTTTGTTTTTATTGCACTTTACAAAACCTAATTTCTGGGACAGATGTTTTTTAAAATTAGGAAAAGATGCTTATAATTTATAGAGCTGAATCCCATTTAAAATGTAAAGTTTGAAATTGTAAGTTCATAAGAGAGACCTTCATAAGCTTTGGGAGTTGAAGATATTTGCCAAGAGAAATAGTCCCAAACTGAAAGATAAGCACTATATTACTGTAAATGTCTCAAAACTATAATCACCACAGTGACTTTGTAACAACATACTCTTATTTATGTGTGGTGTCTAAAATCATTTTTTCCTATCAGTTTAGTTTTTAACTATATTTTTCTTTATGCTATGAATACATACATTTCTGTTAATAGTTATACACCTTAGAAATATACACCATCTAAATTAAATATCACAAACATAAGTGCCTGAATATGTGTTACTCCTCAGTGCACATAAATGTGTAAACAATGAGTTGATGTTTTATCATAAAATAATGAATCAAGAGACATCACCTAACCGTTCACAAAAATGTGCATGAGTTACTATTTTAAGCCCATTATTCAATAAGAGGAGAGAGCCATAGTAAGTAGTATCCTGTTTCCTGCAGTCATTCTTTCAAACTGAGAAATGTAATGTTGCAACACAAGGCTGGCCATATGGCTTCATCACATGTGTTCATTTTAAGCAGCATAAGCCAGGTGGCTGGATGTGGAGTGGTGGTTTGCAGCAGACTGGCCATGTCTCCAGCAGGTACAAGAGCCATGGTCTGCTGTCTTATTCAGCTGATCTACTTTGATCTGTTCAGTGTTAAATCCAGGCAGCCTTTTTGAAGAAGTGAAAGTCTTTGTACTGTATCCACTGCATGCATGTGGAAGATTTTCAGAGCAGCTAAAATATTCAACACGGTGGCTCAAGATTTATTTCTCTGGTGCCTCCTCTCTCTCTCTCTCTCTCTCTCTCTCTCTCTCTCTCTCTCTCTCTGTCTCTCTCTCTCTGTTTCTCTCTCTCTCTCTCCTTCTCTCTTTCCTCATTCTGTTACTCTCTCCCTCTGCCTCTCTTTCCTTTTCTCTCTCTCTCTCTCTCTCTCTCTCTCTCTCTCTCACACACACACACTCTTTTTCTG
>JBBPDA010000021.1:8812358-8825839 GCA_037974385.1 Arnoldichthys spilopterus | reverse complement strand
TATATATTTAAAACGTTGGGACACAGGCATGTTTACCATGTGTTATGTTACCTTTTGTTTTGTTTCTCCTCATTATGCACAATACATTTTCTGTAGGACACAGATATGGGCTGGCACATGCACTCTGTGTCTATGAAGCTATACTGTTATAGTGTGTGCAGAATAAGGCTGGCATTGCTAAAATAGCTATGGATCACTCAGGAAAAGACACAGCCTATTTTTCTACAAAACCCCACTATACACCACTGAGTCAAAGAGACCTTCGCATATATTCAAATCACTCATGCTGTGGGAACTGATACACCCCCACTCCATTGGCTTTTAATGGTGGTTCATTTCATCTTTGCCATATCCTTTTATACCCTGTCATGATACCCTCAGCTGTTACCAGTCCACCTTCTTACTGTGCAATTTTTCAAATCTGTGTAACATTTAAAAACGTTCTTTAAATGTTTCACTCAAATTTTACTGTTTATTTCAGGGAGTTGCAAGTGTTAAATTCAGCATTGGCAAATATTTACATAATATAAACAGGTTTGTCAACCAATAAATTCTTTGTTTCTTTGTGATTTAATCAGAGAATTTACTAATTATAGATTTTTGTATTTATCACCTTGTATGTATCTTTTTCTGGAAATGCACTAAAAATAAAAAATATACAAATATTTACTTATGAAAAGGAGTCACTACAAGGAAGGGGCGGTTGAGAGCCCTGCCTTCACCACAGCACTGTGTCGGGGTGACTGGGGGCGTTTGGTAATGCATCGCCATGGTTGCGTCAATCCTGCTTTTGTGTTTCACCCTGGCCAAAGCCCTTATAAGCATGGTTGTCTAACTGGGTGGTGTAGAGTCTTTGTCCCTGGTGGTCAGGTATGGCTGGCATGTAGTTAAGGCCACACCGGACTCCGGCCGGTAATTTGGTAAAGACTCTTTTTTCATTTTTTAACTTCTCCTTTGGGTCACCCTTCCTCTCTGCTATTGTTGGTCTTCCCGGCAGACAGTGAGCGGTGCTTGTGTCCATCTGCTGGGTGTATTTCCTTCTACCCCAACTCAAGTCCGCCTGTGGGACATGGACAAGGCAGAGGTTGGCAGGGAGCCTCATTCTCCTGGCTCCCCAGTGATATGCACCAGCTGGCAGGCTGGTAGGGGCTTGGATTGCCCACTCTTAGTCCTCGAGTTGGAGTTCCTCTAGAATGAGCAGCTCCTCTGCCCATTCCCCTTCTCCTTAGCAGCAGGTGTGCCAACCGTGTGCCTGGAGCTCCACGTCTAGCTCAGGCAGGCTCCCACATGCGGCCTTGTAAACATGGCAGCGCGTGTTTGAGCCCCAGGTGGGGAAGGGTTGTCCCTTAACTTCCCTGCAAATGTGTCCCATCCTGAAAGTCCCAGTTACAGAAATGGCCTTTTAAATAGTTCTATATTCTGTAACACTACAGACGTTCTACTATGTCAAACCACCTTTTTTTTGGTATTTATCAGATTTCATCAAATTCTAATCATGATAAAATATCTACTCTTTTTGTAAACTGAATGAAATTATTGAAAAAGGGGGAAAAAAATCTAAATTGTAAAAAAGCCCAAGCATTTTGTAATAATCTTTATGAAACTGAGTTTGCTGTTTGAACAAAAGAAGAACTATTAGTCTCTCTTAAAAGTTATGAAAGGCAATAGATTTCTCCATTTTTTAAAAATAAAAGCAGGTGTTTATAAAGTAAACTATTATGAGCTTAAAGGATAAATTATTTACTCAAATTTTCATGAAGGTCAGCTAGATTAATGCCACCTTTCGGGCAGCATCACCAATTAGTGCAAAGACAAGCACAAACCTTTTTTCCCCTCATTCCATACCACAGGCTTATTGCTGGATTTGTAACTGGAATGAATAGCATTTTCACCGAGCTGACTCTGATTAGGTAGCTGAAGCGTAGGCAGCAGCAGGGCTCCCAATTACTGCCCCCAGGTGGCGGCTTTCAGTTGAGAGCGAGGGTGGGTCATTAGCATTAGCTCTGACATTTATATCCTGCGTTCAGCCTGGCAAGCAACAGGTCAGCGGGTCAATTTGTGCAGACGTCCCTGAAGACATGCTTAATGAGAGACTTCGTGCACAGCTGTCATGTTGATTTCAAAGGACCTGTCTGTGGTGGGTCAGATGAATAGATTGGCAAAGTAAAGACAGACTTGTAATTGCTGTCAGAAATTAGATGTCATGATGACGTCAGTCTGTCCACTCCGAGTGATGTTTCGCCCAATGCTTTTGAATTTTGTTTTATGAAATATTGATTTATACTTATGCCTACGCTGTATAATTTAATGTTTCACCAGAGTTTAGGTGGCAGAGCTGTTGGAGTTGAACTAGTGATCAGAGCTGGCTTTTACTGTTAGAATGTTGGATTTTGTTTTTAACATTATGATTAAAAAATACAGAAAGACCCCTAGCCAATTTTCCATAATTATGCTTTTTTTTTGCCAGCGTTCTGTTAGAAAATTTTATCAGCTAGCCTAATCAAGCTTAACCATCTACCATTTCATCCTGTTCTGAGAAGTTCTGTGTTCTTGCCTGCCGATTTCATAGGCACCCGCTTTACAGGTTACGATGCTAAAGTTTGTTTGAATGTTGAAAAAGTAAAACATAAAATATGACCTGAGTTAAACAAATAAATATGATTAATATAATCAATAAAAATGCCACTTTTAGGTGTGCAGAGGCTGTGTATTTATTTCCCTTACAAAATAAGTGAACCGCAATTTGACCAATTGTGTTCTAACTTTTGCATACAACAGTATGTGAGAAACCACACAAGACTATGAGTGCTAAATCCAGGATGGACCATGATTACTTTATTTGTAATTGCCACAAATACTGTATGAACAACTTTCGGCACCCCTGGACAAATTACATATTGTATTGCCATTTGAAGGGAAAAGATTTACACACAATCTCTGTAGCAAAATAACATTGTGCAAATATCAGTACACAGTTATTTTATATTCAATAATATAAAAAATTATTAAAAAAGATGTCAGTGTTTTAAGCTCTCCCCGTGTTCGCGTGTGTTTGCTCCGGGTGCTCCGGTTTCCTCCCACTGTCTAAAGGCTGCAGTAGGTTGATTGGATTCTCTAAATTGGCCATAGGTGTTAGTGTGTGTATGAGTGGTTGTCTGTCTATGTGTTGCCCTGGAATGTAGGCCTCCTGTACTCTGTGTACCCCGCCTTAGGCCCGCAGTCAGTTTGGATTAGTTCCAGCATCCCTGCGACCCGGAAACGGAAGAAGCGGTTTAGAAAATAGATGGATGGATGGATGTCAGTGTTTCTTCCATTTACCTCTGTCGGTGTTACTTCCATAGCCCCAAAGCATGATAGACCCACCCTAATGCTTAACAGTTGACGAAGTGTCCTTTCATCAACTGCTTTTCTTTTACTTTTAAACATACCCATGGTAACTGTGGCTAAAGAATTCAGTTTTTATGAAACCTGACTTCTCCTACAGCACTTGCCCATGGTTTTACCTAGATATTGCTTTGCATAATTCAGATATTGCTTTTTGTGATGAGGTCACAGTTGGGGTTTCCTTCTGTTGAGATGTTTCTGCAATAATGCAGCACATAATGGTGCCCCATCACTCCTGTGTCAGTTAAACCTCCATGATGGTCCTTTGCTGTCATATGGGGGGTTTTGCTTTGCCTTTCTGCCCAGTAACGAAAACAATTCCACCTGAATGTTTCTTTTTCCAGTTTTCAGTGACAATTGTGTGAAAACTTTTTACAGTCTTCTCTGCTTTATAGACATCAATTCGCCTTCGTCTTCAGATCCTCAGCCAGCTGCTGAGGACCCCATGATGGAAAGAACTGAAGAACTTATTCTGCTCGGCTCCACATTTAGTTTTAACTATAAATAGTTTTTGGTGGAAAGGCATTAGCAAGGGGAAGTGTAGAGTGGACTTTTTACATTCTGAAAATGGTGATTACTTTTCAAAACGTCATTGCAAAAAACATTAAACAGTAAAAAACATAAAAAATTGATAAAATTGGCAATAGAAGGGAAAGGACACACCCAGACGAAACATAAAATTATGATTTTGTCCAAAAACATAGATAAGGATTAGACATAACCAATAAGGTGTATAGGAAAGGATGAAGGTGCTAATAATCACAAACAACTGCACATAATGAGGCTCTAGGAAGGAGCTAGAACCAGAAGGCAAGAGTCTTGGATGGACTGGTCCAATGGCAGAGACACTGTGAAATTGTTTTTTGTTAAAATGAAGGCCAAGATCTAGTTGCAGTGACTTTTTGCATACATGATGATTGCATATTTATCCACCATAACCACTGAAATGGAGGCGGGAGATGTTACTGCAATGCAAAAATTTTCTTCTTTTTAGACTCCCTACATATTCAAGGCGGCTCAAGAAAAGTCAGACAGGGCTAAAGGTTTTTTTGTTTTTTTTTACTTTGTAGATAAGAATGTGCAATTCGGAGTTGGCCTTTCAGGCCATGCAGCTGTCACTCACCTCATTGCTTTTTACTCAGCCTGTAAGCCTGCAGTCACCCGGCCCTGAAATGACAGTACCTGCACTGACCCCTTCATCATTGGTTGGGTCCAGACAGTGAAGTGAAAACAGAGTGGTCTCTGGTTAGAATAAACCATGGTGTGCTCCAGCAGAATAGCCCCATCACCTCTGCGCAGTAGACTGTAGCACTGGAGCTTGGTAATCGTGAGCAGCATTGATTTAGTCTCTAGAAACATGCGATGTCCTTGTATGCCATGGTCTCGTGTCTTTTTGCTCTTAGAATGGAAATGATAGTAGATAAACAGCCTCCAGAATCAATGCTTAAGACTTTGATTATGCTCAGACTCTTCACTTTCCCCCTGATATGCCATTGATTCTGCACTGTTGTGGAAAGGGGTTAAAGCAGGTGAATCAAGCCCTAACAGAAATAAAGACCCAAACTAATCATTGAGAAAGTGATTTTAACACTGTACTGTTTTTTTACACAATACCAGTCCTTCATCTGCTATTAAAAGCCATATCAAAGTGACTTTGGTCATGATACATAAGTCATATTGCAAAGTCTTAAAAGAACAATAAGCTGTACATATTTCACAGAGGACCATTTCATTTTTCTGCCTGGTGGTACAGTCTTGTTAAGGGGAAATAAGGAAGACTCCTCTATGATTGGTTTAAATTGTTTATCCTGTAAATATACAATCATGAGCCGTCACTAGGCAGTGTCTGAATTATTTTGCTGGAAACCCTATTGCCACAATCAATAATGGTCTATTGAGAGCCCACACTCCTATACCCCTAGCCAATCGATGAGGAACAAAATCTGTTTTTACTGTCATAGCAAATTTGTTTTCACATGATTACACTACAGAAGAAAAAAGCTTTTTCTTCTACAGTACATTGAAATGTCAACTTGATTCTTTCCACAGCTTAATCAGAGAAAGATTAAAATGTTGGAAATGTGACTAACCTTTGGCACTGTCTGGAATATTTACTAGCTGTGACACTGTTCATTGTGGCAAGCAGTTACTGCATTTATTACCTTTGTTCTCTTGGGCTGTAGCTCGTGCCGAGAACACATCATCTAAAGGCCATTTCATCCCGAAATGGGCATCATGGACTCAGTACTGTTAACAAAGGGGATTTTAGAAGGACAGATGGTGTCTTAAAATGTCTTATTCACTCGTACAAGTGCAACAACTAGGCCTACTATGTATAAAAGAAAGTCAGTGAAATTGTATCTATAATGTGTTTGGGATTCT
This sequence comes from Arnoldichthys spilopterus, assembly GCA_037974385.1. NCBI lineage: Eukaryota > Metazoa > Chordata > Actinopteri > Characiformes > Lepidarchidae > Arnoldichthys > Arnoldichthys spilopterus. Next base: position 8,820,073 of record JBBPDA010000021.1, on the reverse strand, counting down.
GCACAGAGTCCCGTTAGAATTCTGAGCTCAAATTGCTGAACGTGTAGTGTGCATTTAGTCATTTGACAAGAATTTGAGATGTATACATATGGTATACAACATACTATATCAGCCTCTGCCAAATATAGGAGCACATCAGATCTCTGTAGGGCTCCAGAGACAGAGAGAGTGAGATGAAATGAAATGATCTAACTGCTACATATACATTACTGCAATTATAACATGAGCACCCTGCTGTATGTGGATTTATCGCTCTGCAGCATCTTGATTCTAGTTATTTGGATGATTACATTATCTTGAATGCCTTTCATCTTCAGGAACATTCAGTTGCTCAAAAATAAAGTTGGTTTACCACAGTAGTTCTCAGTAACTCGTCCATCAGAGGTATGAAAATCTGCTCAATACCTCAGAATAGTTTTATTTTGTTGCTGAAATAATGTGTGTATGTATATATATATATATATATATATATATATATATAACTTGAGGAAGAAGTGGGCATATGGACACACGCATGCTTTGTGGAGGATGTTCTTTATATAAAGCAATAGTGTTCATACAGAACAGAAGGTGGTGTTCACAGCCTCCAGGCCCTTGTTAGATTCAATACAGCCTGAGCAAACTGACATTAAGCACTGCTTCCTCAAAGTTCCTATTGGAAATCGTTGAATGTGAAAGGCTGGCATTGGGTACTGCCACAGGAGGCTTAAGAACATCAACTACAAAAGCACGAACAATAATTTAAAATGGCTAAAATGTTAAATGTAGGTTTGTCATGACTTCTTAAGTATCTACTGAAAGTAGCTAATTTGGGTTACACAGGAAGAGCACAGTTCAGATCATTATTGGATTCCAAGAGTACTGGGTTAGTCCACTTCAGCTTTAGATGACCCCTAGCAGCAGAAAAAGACCACATCACTGAGAGCAGTATCCCCTGATATTCTTCCTGCTTGGTTTGCGGACCACAGATTTCGTTTTTACATTCTTTCCTCTATTTGCCCCACTCCCCAAAGCTCAGGCCATCTGCCTCTAGAATTAAAGTGTCACATTTGAACCTGCAGGAAGCTGTTTAATATTCATTGTTACTTTATAAGGGAATAATAAATTCAATGTAATATTGAAAAATCAGAATAAAAGGAAAGTTTGAAACACAGCATGATATGCCCCTCTAATTTGCCAACTTTTATAGAAACCACTGTCAGTGAACAGCACTAGGCATTCTAGCAGAGTAAATTGGACATTGAGGGTGCAGAGCTTATGTTGCGCAAGCACCCACTTTTGAATGCTTGAATAGTGTATTTTTTTCTGAAATTCTAGACTTTTTTTTAGAGTTTATTGTATAAGCGTGTTGGCCCAGCCAACATGGAATAAAGATCTATTTGACAGTGTTTATCTGAGCCAAACCAGTCTGTGTGGTATGTAGTTACAGTTCTATAGAATCAAGACATAAAATATTGTAAATCAAACCAAACGTTGACCTTGGAATCAAAAATGCTATAGAAGCTGATTTGAAGTGTATTTTCACACTCCCTTTACTTGCTTTCTGTCTTTTTTTAACACTTTAAATATGTGCCTTACAGGGAAGTACACTAATCAGCCATAACATTAACACCACTGATAGTTAATGTTAATCACTTTACTTTTCAAGTTATTTCATTACAATGGAACCTGTCAGGAGAGTGGTATATATTAGGCAGCAAGTGAACAGTCAGTTCTTAAAGCTAATGTTGATGAAAAATGTGCAAGCATAAGGATCTGAGCCACTTTGACATGGGCCTTATTGTAAAAGTGAGTTATTTGTCATTGTAAAGACACTCAATCACACACAAAGTGCACCACAACGAATCGTGACCTTGCTCAAGGGTGCCTTAGAGGAACCCGGGCGATGACTTGAACCTGCCACCTTCTGTTCAAAAGGGCAAGATCCTAACCGCTAAGCCACCACTGCCTACATTATTTTTGAAGTATTTTTTAAAAGTTGATCAGTGTTCATAGGGTTATGGAGGAGGCTGCAGTACATTAGATTTCAAGATTGTTTAAGTGCAATTACCAAATATAATTTAAAAATTTAAGGACAAGAACTGAACTTTATATTAGTTTGAGCATAGTAAAGATATGTGTGTTTGGTTCAGGATGATGCCATTTAATGCTCTGCCTTCAAAAATAATTCCAGGCCTCGAAACTCTTCCACCTGAAATATGTAAAAATACATTTTTTTGACCCACTGAGATGTAGAAACTTATAGAAATCTATATATGAAGTCTGTGTAAACATGATAACAAAATATGCTCTCAGTTACATTCAGTTCTTTAATAGATTAATGCACAAAAACAGTTGACGCTTATTTGTCTACCAGCATGCTAAAATGACAGAAAATGACTCTGCTTTTACTCAGTCCCACAGCATGCGTGCAACCTGGGCACAGAACAGTATAACCCCACTCAATCCATGTCCCTCCGTTCACAGCACTGATCAGATCATCAAAGTCTATGACATAATCCTCATTCAGCCTGTAACTGTGAGCTGTGTGACTCTGGAGGAAGAGACAGAAGAAGCAGAAGTACTGAGGAATTGATGCATCTCTTGTTAGCTCTGCACCATTTCCCTTGATTTTTATACCCTGTTGCGTGCAAACCAATTCCACTGCAGTTTCTGGAACATGTCAGATTTCCCAATTAGCTTCCTTTGCTGTTTTGAACTGGTCATCCGCTAATTGTGCAGTGTGGCAGTTATGGCATATTCATACTAATGCCTCCTTTTGGTTGCTGTTACTATTAGTTACTGTTTGTGATGGAGGTGGCTGAAAAATATGCTTAAAACTTATCTCTGATTAATTGAGTCTTCCTTTATCATCATTTTAAAGGCTTGAAAACCAAGGTTAGGAGACTGACTGTAAATATGATTAGTAACATAATCCAATGATTACTATATTAAAGTTTGATTCCTTTTTTAACAATATATAATTAAACAAGACCAAAGTATTTTGGTCATGAGAGCTGCACTGCTGTAATAAACAATAGATGTGTAGAATTGCCTTTATTTGCTTTATGAGTGTCAACCATTCAAAAACATGTATATTAATTTAAGGGAGGTTAATCAGGTATTATTTATAATTAGACACTGTCTTGATTTATGATTACACACTGTCTTGACTGTCTTGGTACTGTCCCCAAACACTGCTCTCCAGATACTGCCAATGTCAGCTGCCCACTGCTCCTACACAGATGGGTTAAATGCAGAGGTCACATTTTGTTGTGGTGCACTGTGTTGTGGTGTGTTTAGAGTGACAAATAATCACTCACTTACTGGTATTGGGTAGTGGTGGCCTAGTGGTAAGGGGCATGGGATTGGAGAATCACAGGTTCAAGTCCTGGCCTAGGTACCACTGAGGTGCGCTTGAGCAAGGTACCACCCTGCTACACTGCTCCCCAGGTGCTTTTAATAGCTGTCAGTTTGTTTCAAGGTCACAGCTGCCCACTGAAAACCCCTGACCTGCTGTCACACTCTTCTTCAACAAAGCCCCTGTAGTTCAGATATTATCTTATGACAGTTATCTACTTTGTTTATTTTCTGTTTGTGTTGAAGTAGAAAATTTGTATGTTTATATGTAGTGATTGCTTAGCAACCAGTGCTAAAATAAAGTTATTTTGAAAAAAAAGAAAAAATCCGATTGGTTGGAGCCAACTGACATTTAAACTGAAATAAGAAATAAAATATTATACGTTTGTGCCCCCTCACTGCCATGTCGTGGGTGCAGAGGAGAGGTGATAGGACACAAGGGTGAGAAGGATCTGTAATTCCAACAGAAACAAGGGGAGAAACAGATTTAGAAAAACAACCACATACAAGATTCATGACCCACGACAAACCCGAAGGGTAATGCTCAGACAAATACAAAGGGGAATACGAGGGTTAACATGCACTAGGGGAAAACGCACACCTGTGGACAGTAACAAGGGACTATGAGGAGCAGGTGGGAAGAAAGGATGCAGGAAAACACAGGGAGGTGGTGCCAGGGCAAGGGAAGCAACTGGACCAATGAGACACTAGGAAAGACAAGATGAATACATGGGGAAAACATGGGGCAGCTTAACAAAATCCAGACCCAAGCACCTAATGAGCAAGCCAGAAGTGACTGAGGCAAGGAAAAACAAGGAAAGGAAGGCCAGGAAAAGCTTGAGGAAGAAACCTTGAGAGGAACCAAGACTCAGAAGGGGAACCCATTCTCCACCGGTCAACACAGGATGAAGAAAATATAAATAAAGCAAACAAATAAAAAAACCCAAAGCAGTCTCAGTTTATTAAGGTGGCATTTGTTAAGACTTTGTTTTGGCTAGAATGTGGGCAGCAAATGAAGCTTAACTACCACCTGTCCATGTTAGTTAAGCTAGTCTGAAGATAGATGAGCAGGAGGCCCCCCTGATGGACAGTCTGGTCAAAAGCCGAGTGGAACCCCAGTGATAATAAATCAGTTTGAACAGAGTGGAGCAGTTCCTAGTGTCCTAAAGTAGTGAATGGTCAGGTCAGCAGTACAAGCCAGCATGAAGCCCCAGTGCTAGTAGATCAGGCTGAAATGGAAGCACAGCAGTTCCTCGTGTCCAGGTTGGCCAGTGATATGGTTTAACCCTATCAAATGTTTTTCCTGTTTATCTCATTAAACTTCCATGTTATGTTCATACTGCCCATAGTAAAATGGATCAGTGTGTGTGCTGCCATGTTTTCTGTAACAATATAAGAAAACACCATGCTGCCTTTAGTCTCCGAGCAAGTGCAAGCTCGTTCAGAAGAGAATTTACATGGGCTTATTATTAATTGGTTAAGTAATAAAAAGGTGACTGATGTGTGAAGTATTATGTTGTTCCTATATATAAAAGATAATTTGTGAAAAACAATAAAAAAATCTTCAAATTTTAGGATTGTTAACTTCATATTTAAAAATAAAAAAATGTATATAAGCAGTGAGTCTGTCTGCTACTACTGGAGTGGGGTAGATTATATGGCAGAAATAACTACTTAAATCTTAGAAGTAACCTAGGCATGGTCTTGTATTAAATTGCAGTGCCAATGGGGTTTCACAATTTCACCGTAACAGTGTACCCTTTTTGAGCCTTTCCTCCATATCAAGCTTCGCTAATATTTGTAATATAACTTTAGAATATATTTTATATCTTTGCATTACCATCATGTTTTTTCTCTCCCACACCTGCTAGCTAGAACTCATCTGTGTATTGATTTCAGAGTGCAGTAATGTAATGATGTACTGTGCTGGAGCTGGTGGAACAGGGCAGGAGAAATCACCTCTAAGGCAGTTTTTTTTTTTTAAAGTCCTGCAGCCGAAGTGTGGTAGCAGCAGAGATTTATGGTAAAATATTCTCCCTCTCGGGGGGGACAGAAAGATGTTTACTCCTTAAGCAAGTATTTACGTCATGGGCTCATTTTAACGATGGACTCGCATCTCCTGTGCATCTTTATCCTCTGAGGGCAATGCCAGTGTGATTACAGAGAGACCCCAGCCCCATTAAAATTTAGCATCACTGATCAAGACTGATGAGGGATGAGGGAGAAACAGAGAGACGGAAGGGGGGGGGGTATGAAGATTAAGTAGGATAGGGAGTAAGGGGGGAAAATGAATGTACGCAGAGATGCAACACTGTTTCGATCAAAAAAAGAGAAAAAAAACCAACATGTTCTCACTCAACAGCAGTAAATAAACCCTCTTGGTACTGCACACAACACGGGCTCTCGCGGCTCTTACGGTTTCGACTCAGTTGCTCCTGCAATGTTGTGTAACCGATGTAACCACATGGTATTGTTAGCGGTGTAACTTGGCATAAACATACAAGATAAGAGCACTTTCATTCTCCATGTACATGCACGTGTGTCATTTCAGCACAAGGAGAACACAGGCCTATCAGAGATCTGCGGGAAAAATGTAGGTTGCATTCATGAGGTGCACATTCAAATACAGGTTTGACATCACAAATCCCTTCCTCCACCGTCATTCACTGCCAGGGGGTTCGTTTTAGATGTGGATTTCTGTTAGAGCTGGCAACCTTGCATGCTTTTGGAACATGTTCTTTTAAAGGTTACTGGCAGAGAGTTGGATGAAGCTGTAGCAACACAACAGACTCAACCAGCAATAATGTGACAGGGTGTAAATGAGCTGCTTTTTACTGCTTTCATCTGCTTTCTTTATTTTACTACTCTATCTCTTCTCCCTCTGCTCTCTCGTTCCACTGCTCTCTGGCTCTCTCTCCCTCCCTTTCTGTATTTCTTTATTTCTAAATTCTAAAATCTATTTCTCCTTCTTTCTCATTCCCTTCCCTTCTCTTTCTCTTCATCTCTCTAGGTCCCTGTCCTTCTTTCTTGCCCTGTCTCCCCTTTTTCATGTTCTCTCTCTTCCTCACACTCCCTCTACTATCTCAGTACCCACCCCTCCGTCCTCCTCCATCTTTCCTCTTCCTCTCCTCATCTTGCTCTCCATCTCTCTCTCTTTCCATCCTCTGTCTCTTTCTTTCTCCTCATCTTTCACTCCTCCTCTTGTTAAGTGAGTGATTATTTGTCATTGTGAACACACCACAACACAAAGAGCACCACAACGACATCTCTGCATTTAACCCAACTGTTATGCCGCTGCTGCCCCCAAGGTTACTGGCATAATGAATTCCATTAAATGCCAGAACAATTTAGCCAAAGATCTGGTTGCCTCTGCAAGGAGGCTGAATCTGGGCAATAGTTGGGTCTTTCAACAAGACAATGATGTAAAGCACATATCGATAACAAAAAAATTGGTTGTGTAATTGGAATGACTGTCAGTCTCCAGATCTGATCCCAATTAAAAATCTCTGATCTCAGTTAAAGAGAGCAGTTCACAATAGAAAACTCAAGAATCTCGGGGAGATGGAAATGTTTTGCATGGACAAGTGGTCCAGAAACAGGCTGAGTGCGGTCATTGTCGCCAAGTGAGGCTCCACCAAAAACTGACATTTGGGGTGCCAGGATTTTTGGAATCTGCCTTATATAAAACATTTACATTACTAAAGGAAAACTGATTTTGTTCCAAAAGTCTGTTTGACAGTAAAAGCATGAAGCTTTAATTTTTAAGCACAAACTCATTGCATGTGTGGTCCCTGTAATATATTTATTTTTACAGTTTTTATAAAGGGTTCCAGTATATCTGAAGCTGACTGTATGTCTCTTTTGTTAGAGGGTGAGGTAGAATAAGTAAAAAGATTTTCAGAGCAAAATGAAAATGTATCAAACTAACAAAAAATTCATAAGGACACTACCAAGCAACTATACTCCAGTAGACTGTGGGACCAAAACCATGAATAATCATGTGTGCATGCAGTACAAGGAAACAAGGTAACAAACATGCAACAATCAACACCAGGACAATAACACCAGTTGAAACCGTAGCAGCGCTGATATAAAACAATTATGGGGAAACAATCATAATGAACACCAGTCATAGGGAAAACTGTTATAGGGAAAATTGTCATATGGAAAACAGTGGCCAGTTCATCATACCTACAGCCAATTGTACTCTACAGCAGAGAAAGAACTTTATTATATCCTCCTTGATCAAATTCACCAGTTAAAATACTGTTATTAGTTTCAATTAAAACAATACTGTACCAGTTCAAATAAAATACATGGTACTCAAAGTTCAGTTATTTAAAAAGAAGTAAAACAGTCACTAGTGCGTGACTTTT
>JBBPDA010000021.1:8798503-8812258 GCA_037974385.1 Arnoldichthys spilopterus | reverse complement strand
GCAGAGAAAGAACTTTATTATATCCTCCTTGATCAAATTCACCAGTTAAAATACTGTTATTAGTTTCAATTAAAACAGTTCAAATAAAATACATGGTACTCAAAGTTCAGTTATTTAAAAAGAAGTAAAACAGTCACTAGTGCGTGACTTTTACCACTGCTGATTTGCAGTGATGGATAAACAAAGGTGGAGAAAGACGTCTTTGCACCATACTACAGTTTAAGTCCAGGGAAATGTTCAAGTCTGCATTGTTTTAACCACACAATTCCATAAGCATCCTTATTTTATACCTTTTTTAAATATTAAAAACAGTGAGAGGCCAATGCTAAAGGCCATGCAATGAGCAGAATCGAACTTGCTTTAACTAAATATAAAACTATATAAAAGAACCAAGACTCCAGCCACAAACTGCAAAGCACTGCAGCTTACTTTAATTTTCTTACTTTCATTTTACTTTTATGTCACAAGAGCTGAAGAGAACATTTCCTGGACTTGCTTTTATTCTTCTGCTCAGCAGCAATGTGGTTCCCTGTCCTTCCAGTGAAAGGCAACCACTAGCATGCCAAACAGCCTGGAATTTTATGCTAGGTGGAAGTAATTACTAGTTAATCAAAACCACACCCATAGGTGAGTGTGAACACATGCACTGGAGAGCAAGATCACACAATGAAAGATAGCCGTCTGCTTCTAGTTACCAAAGTGAAGCATTTAGGTTCAGTTTTGAAGTCTCAGAAATCTTAACGTACCATATCATATATTTCTTGGTGGTACAACTTCATATGCTTTATGAGGTATTTGCTACTTTTGCACTTAGTGTTTACAGTTTTTTTCATTTGTAATATAGATTAAATGTGTCCACAAATACCTTCTTTCTTCTCTTCTGGGTACTTCTGATACAAAGTACCAGTATGTATCAACCAATCACAAGCATATAACACATGACTGTGCATGTGAAGCAAATTAACTGAGTGCGTATAACACATTGTTTCAGTTTTTGTTTCTGGCTTTTAAATGTTATATTTCAACTGCTTATGTCTAAAGCCTATGTAAAAACACCTATGTTCATTACAAACCTGTATTTTAGGATGACAGCCCACATTTTATCTCTTCTAGACAGTCCCAGTCTAGAAAGTTCTAAAAAATTCTAGACAGTTGTAGACATTTCTGGGCAGTTGTCACAGTTCCAGAATATTCTGGAAGTCTACCAAGCATTTAAAGTGAATGGAGAATGTTCTTGAAAACAGATACATTTCAAAATCTCATTGTCCTGACCACCAAAGCAAAGTTTTTGTGGAACAATGGAGCAGCGGGCAGCTATCAACAGCGCTCGGTGAGCAGTGTAGTGGAACGGTGCCTTGCTCAAGGGTACCTCAGCGGTGCCCAGGCCGGTACTTGAACCTGCAAACTTCAGGTTCCAAGGGCAATGTCCTAACCAATAGGCACAAAGTGTGTTTAACCAATGGATTGATTAAACACACTTTGTACCCAGGAACAAAACTAAAATACACTGTTATATAGTGTAATTGGATGGAAAAAAGATTAGACCTATAGTAGCCATTCGTCTGTCTCTGACTTGTTATTTTTCACCATTATAAGTTATAACCAAAGTTTTTATTTTCAATGATGCATTTTTATTCAAATATCGTTTCGTTTTCTTCAAGGAAAGAAGTTTGTTGGCGAAGATTTTTCATCACAGTTTTCATAGACAGAATTACTGCTGTTGATGTGCAATAGTGAGTTAGAACTTTTCTGATGAAAACTGAGGCCCGCTGTCTTCAGTACTCCAGCAAGTCTGTGAGCGTAAGTCAATGACACTGCCATTCAGAGTGAAAGATATGAGAGAGAAGTAGATATATAACTCCTCTCCGAAAAGGGAAACGAGAGCAGCAGGGCTAAATCACTCTCCAGCGTGTTTCCACAGTGACCTGACCCTACTCATCCATGCTGTCAGTCATAAAATATTTCTACTGATCGATTGAACGATATACCATCTATCTGTGCTGTATCTCACTCAAACCTTCTCTCATTCATTCTCTTCTTTCTCTCTCGCTCTCTCTCTCTGCAGTTTTTCATCTTGCTACTCCTGATTTTCCTGCTGGAGATTCTGTTTATCATCCTCTTCTGTGCTTATCAGGATCAGGTAAGGAGCCCACTTGTTCCTGAAATATTTTCTAGTAGTTTTATGCACATAGATATAGAACCAATGACCCATTAATGTTTTAAACGGCCAGGTTCTGCCACACTTCAGGTCTTTAAAAGAATCATTCAGTGGAAAATCAACACACAAAAAGCACAAATTTCCACTTACCACCAATGCTGTCAATCAGCAGAGACATTTTTAGTCTCCATGTCAAGTATTCCCCATGCCATGTCTTGTCATGTTGGTTTTATTCATGTCTAGCCAGGTGCTTCCTGTCCTCATGCCTTGTTTATGTTGTCGTCTGTAACCCTGCTTTAGTCCTGCCCTTGTGTTATATTTTTTCACCTGTTCATTGTTTTTAGTCTCCTCCTAGTGTTTAGTGCATTGTCTTAGTATACACCGATCAGCCAAAACATTAACACCGCGTGCTGACTTCAGCATTCAGTTTTTAAACCACAATAGTTCTTCTATGGGATCAGGCCAAATGAACTAGCCTTTGCTCCCCACATGCATCAGTGAGCCTTGGGTGCCCATGACGATTCACCAGTCTAGACATCACATTAAAAAGTCCTTGTTAAAGTGGCTCAGATCCTCATCCGGCTTATAGCATATCAGCCTCAAGAACTGACTGGTCACTTGCTGCCTAATATATCCCACCCCCTGAAAAGTGTCACTGCAATGAAATAAATAGATAGTCAATGTTATTTATTTCAGTCAGTGGTAGTAATATTTTTGCTGATCAGTGTATTTTTCCCTGGTGAGTGAACTAAAATCTCTGTTAAAATCACCCCATTGTTACTCTCAGTGTTTTTCTGGTTTATGTCTATGTCCTTATATCTATGTTTTGCCTCAGTGTTTATTTTTGTTCATTATCTGATAATACCCACACATACATCCTGCTTTCCACCAGCCAGTCAAAATGCAGCTTTTTTAGTTTAGAGCAGCTGAGACTGTTACTAACAAACACTAGAACTCTGTAGTCACCAAAAAAGGCAAAATTGTTTCCACAGAAATACATTGCCAGAACTTCAGAAACAAAACTTCACTGTTACAGGCCATTTCAGACAAGGCCACAGTTATTATTCACACAGCACTGAATTATTTATTGGCTATTTAGGTGACTATTCACTTCTAATGATTCTTAGCTAAATTAATCTCATAGCTGCAACTCTAAATTAAAGATGGTTGGACACTAAACATGCCTTGGCTGATCAACCACATTTGGGGTAGAAGGGAAGTTAAATAAAATAAACATTTTAATTATTTCTGTAAGATGCAATAAGCTTTGGATCTCAACCCTTATAAACTGAACATTAACATTCTCATTTTGCTGCACTGTGCATTTGTAATTACATACAGAATGCATTACACAATTAGATTTACACTCTGTTCTGGCAAGTGTGTTTTGTTTGCTCTGATGTCAGCAAGTGACAAACATAAAGGACATAAACTATAACTCAACTTTCAATCAACAAAATATTGATCATAGGTCCTTATGATTGATATACACACACATATATACACACACACACACACATATGTATGTATGTGTGTGTGTGGTTTTAATTTCTCTGCAAGTGAGCAGTAGTTAATCATACCATGCTTTTGCTTTCACTGGTGATAAAAAGATCTTTTTAATGAACCTGTTTATTGTACCTTAATTTTTAAAGCCCTTTTTTGCAACCGTTTTTGTCGACGAGTGCTTTCAAAAGCTGTACATTTGCAGTTTCACTTTGTCTTCAGTAAAAGCTTTAAAGCATTTTATCTAAGCCATAAAGCCTAGACCTTGCTACTCTGCATCACTTCAGATCACTTCAGTATCACAAAGTCTGACTGGCCCTCCATTTTATTTATCTCCACTCATCGTCTGATGGCAGAGGCTAAGGCTAAGGCTATAAAAAGTGCTAATCCTTTGAAAAATGCCCCTGAGCATGATCCTGCCAATCAAAACGGGGGGTCGGCCACTCTCAGCATGGACTGTGGTCTTCAGTGAATTGCTAAAGGTCAAGATTCTGGTGATAAATGTTTATCTATTTTCTTTTTTCTGTCATGCTTTATCCACAGTCTAGCTGCAAATCTTGAATGACCTATATTTTGATCATTCAGCTTCAGTCCTTAAAGACGCCAATCAGATGGTCATGGTTCAGAGCTATCCAGTGTGTTAAATTGCTTTGATCTACATGTCTACGGAGACGATTGATTCTTTCCTAACATGACTCAGGCAGTAGAACGATTGGTCTGGAAGTAAAATTGCAGTGCCAATGGTGATTCACTACTGATGATCCATCTTCAATCCATAAATTCCTTTCTCAGTGTTTATGCTTTGAAAGGCATGTAAACAGGCTGCTTATTCTGTGTGTGCATGAATCAACTTAACTAACTGTATCTAGTCCCTCAAGTACAGGTTTTGTCACAGTCGCGTCTGCCCAGATTATGATCCAGTGACTGTGGACAATTTGCCCCACAGCATGTTTGTTCAAGCTTAAACAGGCTATGTGCTTATGCAAAGCTTGTCCATTCAAATCAGATTAATGTGTTTATCTGTCACTGGGTAAACTAGACTTGGATGTCTGCTTCATCGAAAATCCTGTCACTCCTCCCAAGCCCCACCCCAAAAAGGAAGATAACTGACTGTGACAAACCGAAAAAAAACCCACACATCTTTGATTTTTTTTTTTTAAATACATGTCAGTCTGAAGCCAACTACCTGTTTACTTGATATATCTTTCTCTGAAGAAGTGCATGACAGTGCCACCCCAAATAGACCTGTCTGTGTTATCAAAGACGCACCAAAGCCGAAAGACTGTCTGATCAGTTCAGTGGCAGTGGAAAAGAATCCAGCTGGGGCTTTGGTCCCCCCAGCTGGGCCTCCTCTGATCCACTGGAGCCATGTTTAATGCATGAGTTTCTCTATAGCTACTGTTAACAAGCCCAAGGTCAAAAGGTTGGTGTGCTCTCTTATCATCCTTATGTAAAAGGCTGAGGGAGCCATATTTATTTATCTCTGACATTGCGGAGCTTAGCGGAACATCACTTTACTCTGATGTGTTTGGCGATAAAACTCAATGGGGGACATTTTTTTAAGAGAAATCAGGGATGCTCAATCCATTATTGCTAAACAACATGACTGAAAACATCAGCAAACTAGATCATGTTGTTGTTTATTAACCAATATAGAATTTCAAACTAACTGTAAATTAGGGGCATCTCTTGCTAGTGGAGCTGACATGACTGTTAGAACTGATATTTTGGAGATATTTCCTGTCACTTCACTCTCTAAAACTCTATCCTGGCATGCTCATAAATGTGCAAAAATGTGCTTTTATTCGAGTATTATTTCCACCTTTATGGTCAAGAGGACACTTATCAGCAATAAAATGTGAGCAAGCAGCTCATAAGCTTAAAAAAGGCTTGAGTGACAGTGCAGACGACTGAAACCCGAACTTTCTGTGTCATATGCCTCCCTGGGATAATTCCCTTATAATAAAAGAATTCAAATGAGCTCTACATCGAACCCCAGAGTGCGGACTGATTTCGGGCTCCAAATGCCAGCCATCGTTTAGCATAAGCATAAAGAGTTCCAGCATGCCCTGGCCAGCCTGAAATGTCATCAGAAGAGATTTTTGCCAAGCTTCAGTTGCCAGATCCAGCTGTGAAATCTGTAAAAGTGGAATCTTGACACTGACTTTACTGACTAGAATATTATGTTGGCCTGGTTCATTACAGTCTGCAGCTTCTTTCTCTTGACACCCTCCATAGCTCCCTCCTTGTGCTTTTAAGCATTCCTCTCCCTGTTCCTCTTAGCTCTGTCTCTAAACTGTGCCATCTGCCGTAGCTATGAGCTAAAACCAGAAGCTAATTAGTGGCGCCTGGCTGTGGTGAACATTGCAAGGGAATACCTCAGGGGTGTGCCCTCTATCCGGTAAACACTGAGAACCCGTCCCCATCGCCTGTGCAGCAGCCAGCCAGAACAGAAGAAGCATCTTCTGAGGCCAGAGGAGAGTACTTTCCCATTCCAGCAGCTAAGAAGCATGAGGACTCCCCTGATGTGACTCATACCGTTGTATTTCCTCACTAGGACTGCAGGTCCTGTGGACCTAGGAACATTATGTGACTAAAGAAGCTCCAGCTGCTGATTAATTCGCTCAAACCTGCTGACGAGATTTCTTTTTAGATTCGTAGGGATTTCTGTCAGGCATCAATGCCAATGCAAAACAGCAGTAAATCAAATAGTTCTGGTTCTAAAATCTTATTGCTTGAGCCATAAGGCTGTTGTAAAATATTTAATACATACACATACGACTTCATGCAGCAATTTAATTTTCCCTTAGTGCCTCAAGGTATTTAAAACAATTGTGCTCATCTTGGAATAATCTTGGTTAAGTTGCTTGGCAAACATTGTTAATGACCAACATTGTGGAGGGATAATTGTTTACTGCGATTAATAGTCACTTAAATAATTTATTAAATGTATTTTATTAGAGCTGCTCTGTACACTTTAGGTGTTGTAGCTTAATGCTTTATTATTGCAGTTACCATAGACCTAACTCACAAAGCATGAATTTTTTGCTTAGTCAGCAGAATCTAAGCTCTGTTCAGTCTAACCCTGGATTTTCATTTTAGGATAATGTTGGGATTTTGGGTTTTAACATTTAGTCCAGTTAATGTCAGATTTTTGACCAATCATGGACACCTTTGTGATAGATTTAATTTGAGTTTTATATGCTTGTGGCATTAATTATGGGAACAATTTCACTTTTCAAAGGGTGAGAGAAAGTTATATTATATAGAAATTAAAAATATTTTCAAAATAACTTCTTTAAGCACTAATATGGTAGCAGTTTTTAACATTTGTAAATTTTTTACTCTTTATTTATGGTATAAATCTATTAAATAGTATGATTTCTTTTTCCTTGTTTGAAGAAAAAATCACTTGGCTCTGCATCAGTCATTAGCTGTTTGTTTATTGAGCATTTGCACAATAATAAATCACAGCTCATGTGTCTTACCTTACCCTGGGTTAACAGAAAGGGTTGTAATATATATATAACTGCAGCTGTATTAGAAAGTTAGTGAACCCTTTATAATTTTCTATATTTTTGCAATAATGTGATCGACACACCTATTTGATTTCCTAGATGCCTATTTGAACCCTAAAAGTAGATAAAGAGACAGATGGTCTACGAGATGATGTTTAGTTTTAGTCATTGTGCACAAGGATGTGAGATGCTAAAAGCAATCTCTCCTCAATAAATAAATGACCAAGTACAATATTGTAGTCTTGCATGTTTAAGTGAGTTCTCTTCGTCTACATTCAGTATTTAGGTGAAAATCTGACTATGTTTGAGTTCATTTTTATGTAGAAATATAAACATCTCTGAAGGATTCACAGACTTCCAAACCCCACTGTATTTTACTTGGCTATATATAAATATTCAGGACCCCAGCTGGGCAATTGCGCCCTAATGCCGGCAATATGATTATGCTATTTGTAGAATCTGTCACTGTAGTGAAAAAAACAGGCTTGCACTTATTCAGCGACTTAAGTTCCCAGTTGAACACCTGGTGTTCTCAAACTCTCTTGTTCAAGATCTAAGAATTGGTTCCAACTTTTCTCAAGTGTTAGATTTCATAGGATCATTGCAATGAATAGCAGTTGACTTACTGTTAAAATTGCCCCAGATTTTACACTCAAAAATAGAAAGAAAATCCTTCATTTTCAGCATCATATTTCATAATGAGATACTTATTTGGAAGAAAAAACGTAAAGCAATTTTCTCCTTAAAAATCCTAAAAAGAAAAAAGGACCTGCTTTTTTTCACACATGGGCATAGGTTTAATGTGAAATGTTGTTCTTCTTAGGTGGCTCTGTTCATGTGTTCATGCTTATTCAACCAAAGTACATGCCAAACATAGAGAAAAATGTCTCTGTATCCTTTTCTCTTGCTCTCTCTCTCTCCATTCCCTCTCTTTTTTCTCGCTGGCCCACTCTCTCCTCTTTTTCTAGTTTTTTTTCATGTCTCCACATGAAACACAAGCTTGTGTCAGTGTGGATGAGCTCAAGGTCAGATCCGAAGGGAGTCGGGAGTCGAGCTGAAGAATGTTTCGAAAAATCTCTTGAATGCCATCCTGCTCTCTCCCCTCCGCCATGTCAAATTCTCGTGTCAGTATATAAAAAACATATAAAAAGAGATTATTTTGCTTTGCACTGAAAGATTAGCTTTGCACGTTTCCGTCTTTTTTGACAAATCCTGCGTTGATCGTTTGCTTTTTGCACTATCCCTTTTGTATGGAGTCTAACAGTGCTGGCTCGATATGGTGCCTGTCAGTTTATTCAGGGATAGTGAATGTGGTGGAGATTGCAGGGGTACCACTAGGATGCAAGACAGAAGTTGGATTATGTGAGATGACAGGAAGAGATGGGGTTGAAAAGTCAGGCTTGGCTCCATACCAGGCTCTGTGTGCAGGATGGCATAATTGGAGCTGATAGGAAACATTCAAAGCCCTGCCTGGATGCTAATTTAATGCACTTTTACTTTGCAAATGGCGCTGTGCAGCAGAGCTTCTTAAGCACAGACTAACTCACTGTGATCTGCATGCCTGATGTTCCTGGTAGGAAACTTGGTAGGATCCTTTGAGGACAAGCTTTTATTTGTAGGTTTGAAAGATATAGATTGCTCGCTCATTCTCCCTTTCTCTCCCCCATTCTCTCTCTTCTATGCTGACCCTTTCTTTGTGCTGTTGAATTATTAATGGTGGAGGTCTGTTTGGTAGATCCTGCAGCTCCACTCTGGCAGTACACACTGGGATAAATTTACAAAAGCCTGCTTGCACTTGACACATTATTTACCGGAAAAAAATGGTTTGTATCTTCGTAACGTGCTTTCTGTTGGGAGAGACTCTGTGGCACAGAGAGTACAGGTGACAGTATCTTTAGCTGACATGAACAGCTTTTACCAGATCGCCGTTGTCAGATCAAAATCTTATAACTCGACATTTTTGAAAGCTGCCTACATACAGTGGTGCTTAAAGGTTTGTGAACCATTCAGAAGTATAAATATAACCTAAAATATATTTTACATAATACTTTATTTAATGCCTAGGTTTACAAAAGATTACAAAACCATCTCTAAAGAATTTGACTCCATCAGTACACAGTCAGACTGTGTACAAAGGAAATTCAAGACCATTGTTGCCCTCTCCAGGAGTGATTAACTAACAAAGATCACTCCAAGCAAGGCATGTAAAAATCCACAAGGGCACAAACCTAGTTTAACTTCTAAGCAATCACATTAGCTAATGTTAATAATCATGACTCCACCATCAGTAGCCTGGTGGATAAATGTTTTGTGGACAGATGAGACGATGATGAACCTCATCCATTTTGTGAAAAAATTGTGGTGGTGTGATCATAGTTTGGGGCTGTTCTGCTGCATGTGGGGTGTACAAAATAATAAAAACAACACATGACATAATCACAGACATTTTTAACAGAAACACCTATCTGCCAGGTGCACTTAGCAGGCCTAACTTTAATCACTGTAACCCATCTGTCCATGCTGTTTAACATCAATTAGGGGAGGGGGAGTAAGGACTATCCTAAGGGTTCAGAGCTGACAGTAAAGCCTCAGAGAACATTATTTAATAAAAGCTATTATGTAATATTTGGGGCTTAATATATTTTTGATAGTGTCCATTTTTTTCTTTCTGTTAATTTTCTTTTACTGAATTTTTTTGCTTGATTTCCTCCTCTTTTTTAACTTGCCCAATTAATCCAAACAAATGTAATATGCAGTCATCAGGGACGCTGTGGTCCTTCAGAGTTGTCCTCCAACTAGAAAGGTGGGAGAGGGGGAGTTTATAAGACCAAAACAATCAAGCAAAATACATTGTGGAAATTACAAACATCTCATAATATTAACAAATGATACAATTCTAAACATTTCCTTCTTATACAAAGTTACCATTTCAGAGATAAGGTTTTGTTGTGAGAGCAATCATATGTGAACATAATGTCAAATGCACTGCAGCTGCTACTTGTACTATATGTCCTCCTCTGTAAAACTTTGAAATGGCATTTTTTGTCCATGTAAGCTGCCATTTGATACTGTAAATAGGCAATGAAAGTACTTATCTGTGATTAGGTAAAAGGCTTCAGTTATGCAAGAGAATGACTATGAAAGCCAGATGGCCTTCTGAATAAGTTATGAAACATGCTCTTAACTGTTTGTGCTTTTTTATTTCGTTCACAAGTAGCCAAGAATGCACAACAAGAAAACCTGAGCTAATTGTTTTCTAAAGCCTACGGGTAAATTCGGCACTGCTGAACTGATTCAATTGGGAAACAGGTACCCAGTGTTTTCATACAACCAGCCACTAAAGCATACTTCAGTGCTTTAGCAACCCCCTTCCTCTAATCTGCTGTAGGGGTGTATAAGCCTATTCAACCCCCACTTGTACTAACACCTGAAACAAAGGCGGCAAATGTTTACAGTGTAGGTAAATGTAATGAATTAATCTGACTCCAAAATGCAATATGTATTCGCTCAGTCCAAAAGTTTTGTGTTGGAGAGGTTCAACTGTATTTTTTGGCCCTGTGTGAGTTAAAAATAGTGAGCTTATAGGTTGCAGTTGGGTGTGGCTGGAGAGCTGCATTTGCCATGCAATCATGACCACCACACGAGCACCTGTGCCAGAGGTTGATCTTCGGCTCAACAAATCATCACTGCTGGATCGAAACCTCTGAAATAGTAGCTTTTCAGGAGAAGGGAATTAATCTCCTAATTTATAATGGAGGTTTGTAAAGTAAAATAAAATGTAAAGCCATTTTATTTCAAGCTATTTTGGACCTTTTGAGTTGGTTTGATTGTTAAGAATTTTTTGACACAACTTTAAGTGCATCTGGTGTTTATTAGGTTAATTAGGTAAAAAAAAATTGTAGTTTTGACAACAAAAATGAATTGTTTGGTTAATATAAAGCTTACATTTTTAAACCTTAACATGCATAATAAATGGATGATTTTTAAGGGAGATTGATATTCACAATGATTTAAACTTTAGTTTGCATCTTAGCAATAGTAGACCTTAGCTTTTGGGTAATTATGTAAGTTCCAACCCAGTCTATTGCCCAGTAGAATGCAAATGATCTAACAGCATCAACACACATATGTATATAGCAAAGCAACAAAAGAGAAGTAATGCACTTACATAAGTAATGGCTGTGCAATATGCTGCTTACAAACATCAATTATCAGACACTTTATGTGCATCTTTTATATGCTTAGAACAGTTTGAATCACACAGACTGTTGACACAAACCCTGTGAAGGATCAAATGAGTGGAGTTCACAGAAGACCAGTAAGGAAAGTTATTCAAAACTGTTAGAGAAGATCTGAAGAAAACAATGGACTTGGATGACCACTCATCTTTAAGGATGAGACCTCATTTGTTTTTAGGCTTAGAGATCACTGCAGTGAAATAATCTAAATACTTAATAAACAAGTGTACATGTAAATTTGTTTCTGAAATATGCTGTTGAACAAGACTCAACATAACCCAACAGTTTGTTTCAGTGCCCACGCTTCCCGCAGGGTCATTGTCACGAAACAGCGGCCTCAAACCATAAATATTTAAGTGTCATAGTCATCACACAGACAAACAATGTTCACATAATTTAGTAGGTCAGCTGGAAAGAGACAATTGTCAATTATTCATGTTTATTTTAATGATTTGTTGGCATTTTCAGTATTGGAATGTGTCCATGTATGTGGTTCTCATTCATGTTTTAATATTTTACTTTAAAATACTTTGTAGTATTTCATATTACTACAGATTATGAAAACATTCATGAGAAGCTTATGACATTAGGAAAAATCATAATTTACAGATTTATTTTCTAATTTTTACTATGATGTAGGAATGAGAGTTCGAACATGGAAAACTAAAAATGTATTTTAAATTATAAAAAATATTCATGTTTACTTTTGATTATTCATTACTGTTTGTACAAATCCCATTTCCAGAAAAGTTGGGATATTTTCCCAAATGTAATAAAAACAAAAACTGTGATACTGTAATTCACATGAATTGTTTTACTGACTATTACTAACTGACTAACTTGACTCTCTTAATTGTGTTTTGTAAATATACACAAATTTAGAATTTGATGATTGCAACACATTCAACAAAAGTGTGGACAGAGGCATGTTTACCAATGTGTTACATATCCTTCGTAATAACACTTTTTAATAGTATTGGAGCTGAAGATACTAACTGCAGCAGCACTAATTGCAGCAGTTTTAAAATGTGAAATTCTGTTCATTTTTGGTCTGGCCTTGTACTGCTGAAATAAGCATGGACATCCTGGAAATATACATCACCTTGATGTCAACATGTCTCTAAAATCCTGATTTCAATGGTACCTTCACATACGTGTAACATACCCATGCCAATGGGCACTGATGCACTTCCATACCATCACTGATGCTGGCTTTGCATCTTTCATGAATAACAATCTGAATGATCATTATTGTTGTGAAAAACTCATCACCCATTTTTTTTTAAAAACAAGCCGAAATGTGGACTTACAGCACATGGTTCCGCAGTTTTTTCATCCGTCTGAGATAAACTCCTTGCGTAATGCAGTTTCAAGTTGCATTTCTTAATGCAGTGATGGACTGTGTTAAGTAATTATGGTTTCTTTAACTGATCCTAAACCCAGGTGGCTATATTTGTCAAAGTAGCATGTAGTTTTCTTAGACTGTGCCACCTGAGAACTTGAAGATAATGTACATTAAACAGTGTTTTCCGACCTTGCCCTTGTTCAGGAATTCTCTGAATTTTTTCACAATATTATGTACTTTAGATGTTGAAAGGCCTACATTCTCTTGCATTGTGAAATGTCCCTTTTTGTAATGATCCGGGGGTGTTTGGCAGCAAACGCAGACAGGACTGATGTGAAACAAGGGGGTTTATTCAACTGAAAGGGACAGACACAACGACAAAACAGTGTAAACAAAGCACAAACAACATTGGACAAGGAAGGATGCCCATGAAAGCCCTTTAACCCCTTAGATAAGCCCGAGCTTCAGCTCAGCTGTGGGAGCGGGGCTAGGGCGCCCTCCTGACACTTTTAAACTGACTAACAATTCTCTCAATTTTTTAGAAAGGAATGCATCCTATTTGAAAATGACACCTGGCACCAAAAACATTTTAATAAAAAAAAAAAAAACAGTTTACAGCAGTTCATGCACATCACAACTGTATTCATACTGTGTTTATTTGAAGTGAAGTGAAAGTGACTGATTTGGCATTGTGAACACATTATTATTATTATTATTATTATTATTAAAAAAATTATTAATAATTATTATTATAATAACATTACATGTTTTTCAAACATTTTCTTTTTTCCATCATGGTTGGTATGCAAAGCTGTTTTTTTGTGGTAAAGATTGATGGAATGAGCACATACTCTATGAGCCATGGCAAGCTGCTTTATAATTCAGGTCACAATGAAGTGCTAGGTGTGTACGTGTGTGTACATGAGAGAGAGAGAGAGAGAGAGAGAGAGAGAGAGAGAGAGAGAGAGAGAGAGAGAGAGAGAGAGAGAGAGA